>VWZD01000026.1:346-168831 GCA_013396695.1 Sakesphorus luctuosus | reverse complement strand
GTGGAGAAAATACAATAACACATAGAACAAGAAGCACCTAGCAGCAGAATTTGTAAGCCTTAGGCTTTTTTTGAACAGAATACTGGAGTGACAGGGTATTCTCCTTCTTTAATGATTACAGGACTGGATTGCTTATGGTCATGTTTCCTGCATGGTAAAATACAAGGGGTTTGTATAGGACATATATCACAAATCCATCTTCCCAGAATGAAGCTTTAGATAAATATCCAAATGCACCCATTCTTATCTGTCTCCCTCACTGATTAAGAATCTTAGATATTATAAGCTAATTCTAAGGTTGTTTTTTAATGATAGAAAAGTATGGCTGGGGAAAATGAGGGTAAAAGGACAACACAGCACAAAAGAGTGGCAATACTGAAGAAGTTCAATAAAACCTAGAAAGATTAAAGGAGAAATAATTAAAAATATAGCAAAAAGCATAAATTCAACTAAAAAGTTAATGTTGATGTGAAATGCACATAGAATTATATTAGAGCTTAAATCATTATTAAACCCGCAAGGAAGTACAAGTACCAGAAGTGTCCAAAGCCAGAGATCAATTTTTATTGTCTTCAAGTCAAGCTTGTATTTTTCTTTATGCAGTGAAAAATAGAGAATATAAAATTCGATACATAGGAGATACAAATATCAGGTGAAGTAGCAGTGATACTGTATTTCTATAACATACCCAATAACAATAGTAGCCAAGTGACTTTGATTAGTGTGCCTTTTAGTGTTGAGTAAGCCATCTTGCTTTGCCACAAATGGCATATGTTTTCCATTACTGTACAGTAAACTTGTGTGTTGACAGAGAATATTGTCATTTGAAATGGGAAGTCTCTTGACCAGCAAAGCCAACTAATGTAGAAGAAGAATAAATCATGTTCCTCTTTTTCTTGTCTAACAGCCACCTGATTCAAATGTGGTCCATCGACTAGTATGGAGAAAGGGGTTTGTAGCAAACCCAAAGAAACACACAAACCCTCTGGAAGGAAGGAGATTTAGGTGTGTAGTTCAGGAGTGATTTTCCAAAGTGAAGGCCAAATTATTAAGGGTGCTTAGGCATCTAAAGGTGCATAGAGGTTCATCAGTGAGAAGCTCATACTAAAGATGCAGGCTTGGTCTTCTCATCTCTACCTTGACTTCCTTATCCTATTGCTTTTTTATGAGTTACTGCAGATACTGGTCATCCATTTCAAGTATAAAGAACAGCTTTCAAACAGAGATTACTGCAGAATTTAAGACCATTTTTCAGGCAACAACTTACCTAAGGTTTCAATAACGGGTCTTCAGTTTTTTGTTTGACATCATCTTATCCATCACTTTGCACCTAGAATGGCTTTATTAGTGTTGAATCATCACCTGTAGAAACAAAACAATGTCTGTTTTTGAATATTGATACTTCTGTATTTGTCCATGGAATACAAATGCTCATACATTACCAAAAGATTTTTCCTATTAGATGATCTAATTTTTTCCTGCTTTCCATATGAGTGTTTTGTTCTATCTGCAATGAATAAAGAGAATAATTGATCCCTGATATTTTAAGAGGAAAAGTGAAAGTGCTTTTGCATAGTATTCCAGTTTAATTGCTCTGTACTAGTACCTTCATACATGTTGCATGGCATCAGCAGTTGTGAATGGTAATAAACTGAAAGATTCTGGACTGTGAGGTTTTCTATATTCCCAATCCCTATTTAGTTCTGTAGTAATCTCACATAACTGTGCAGGGGGGAAAAAAAGGTCTTGTTAAACTATGGGAATCTGGCAGAAACATTGTGGACATCCAAAACATTTTAGTTGAAAATACTACGCTGTGAACGATTTGACACAGGGTTATTTGGAAGACTTAAATAAAAGGCTTGACAGTTTATTGTTAAAGACTTCATGTAACCATTTATTCCTGTGCAAAGAGGGTCTAAGTGCCACAAAGCCAGAACAACAATATTTACTTCCACTTTGAACTTTTATTAAGTAAGAGTTTTAAAAAACAATATATATATAGGTGTATAAATACAAAGGCACTTAGTGCTTATTCATGAAGAGAAAGCATAAGTACTAAGGCATGGAATGGCCAGAAAAGTTCAAGTAGTAGAATATTTGAAAAGATTACAGCTTTATTTGAACCATACACAGGTAATGCAAAGCCAAGGTTAGGGAAGAAGTAAAACTGTTAGTATTGCTAAAAGTGGAAAAACTGAAAAAGCCTTTTATTGTAAAAACTATCTATTAAATTATGTAAGTGAAATATGGAGATATATTATTTCCTGACAGCATGTCTGAGGAAGAGGACAAAGTGAGCTGCCTCTTTTATAACATTATCCAAGAAGATAATAGTGATAATTAATAAATACATTTAGTTTGGTCTTTGACTTAAAATGCCCTAAAATCCTCTGACTCAATAAAAGTTTATGGGGGTCTCATAATTCAGTGTCTGGGAGTTTCACATCCATCACTGTATTTGTCCTGACAGTGCTTGTGGAGGGAAGGATTATTTTTCCCGCTTCACAAATGTGGGGGGTGAAGGTGTTATCTGTAATATTTCATATAATAGGTACCCAGGTATGTTTGAGAAAAGAACAAATTATTGAAAAACTTCTGAAAAGTTTTGCTTCCAAATCAAGCTTTGAGGCAGTACAGGAAACATTAATTAGTGTTTTCAGAAAGCGAAAATAAAACCCATGTTTTGTTGCCAGAGTTTCAGAGACTGTGGCTTTGTCTATACATCTGTAATTAACTAAATGGGCCAGGAAGTATTGTCTTGCCCCAGAGCAATATGTAGAAGCTCTTGCCTTCCAGAAGAAGCAGGTTGCATCCATACAGCCTTTTGGCCTGTACTGTCCAGTGGAGGGTAATGAGTATTGTGCAGAGAAGTGTTGCTTGGCAGGGACCATGGGAAGGATCATGCTAACATTTCAGCAGTAAAGATAGTCACCTACCAGGTGTTTGAACCCATAGCCTCTTCTTTGCTTGCTGGTATAGACATGGTCTGCATTTTGAAAATATTGACTTTGTTTGAGTGCATGTGATGAGGCCTTCAAATTGTAATCAAGCTGATATATCTAGCAAAGTCACTGCTACAGGAATTTTAATATGTCCTTCTCAGGAAAGAAAAGCAATACAAAACCAAACCAAACAAAAGAAATCAAACAAAACCCCAAACAAAATAACAAACCCCCAAACAAAGTCAAAAATAACAATACTAAAAACACTACACACTCCTTGTCAAAGTGTTTTCTGGAATCTGATACAGTATATTTCTTGTTTGCTTACTTCCATCACCTTATTCTCATAGTATCTGAACTTAGTTAGACCAAGCTACCACTTAGTTTCTTGTTCTTGGGGTACTGCCTTTGCTTGTATCCTGCTGTCACTCAAATTTTGAAAGTGATCTCTTCCTGCAGTACAAGATGGATTAAACAGTACTACCTTTTCAAAATTTGGCCATCAGTTGTGTGGAAATCAATTCAGTCCTTCCAATACAATAGTAAGCTTGTTAAATGCTGACTTCACCAATACTTCCCTCTTGATAGAATTTGACTTGTTTCTGGCAAGTCTAGTCTGTTAGTTATTCATCTCTTATTTGCTGAAATTAACTGTTAGATGCTGGGATTGTTTCCAAGACAAGGTCAATTCAGGTAGACCTGAAAATTTTGCTTTAAAGTCTTTTCTTCTTGTGATGGTAGCTGCTTAATTTAAGCAGTGAATAATGGCCACTGCCCTGACTGTTCTTGCATATGTGATCAGTGCTAAAAAAAAAAAAAAATAAAAAAAATCAGTCAAAATCTTGCAGTGTAATGTAATGTAGTCTAGTGTCATGCAAGAATTTTGAACCTGGGGGTTAATGATTTTTTTTTTTTCAATTTTTAAATGCAAGAGGAAAAAGATTGACTGCTGATGTCTTCTTTTCCGCTTCAGGTTATCAGTCAATTTCTGTAAAGACTTTTCATGTGACCCATAACTCTTATCTGGTCTTCTTCCAACTAGTAGGTGTTTGTCTATGGCATGGTGATACCAAGAAGCTATGCCTAACAGTGAATGACTCTGTAAAAAGAAATGTTGTTAGAATGGTTCCTTTATTTCATATTTTTCTATGACTTTTTAAAGTCATGTCTGGGACTCTATAAATGTGAGAATTAAAAATAGTTTGTTAAAGTTTCTCCATTTATCATCATAGCCAGGTATTGTCTTAAATTAGGAACACCCTTCATAGTAAAGGTTTATCAAAAAATATCTGAATTTCCTATTAATTCATGTCATGCCTATGAATTTCCCAATTCATAATCCCATTCAGAGAGATATCCATTTTTTGGACCCAAAATCTGCATTTATTAATCATCCATATTTGTTAACATGTCTGTTGTAAATGTACACATTCTAATCATATATTCAGATATTTAGAACTCTAGATGAAACCGTCTCTGAGTCACAACCAGTTCTGCTTAAGGAGAGTGGAAAGACAGTGGCAATTAGTCTGAATGATGTAGGGATGCTAAGGTAGTGAAGGTCCATGAGCAACACCCATTAGATGGACAATTTCCTGACAAGGGCTTTGATGCAGGTTAAAATGAAACACATTCTTTAGCAAGGTGGATTTGCCAGGAACCTTCACTAAAATCTGACTGTGGTAACACTTCGGTCACTGGCATTCAATTTAATGCCCAGTGAGCTGCAGGCAGCGCATGTTCTTGTCTGTGTGTCCTTACAAATGCACAACTTCCCTGATAAGCTTCAGTTAATTCTTCACAGTTGTGACTTTCTCTTTTCCTCAATATTGCCTGATAAAATCCCTCTTTTGCTGCTAACATGTAAACTGTGTTGCTATTTTTTTAAGGCTTCCTGAGACCTCACTTTTCCTAGTGTGAGATCTGGGTCTAAATAAAGCTGTGCTGACAAACTAGCATCTCTGATGCTATCAGCTATCTTGTCTTTTATTAGTGACTGCTTTTAACGTTCTGTTTTTTCAGGGTTCAGCAACATTGAACAGCGGCAGCTAAAAGCTGTTTCCTTTTTTTCCCCCTCTCTTAACTCCTTCCAATAAATTTGACGTTATCAAATCTAACATTCTTTCTGTCTGCCCTAGTAACATGCAAAGTCTCTTGTATTTTTTTGTTTCCTTTTCTTCCATTGACTTTGTGTGAAGGGACATATAGGGTGTTCAGCAACGTTACCAGTGACATAGATCAGAATATTGCCTGATGTTGCCAACTATGCTACATGACCATGATGCTGCGAAGTCTTGAAACAGAGCAAGGCCCTTACAGTGACCTTTATCACACAGACATTTTTAATCATTACTGCAGAGAGATGGAGCTGAGTTTCCTTCAGAAGTTCCCATTTTCCTCTGTTCATTCACCATTGCAGCAATGTTACAGGGTTTCATTTTATTTATTTCTCCTTTAGCATGATTCTTTCCGCTCCTTGTGTCACTGTGAGTGGTCACATATAACAAAGATGCTTAACATGATGAAAAAATTTCCAAATGGGAATAAGCTTGCCACTTATTGTGCTCATCCTTCTGCAGTTTGGAGTCCTCTCTGAAAAACTGCACAGATCACTGCCCAGACCATTGCTTCATAAGCTGATAAAATTCACAACTTATTTCTAGTGGTCAAACTGATGTTTTCCAACACCAGAAATACCAGGCGAAACAAATCTGTTGCCCAGATAGTTTGGGCAAAAGCTGTGGATCAGGGTGAGCTCTGTACTCAAACCCATCTGTAGGGAATTCCAACCCAGGCCCAGCTGCATGGGCCAGATGAGCCTTGCAAACCTCCCTTCAAGCTTCAAACCCACAGGCAAAAAGGATGAAATTTCTGTTAGTGTTACCGCTTTAAAATTTCCTATGCTGAACAAATCCCTTGCCACTACAAAAAGGCACACAGAGAGCAAAGATCTGGCCCTTCCAGTTTCTCTAGGAAGATTATTTCATTAAAATGTATCACCATGTTTTGACAGATATAATTCCATTAATTCTAGCAGCTTTGCTAACATAACAAAGAAGATGTCTCAGTTCCCTCACCTCTGGAAGAAGTGATGTATAAGTATGCCTGTCATATCAATTTCAAAACAGGGGCTAGAAAATAGGATTACAACAAGGTGAACCAGTCCAATGGCTGAGATAAACTAAAGGCTCACTTGGTCGCATTTAATTGAGGTAAGCCAGAAGAGGAATGGGAAACAGTGCAGCTACTAGGCACAGTTGTGCATTTTATTACAGACATATACACCCCTACTCTATTTTATTTTTAACAAAATTGTTTTTCTGAAGATGTCTACTTCAGTGACCGAAGCATTCCTTTCCTAAAAAACTTCTTACTTTACAAATTAAAAGGAATATATTTTTAAAAGTAGAATTCTAAGAAATCTGTCTATCATATACAAGAAAGACTAGGCAATGATTCTTGTATTAAAATTGAATGGGAAACCTAATATTTTTGTTAACAGAAAATTAATTTTAAGTTAATGTTCTGATCATCAGTTTGTTCTTTTGCTTAAAACCCCCCACTAAACCCCCAAACTTTCAAATAGCTTTTGTTGGCTACAAATATGTAATAACACTATGAGTGATATATATCACCAAACGGCAATTTCAAGAATGCTACGCATTTTTTTCAACTCACAAAAATAAACCAAACCCCCCAAATATAGGCATATGCACAAAATAATTTTGAAACAAGAGCACAGCAACTTTGTTCCCCAAAAATACTTCAATCATTATAAAGGAACAGAAGAGTGATTTTACAGTTTTTCTTTTAAAAGAAGTGAATTTATAGAATTGCCAGTGAGCTCCTATAAAACTAAACAGCTGTAAAGAGCCAAATTTCTTGGCCTGGCTTCCAGGAGGTATGTTAGTAGATTTTGAATCAAGTAATTAAGTTTGCAGATATCCACAGAATCAAAATAACCAGGGAGAACGTTCATGAACTTGTTACTTTGCCTTTGATGACTCTGGGCGTCCTGCTGAGGCTGTCTACTTCAGTCAGGTTGAATACCAGAAATCAAAAGGACAATATCAACAATACATGGAGCTATTTTTATAGTGTCTGAAACGGTTTCTATGGCAACAATTTTTGGCCTATTTAGATTTTTTAAAAAGTATCTCTCTCTTCCCCTTCTTGCATTATGCTGTTGAGTGACAGATATTGATTGAAAGATAAAACACAATGTCCACATACAAACACCTGTCGAGTTTTGGAAGAGTAGGTGGTTGTTCACTTTATATTTGACCTTTCCCTTAAACGGATATTTCAATGACATCCCACTAAACTTCTTTCCCTTTCTTTGAGGAAAACTTTACTAGGAGAAAAGACAGATTCATTCAACTTGCAATCCAATTACTCAAAACAGATATATAATTTTTTTAGTTTCTTCAAGTCTGTGTTTGATAAGAGTGGTGTGTGTGTGATCATTCACTGTTCTATAGCTCTGGGATCAAATACAGACAGGAAAATAAAACAATTGTTCAAGGTCAGCCAGCCAGCCAGCTAGTGGTTTCACTGAGTGTACTAGCAGATTTACACATTTTCAGTACCCTAACAAGTGGTTCCTGATATTACACTTTATATCTAAGCTCTCCTTATTTGGCAGACATTTCTGGCTCACTATGTCCTTGTCTTTGTCTTCTGCTGTTGTATGAAAAATGCTCAAAAACAGGAAATAGGACTATACCCTGAGAACTACTGTGACTGCCTCAAAAGGCCATTAAATTCACAGAGAAAAAGAAATCTGTATGAAAGTACAGGAAATTTGTCTTTATAATATCCCATTCAGCTATAATAAATCAAAGTATTTAATGTAAGAACAGTAGGTCTGAAGCTTTATTCTTNCAGTAGGTCTGAAGCTTTATTCTTTATTGAAGGAAAAAAGCTAAAATTGAAGAGTGATGATTATAATGAAATGGGGATGATATTCATGGACAGTATGGAAGTGAAAGCAGCTGTTGTTTGTCTGGGCTACATGCATAGAAGAGTTTTACTGAGGATCTGGACCTCTGCATAAACAGACCGTAGAGGAGTGCCTGTTCTTCACAACTATGTAGATGAAAGGGATTTTCTTCACACTAGAATTCTTATCCCTCATGAAGTGACCTGATTTTTAAAATTATCTAGTATCATTTTGCTACCTGCCAGCTTTAGAATACAAGAACAGCAGTATCATCTCAGCTCAGTGATCTGCCTTATTCACTGTGCTGTCTACATTAACGAGACCTACGGGAAGACTACAGAAACAGGGAATGAATGATCCTATCTCTGATATGCCTTCATGACTTTTTGTAATCAGCAATTTAAAGATTTTCTGAGCCAGGGCTCCATCCAAAGCATCCATCAGTCAGGCTGTTCTCTAATCCACTTTAAACTCATTTATCTCTTTGGCTACCTTCAAATCCTAAAGCACTGAATTCCACATTTCAATTTTTGTGGTGTATCAATGACATAAAAATAAAATATTATGTTAAGCATCCTAGTTCTAACACTTAAAATTTATTTGAATGCAAATCACATTCTTTGTATCCTGAGCAGAGTTGTTTGTCTTTACAGTCACACACAATAACTGGAAGTAAATTTTAAAAAGCCCCACAGATGAGACTGATTCATGTGTATCCAACACTCAGACAAAATTGCAGATGATCAGCCTCATCCTCTTGGCTGTTATGTTTTGTGCAAAAACCAGAGTGCTGTGATACAAGCCAAAGTGTCATCATTTCAACTTCATCAGAATGTGCTTATATTTTTAAGCACCAGCAATTTTCTTACAAGTATTTAGCTCTCCAATTTATTTAATTGGAAATTTAATATTAGATAGTTTGGGATTTAGAATAAGAAACTGTAAGAGGAAGTTTTGAAATGTATATGGATATAGTTTATTGAGATCAATTGAGTAATTAAATTGGTGTTCTCACCAGAAAAGTTTTTTTTTTTAAGAACACGTTACTAATATCAACCAATCCTTTTGTGCCACTTATAGACAGAAAGCTGTCTTACAATTGGCAAAATAAATGTAGAATAAAATAGTGAAAAATATTCTTTAAAAATAATTTTAATAACTAAACATAACAAATTTATTTGCAGGAGAGGAGCAAAAAAGCCATAAAATATCCACTTCATCTGGATGAAGTTGATACAACCGTAGTTCTAAAGTAATTAGTAGCAAGCACTTACCATAATGCCATCACAGCATTACCACCTTCAAGGGCTGACAACAATTTATCTTCATGCCTAGCCTGAATTGGGAAGGTAATATTAATGAAGGAAAGAACCAGGAAACAGGAGCACACTTAAAGCTGACTAGAGCTAAAATCGATGATAAGGGGCAGTCAGAAACACGTGAGTAATTTTTTAAGCAATGATAGATTTGGGTAAGCAATATCAGTCCTTCTTCTGATATGGGGGGCTGAAGATAAATTATCAGTTTTGTAAACTGAGCAATTGTTTGCCCTTTGACTGATACATAAACCAAGCCTTCAAGAAATGCATTTGCTCTTTACCTACCTGACTTTCACTGATGTACTTTTGCTCAAAGCTGTATTAAATCTCCTGGGGTAAAGACACTACAAGAATTAAACTTCTGTCAAGGCATTGCCCTGAGTGATTATGTTATTGGCTATCATGTTTATCAGGTTTCCTGGAGTTCTGGGCTCTGTACCAACACACAAGGAGAACACCAGGGGCTCCTTTCTCAAGGAGACTGTAGCCTGAGTCAGGCATAGAGCATATACAGTTCACAGCACTGAACTAAAAGCAATAAAGGTGTAGTTTTATGTAAGTTCATACTCTCTTTTGGTAAAATATATGTTCATTCATACAGTGATCTCATATACTTTGTTAGAGAATGCAAATCACCTTCTTACAAAACATTAATACACTTTCCCAGTGTGTGTAAATGGCCACTGTTCTGTTATGGGTGGAGCAGCAGATAAAACAGATAACTATGGGAATCTTGGGCCATCTTCTCTGATATGATACAAGAATAAAATACGTTTTAAAGTAGTGTTCATAATGGGGGGTTTCTACACCTCCTGCTTCCCCTTGTTCCTGCTTAGATGTCCACAGCTCACAAATGTATATGATCATCTTCAAATTGATCGTGTAGACTTTCTGATTCCTTCCTTCTCCCTGAAATAGCATACTTTGAGACACTGTAATTCTTTTATTGCTGTAGGCATCTGTAATAGGAAGCTCTTCAAATTCCTTGGAAAGCATTATCTAAGAGCATAGATAATGCCCACCTGGAGAAAGCTATCTTGTTGCTAGGCACCAGTTCTCTGTAGTTCATCTTGCTGAAATCTCTGTGCACTCTCTCCAGTGTCCCTCCATAAAAGTTTTCCTTTCTCATTTGGAAACCTCCTTTTTTCCCAGCAGGAAGCTCATGTTCTTAGACTCCCTAGGAGTTAAATAAAAGAGCACCGAGTAGATATGAGGCCTTACAGAGAGCTTTGGGTCCTCACAAGACTCCTTACTGTGACTCCCATAGGAAGAATGTATTTAGGGCATACAGGAGGAAGAACCTTATGCTTGCTGGTATCTGTGAGGAACCAGTGCTATCCAAACAATAATGATGTCCCAGCTCCTCCTCCAGATTGTGTTGACAGGAGCTGATTCACCTCAACTTACATCACAAGTATAGACTAACTCAGCTAAACCTCTTCTGTGGCTTCATGAGAAGAAACAGAGGGACGTGGAATACAAGCAACAAAGCCAGGGACAATAAAAAGACTGCTATTCTCCTCAATCAAGAAATCTGGCTTAAAGTAATATGGTAGAGAAGCTTTTACTAGTTATAACTCCTTCTGCTGCATATGAGTGCTCTACACAACCATTTCATTCTTTGTTACTTTGAATCACACAGGTTGTCATAGTGTTCTACTTTAGTAACCACAACTTCACAAATTTTTATAATTATGCTAAAGCAATCATTGTGAAAGTTTCCAGGCTGCTTTGTCATAAATATTAAATCTTTTATCCTACTGGTTTAAGGTAGCAGATAAAGAGAACTGAATTAACGTGTTACCACACAGAATTTCCTCCTTGCTGGAAGAAAATTCAAAGGAATAAACAGCATAAGTGGTTTCACCTTTTATAAGAAAAAAATTGTTGACATTTTGCTTTTTTACACAAGTGATGAATAGAATCTAATGTCAAAATAATATCTGAGTCAGTAGAAGTTGGCTTTTTAACCTATTTTCTCATTCTTAATCAAACTTCCATATACAAGTGTGGTCATAACCTCTTCTCTCTGGTTGTAGATACTGTTGCTTTTCTCTTTCAACTTCCATGAACTATCTCATTACCCATCATCCCAGTAGCTGTGGTATAAAATTGACCAGAAACTGCCTCCTTTGATTTCCTCAGTGTGCACATGTATCCATTGCTATACAATCTTTCTCCTATGTGAAAATCACTGAGATTTCATTAATATCATTTAAAAACATGTAATTACTCAAAGTTTTCCCTCTTCTGTATTTAGAGGGACTCTGAATTTAGAACCTATATTTTAGCAATGTTTTGCAATAAATAGAGCCCTCTATTAGGAATTTCTTTCTTCTGGATGTAATTTAATCCTGAGCATGAGACAGGTTCTTTCACATCATATGTCTCTTTGCATGAGGTGAAGTAAAAAAAAAAATGGATGGCCTCCAAAACAACCCATGGCTAATGCAATAAAAGCATTAGAAATTAATATCATGACCATAAGAGAAATTAATGTCATTCATGATATTGTATACTGTTTGCTTTGACTGTGTCATACCTGAACTAGGACACTGCCAGTTGCCCAAACTGAAGAATGTGTTCTTTCCCCTCATTCTGCATTCACTCTCACATACACAGGTTGACAAGACCTGATATAGAGCTGTAAAGCTGTCTCCTCTGTCTTCTGTCTGCTGAAATTACTGTTTTGCAATGCATGAGACATCCAAGGGTCACTCTACCTCCACTCCCTTTTCTACTGTGGTAATGTGTGCTCTGATTCTAAGGCTACAGGGAAAGAATACATATCTCAGAGGGAAAAAAGAAAATCAGGTTTTCAATTAAATGAAACAGTAAAAATTGTTAAATGATATGCGTGCACATATGTATCCCATTAACAACTTTAAGACTCATTCGCATTAATTCTTTTTAAATGTCCCTATTTGTGTGTGTATATCTATACATTTTATGAACACTGATTCAAAAGCCTCTGTTCTCCTCTCTTCATAAGCATGTGTGGAGACACACAAACACACACACTTCGTTTGGGTTCAGTGTTAGGTTCCTGTACTGGTTTCAGCTGAGATGGAGGTAATTTTCTTCACAGGATCCCATATGGGGCTGTGGTTTGGATTTTTTGATAAAAGTGTGCTGCCAACACACTGATGTTTTACCTGTTGCTGAGCAGTGATTACACAGCATCAAAACCATTTCTCAGCTGCCCTGGCAGTGAGTAAGCTGGGGATGGACAAGGAGCTGGGAGGGGACACAGCTGGAACAGCTGACCCCAAATGACCAAAGGGATATCCCATACCGAATGACAACATTCTCAGCAATACAACTGGTGACAGTCTTTTAAAGAGAGCTGTTGCTTGGAGACTGGCTGGGCAACAGTTTGCTGGTGGGAGGTGGTGAGTGACTGCCTTTGCATCACTTGGTGCAGTTTTCCCCCTTCACTTATTAAACTGTCTTTATCTCGACCCACAGGTTTTTCTCACTTTTGCTGTTCTGGTCCTCTTCCCCATCTTGCTGGGGGAGTGATCAAATGACTGGGTGGGTGCTTAGCTGCTGGCTGAGGTCAGCCCACCACATTTGCTCAGGCCCACCACATGTTTTATTGGGTAAGAGAACAAAGTCCAAGTGTTCCACATGCCTCTGTAGGTGGGTATGACCCCAAGCATTGGCACGAAGTCATGAATATTCTGGATGCATTAGCATGCCTCCTGGCATGATTTTGTCCCACACAAGCTAACATTATCCCAGTCAATGCCCCGAGTTCAGGATAGTTGGGACTGGCAAGGGGTCAGTGACAGCAGGCTGTTTGCATGTGGCCACTTTATTTTGGAGTACAAAGAAATTTACTAATATAGATATTTTCTGTATCATTACTGCTGACTGCAGGATGAATGAATACTTTCTTACCCATTTTGTTAGCAAGTACAAATAGATGTAACCATAGTGTATCTTCTAAAAATTTGTGTTATCTATTATTTTTGAAAAATAAACCGAAGTTATGTGGTATGAGAAGACTCTGTGTTTCCACAATAATGTAGGTACTATTGCCTGTCCCTGGATTATTTCTGTTTGGGATTTAAACTACTTCTCTCAAAAGGGATCGTTTTTCACTGTCTCCATACTGCTAATCCTAAAAGACATTGTCCTTGGAGGAAAACTAGGCATGCTTGAAACTGAGGGGCAAAATCATCCTTTTCCTGTTATCATTATTTTTTATATAAAGACTTTTAAGACCTATGCATACAACTATGTTTAAAAATGAATCATAAAAAGAATAAAGGTTGGTGACAAATGGCACTATTGCAATAGTCTTACAAAGCTATCACTTCAATGACGCAGCCTTGGTCTGTGGGAAAGGGACCAGACCGGCTGCAGGGGGTCCTTGCGCTGCCTGCTGAGCACTGGTGGGTCGAAGCTGCAGCAGCCCCAAGTTGGGTTCTCCCACCCCGCGGCCCGTAAAAGAGACACGGAGACAGTATCAACATTCGGGAAGGCAGGAGCCGATCCTTTATTGAACAGGGGGGAGAGCCTTTTAAGCCCTCGGGGAGAGAACAGTCTAGAAACTGGGAGGAGTTAAGGCGGAGCATGCAAATCCGCCATAACTGATTGGGTAGGATAAACAGTGGGTGGTAACAGGGGAGGTGAGAACAGGGAACTGACAGGGCTGGACAGCGCCTTTACTGACAGCCTGGGGCTGCCAGGGTCAGCTCAGGAAACAGGAAAAAAACCTTTAAAAAAGAACTGGGGGGATTAACAGTCGCAATCCTTGGTTGTAGGACGCAGTCCGACTTATGGGTCTTCCTTCTGTGCCTTCCAAACGTTAAAGTCAGTCTCTATGTCTCTTTCTCTCCTCCAATCCTCCATGTTTACATAGGTTGCCCCATCTCCAACACTTCAGTGGTTTCAGTCAGTCATGTAAAGTGATAAAACTCTTACACGTATGCAGAGAAGGAATCTTTACTGACACCAATATCCCAGACAAGAAGATGGACTCTTTTCATATGGTAGGATTATATTAATCACCATCAGACTAAGTGAAAGGCAACTGCAGGATTTGTTGCTGAATTTCTCATTCTAGTCATCATTTTGATTGCTGAGGAAACTCCCTAAAATTGCAGCAGTTTTATTGTTAGCAAATAAGATCAAAATTTAAAATACAGCAAAAAGATGATCTGATTTAAGAGTAGAGATGCTCAAGTGATGATCACATTTTTTCTAGAAGAAAAAATTCTTTGACAAGCTTTTAGCCATGTAGCACTGAGAGGCAAGACAAGGCAATATTTTCTGTCTACACAATAAGGCCTGTTCCTGGAAATTATTTTCATCAGGATATCCATTTGCACTGCCTGTATTTGGATTTTCTTGTAGGAATTTGAATCAATTCTGCTACCTCCTTATGTTACACCATCTCTTCAAGGAAGCTCCTGCAGTTCCTTGTCTTTGTCAGTGCCTGGTCATCTCCTCCTCTTTTCCTCAGAACTCCATAGGCAGGTTCCTCTCAACTGTGCTTTGAATCACTTTTTTCTTTAGCTACAGTCATTGCTGACTCATGTGTAACCCTTGTGCTTAGCTCAGCCACCTCTTCATTATAATCCTGGCTCATTGCCCCCAGCTACTCATACAGCCCCCACTGTGAACTTTTAAATAAATTACTTAGGAAGACTCAGGACCTTTGGAACATGGGTTGCTCATCGCTCTAATTGACCGTTGGCTCTAGTATTCTTCATTCTTCTCCAAACAAGTATAGCCATATAGCCATATAGCTAATGCAAACAAATATTTCTATTTGCAACAACCCAAAGAGAGATCAAAAAAGCTGGATATCTTTATGTAGTAATGTGAAATGATTATACAGCAGATAGTATGTTACAGCCAAACAGCTTTTGCTTCGCACTTAATGCAGTTGTCTCATTATTATATCTCTTCACACCTGCCAAGAACATTTGTCTTCATTTAACAGAGCACACTGCACATTCCATATTTTAGAATTAAAGCAATATGGAATTTTCAGAGCCTGAAAACAGTTCCTGAAAAACAGCTGTCCTGAAAACCAAAGTGTAGTAACACCAGTGAAGCTTTTTTATTGTTATATATAACCTCTACCTTGGCTTGCATAGTTCCCAAGTAAACAAAAGTGTTTCTGACAGCCCAATAGAACCACTCTGACAGGCAGCATGCATTCTCTTTTTCCTGTGAGTCACAGCCAGTTACAGAGACTTTTCAGGCCAAACTGGACATTCATCAATATCAATCCAGTCCCTTCTTTCACACTGAACCTTCAGTTCTGCTTCTGTGTTGCTGTTACCCACAATGATGTGCAAGAACGTAACTAATTTTTCAATGGTTTTCAGAGACCAGGTTGATTTTGCTTGCCCATCACTTCCAAACAAATCTATATTTTATCCACAAATCTATATTTTAGCCATATTTAAATAATAAATCTTTCAAAGGTGGTAATGTCAAACCTCAAAAGCTATTTTTACAGAGCAATTTTTCAAGGCAGCATCACCTTCAATTTAATTTTTTAAATGTCATTCCTCAATAGCTCAGTAATGAAGAAGTTGTTTTAACGAAGCGTGATGGTGATTTCCACTCTTTTGCCTAAACTGAGCATTATCACTTTACACCCAAAAGGGCTGTGAGGTTCTTTTTTAAAAACTAACTAACTAACTAACTAACTAACTAACTAACTAACTAACTAACTAACTAACTAAAAAAATTAACAAGAAAAAGAAGACAGAAAGGGTCTCCTCTGGCACAGTGAAACTTCCCTATTACAACACTTTGATAGCAATTTGAGACTAATTAGTTGGGAAGGAATTGAAAAACTTGTATTTAAATTGATTTTATGCTTCAGAATTTTAAAAAGCTTCTTATTTTCTTTTATACTTGCCTGAAAACCTGCTGTTCTGAGCTTCACAAACTTCAAAACACATTCATGTGAGGTCACAGTTAAAATATTAAGTTATTTTGTCCTGACAGATTTGACATGTACCTTGTTTAAAGTGTTTAACATCAAAGCCAATACAATAAATTCATGATGTGAAGTAGGCCATATTCACTTACCAGAAAATTATTCATCAAATACTTTGTAAACATTTAAAACACTTAGGATAAGAAGCAAGATCACAAGCGTCTGCTCATGCAGCTTTCATTCCTTATTCTACAGCTGTGACATCCATATAACGCCCACTTACATTAATGGGAGTCTTTCTACTGACTTTTGAATTAATCCTGTAAACAAGTAGAGGATCCTATTCCTTCATTTTCTGCTTACCCAGAAAAATGTTCACAGCACCAAGGCAGAAAGGGAAGAGATTTCCTTGCCAGGTTTTGTAATCGAAGAAATTAAATTGCCTCTGAATAACCTGTTCTGTGATACTGCTTGTGCAGAGCTCATTTGCCTGAATATAACCTGGCAATAATAATGCAAAACCAGGAGGAAGACTAAAATGAGTATGACTGTAAGGAAACCACAGCTGTCTTCCACCTGGCTTTCAATTTACTGTAGTCATGCCACCAAGGAAGCAATTCTGAGTTAAGCAATACAAACCTGCACTTTGCACTGACAGTCTCCAGAGAAGGTTGTAAACATGGAGTGAATTTTACTGTCTGGTATGTTAGTCATAGCTGAGCATAATATGAATTATCCAGTTGAACTTCTTGCCTCTATTTTACCTAGTAACTAAAATGAGCTACAAATATTTCTATAGCCCGAAGGCAAATCAGCACATTGCAGCTTCCATCCCTTATAGCCGAGCTCTCCAGGGCAGGAGGGCAGTTGTGTGCAAGGTGACTATCACACAGGGTTCCTGGCACAGGCTCTCTTTCAGTCTGTGTGTGGGCTTGGGTTTGGAGAGCAATTTCTAGCCCAGGTCAAAACTGTGCCAGGGAATTCACTAACAATTTATGCACACACAGTGCATAAAGGATGCCTTTACTGTTCCTAGCATAGACATTCTGCCATATGACAGAGCAAGGAAAGTTTGCACAGGCAGCAAGCAAATTTAAGGAATTGTTTTCCTTCCCAAAATACAGCAGACTATACTTCAGATCTAGTTGATAGAATGATTTTGTACTATGTGCCTCATCAGGTTTGGAGAAAAGAGTGTCTAGCAGAGGAATTTGAATAAAACCAGCAGTTCTCTAGAGACATAACTGAGGGATGTCGAAGTACAGCTATATGGTATCAGATTTAAATGCAGAGGTTATTGATATGAGTGGCAGAGGTGACAACTACCAAGGGAGAATTTTGAAGTGCAATGGACAGAAGCTAAAGAGAAGCTTCCATATGTTTTTAGTGGATCAGATATGAACAGCACTTCTATTGCTGGGCTCTACACCTGGGAAAAAATGGGAGATATTTTGACTAATCTTCATAAGCAAACATCAACAAAGATTGCTTTATTTATGTAGAGCTGATTTTCAGAAATCCCTTTGAGGTAAGTGTTGGTAAAATAGGAGCAGAAATTGAATTTGTCCGTAAACTACCTAGAGAAGATTTAGGTGTAAACAAGAAGACAGATATTTAAAGTGTATATTGAAAGCACAAATGCGAAGGAAACTTACAGTTTTGAAGTGTAAGTTTTCTTTCAGACAGACTTACAGTATTGCAGTAAGATCCCTGTGGTTATAGGGTCAGATTACAGGACAGACCAGAAGAGAAGAAAAACAAATCTGAAATCAAAACAGCAAAAAAATTGTGCTGCACCCTGAGACTGGGCACATGAAATGGTCCCAAAGTTTAGCAACTGTTGTAATAATTAGCATATGATTACAAAAAAAACAAAATAAAAAAACCCAAAACAAACAAAAAAATCCCAAACAACAAAATTAAACAAAAGCACCAAACTCAAACCAAACAAACACATTAAAACTTGACTCTGAAAAAAATCTGCTGTGGGATTGCAGTGCTGTTGATGACAGACATCCTTTCTGAGAATATGGTTATAAAATAAACCAAAGGGACTGCAGAAACATCTGGGTCATTTACAGTCATCTTATGTGCTATTTATCAGAAGCTAGAAAGGCATCTTACTTGTGGGCAAAAAAATGATTGGGTAGAAGTACAAAAAATTGAGTGTCCTCAGTTGTCACTGATTATCTTTGTGAGGGAGATCACCTAACTACTCAAAGCCTACTGCTGTTGCACTAAAAAAATAGCTTGCTTTAAAAATCTAAGTAAGGGCTACCATTCACATTGTCTTGTACCACATATAGAATCCTGGGGTATAATTAACTGTGTGTAGCTCATCACACAAATGCTCATGAAGTCAAATGCTAATTATTTTGGGCTCTTGTGTCAGATATCAGAACACAATGTAATGAAGTTAAACCCTGTGAGCCTTCAACTGCTAAGGACATTGGAAAAGATTTTTAGAAGCTCCTGATGTTTATCTGTGAATTAAGTAAAGTAAATAGTTTCAGAGCTGTTGGTTGAAAATGCAAATAACCTTTTTTTTAGAACAATTATTTCCGCTATATTGCTCTTTTCAATATGAGAATCAGATTTCCTGAGTTCTTTGCTTGAACAAGTGGTTTTAGCAGCAGTTGAGCCTGTCAAAAGAAAAGAACATGGTTTTTAAATGGTAACTTCAGAGCTTTATGGTGCCAGTAATATTAATGATCCTGGAAGAGAAACTTGAAAGACTATAGCTATGATTTCTCAGGCATTGAGGATTTTAACAGTTTCAAATATGTTTGGAACTGAAGAGACAGTCTGCCTTGCCATATTTTTTTCTCATTGAAAATATATCCCTCTTCCAGAAAAACACTCCTGAGAAGAAAATTCTTGCTTCTTTTTCCCAGGGTCTTTGACTTCCATCTATTGTATCATGGCAGCTTACTCTATGAATCGGTATTTAATCCAGCATTCAGTATTACCTGACCAATATGCTGTATCCCTGTATTCAGGCAGCGTCTGCTGTTATTGTGCAAATCAATTTAAAAATGAGTAATTTAAAAAAACTAAAATTCAGAATAATAAGCATTATTTTCTTTTATGAATGTATATTGTTCAATGACAGAAGGGAATGATAAACTGTTTTATAGCTGAGGACTTGAAAGTCACAAAAAGTAAAAAAAAAAAAATACGAATTTTCTAATAGAATTACTTTTCTGGGCTTTTCTGTGCCCTTTGCATTCTTTTTCTTTTGTTTGTTCTTTGTTTCATTTATTTTTCATTGTGGTCTTTCAGTGTTCTTTGTGAACTCAGTGGATGTTCAGAACATCATAAGAATAAAATTAGCACCCATTTAATTTATCTCCTTAGGATTATCTTCTCAGAGATAAGTCAAGGGCAAGATTTTTTCAATCTTCAAGTAAATTTATTATTTAAATTATTTTCTAATACTTCTCATTTCTACTTCATTAAATAATCCAGCTGAGTGGACTTTAGCCCTGTTCATTTTGCTATCATGAATGCAGATTTCAATTTTCATGTTCATTTTCCAATGGCATCAGTTCTTATACTATCTATTTGAATCCAGACACAGGAAACAAGTTTGTTGAAGGAAAAAATAAGGTGTTTCAGTGAAAGACAAAGCAGGTGTCCTTACTTAACTCTCTTTTTCTTTGTGTGGAAGATCTATTCACACTGCTATTAAAAAACAAGCAAACAAACAAAACCAAAGAAAAACAAAAACAAACAACACCCCCACTCTTCTATTAAAAAATTTCAGCGTTTTATTTAAAAAAACCTGAACACAAGAGCCAGATGCTCAAAAAATATTGATAAATCCTTATTTTGAGGTTATATTTATGACCTACTTTTATAGGTCATAAAAGTTGATGTGTTCTCTGTTTTATTCATTATTATTACATTGAAAATATTAATCACTAGAACAAGTAGCTTTGAATTTCTGCTGTTTTTTACATTTCCCAGCTGTGCTTCAGTACATTCATTTGAAGTGGGTGTCTTACAAGTATAAGAGAAGGAAATAATTTGATACTTGGTGTGTGTTCTTGCTTTCAACAGTATATTGTTTATTAAAAAGGGATGGATGGTCTTAGATATTCCAGGTAGCTAAACACCTGAGACTCAATTAAAGTTCATGAAACTAGGCATTCTAAAGGCATAAAAACTCCCTTCACCTACTTGCCATTATAATTAAATATGAGGAGCTGAGAGCAACAACAATAGGAGGAAGGGGAGGTTAGATTAGCAGTTGACTTAATTTCAGAGTCTTGAAGAAATAGTAAATAAATTAAGCTGTTAAAATTATTTTTTTTTTGCAAGTTGACAGTTGCTCTGCACAGTTAGTTAATTCAGTGAGTTTTAATAAAGTAGAAATAGAAGCAAATAAGAAACATCCTAAAGCAGTGGGGAAGATGTGTGCCCCTAACTATCTCCTGGTGCAGATGTGTTAACACACTGCAGCTTTCTGTGAGTGATGAGCCACAAGGCCCATGAGTGATGCTGTGGTGTGTGCAGGAAAGTGAGAGTAGGTGGTGGTCCCTGGACAAGGAAGAGGAAGAGGAGAGGAAGGAGCAATTGGGAGTAATCCATGAGCTGGTGAGAAAGAAAAAAATGCTAATAAATATGTACTAAAACTAGACATAGTCTAATGCACCACTTTTTAACAACCTTTGATGAAAATGAATTTTTGTTCCTATTTGGAAATCGACTTCCCAGATACAGCACTTTCCCAGACAGAACAGCCTTGTTTGCTTATTTATTTATCAAAGGGGAAGAATAAAGAAGTACATAAAAGCCAGATTTCCAGTGGAGTATTGGACAACTGTACTGAGCCTATGGCTATGCCTGGGAGGGGGAAGTTTTGTTTGCCAGCGCTGCTTCTCTGGCGGGGGAAGGAGGGAGGCTGAGTTCACTGCAAGCACTGCCAGCACAGGAGTCTGTCATCACAATCACACAGCGGTTGTTAGGTGATGTTCTGAAGATGATTTGCATGTTTCTGATATCTTGTGATGCAAATATGCTGTTACACCGGTGATACAGACGTACCACTGTTGTTCATTAAAGACCCCTGTCTGCCACTCAGAAGAGATAGATATAATCAGCAGTCATATATTCCAACTCCTCATAAAACTTGCTTCTGTCTTCTCGTTTTGTGCTCAACATGATCATTAACATTTTCATCACAGTTCTTTCTTCCACAATAGTCATGTCCACATTTGTCTCAGATTAGCATCATCTATCTTCCTTTCAATACACGGGATAAATCCTATAGTCGTTTCTCAAGTCAACCATACAAGTCAGTAATGTTTTCAACCAAAAAAACGGGATTTTTTTTGTATTTGCATTATTTATAAAGAAATTAGTGTATTTTTTTCAGGGTAATGCTGTGTTTCACCTATGTAGTTCCTCCCTAAAAGATTCTTTAATATTCCTCCAAAGTAATTTTGTGGCCAAATTCCTGCTCCTGCAGAACATGCCGTCTTTTGCAAAAACATTGTTTGGAAAGCAAATTAAAATTGCATAGTAGGAATTCATAACATATGAACAAGCTAGTTAAAGAAAGGACATTTCTGCATTTTCTATTCTATTTTTTGTGTGTTTTACTGCAGAGCTTTCATTTCAAATAAGTGAGATTTTTTTTCATATACAAGAAATGCTGCTGTTAGTCAGGCTTTACCTGGATAGATTTTATGAATTCACATACCTTAGGGACACCTAAACATAAAAATTAATGGCAAAACTGAGGATGGAATGACTAGTGCATTTTTAGGATCTGTTGCTTTTTTCCAGTTTACATTCCTTGCATTTTTAAAAATTACCAATGGTTCTCTTGCATATAATTACATAGAAACCCCTCTCCCCTAGATTTAAATAGACAATTTGCCCCAGGATTAGATGGCAAGGTGTTTGTCACATCTGTAAATTCATAGAAGGAAATCATTAAGTTCTGACTCTTCAAGTGCATAAATTTTTGAAAGAGGTTGATATCAGCTAATGCTAATGTCAACTGGTATCAGCTATCAGATAATGGATTTGAGATAGTTACTGAAGCGAACAGTAACAACTGATTTCAGGTAAGAAACTGGGAAAATTAACACCATGGAAAATTCAAAACTTAATTCAAAGTACTTAAGAATATAAAGGAAACTAAAAAACATGCATGCTGTGATATATGGGTGTCACATATGTCATGTCCTTCCTACCATCCTCAATTCAACAATATATAAAAATACCTGTATATAACAAGGAGTGTGCATTTTTTCTCCCTAAATAGTTTGTTTAACTTGAATTTTAGTGAAAAAAAAGCTGACTAGCCTTAATAAGACTAAGGATGAGGTAGCTATTAGATATGTATGATATATAAAGATATATTTATTCAACTACAAAGTTGTATCATTAATAATTGGGGATGTGAACTAGTTCATTTTTTAATCTTGACATAGTTTTGACACTTTAAATTGTGATAAACTGAGGTAAAGATATTTTCAGCATTACTGGTGTGGTTTTGATTCTGGGGTACAATGTAGACCACATTTTCTAGCCTGCTACTGACATTTTAAGCAACACGGTGGAGGGCAGTTCATCATTTATGTCAAGAAGCTCATTTATATAAGCTATGATGTCAAGTTTAATTAAGGGCTACAGTGACAAAAGAAAGCTGATTGCATGTGCTCAAAATACTTTTCAGATGACAAATGACTGATACTCATGAAAACAATATCCAAGGTTATTGTTATAGCTTTGATACTAAACCTGCCTAAAGAGATCTAAGGTGGTATATTCCAACAGGTTAACATGCTATAAGATTTAAATAAAAAATAAAAAAATCAAGCGATCTATTACCTAAAATTTGGATTTCTAGTCAGGCTCTTTCTGCATGGAGGGAAAGAAAATATAACTCACAATTAAGAGCATTTGTACCCTCACATTTTCTTTGTTCAGCTCAGTGAGATTTTATAATCAGTAACTTTATAAATGGCTTACCACAATGGCTTGATGATGATCCCTGGTCAAAGTAAATGTATAGAGAAAAATCTGATAGCATGATTTATTTTGCATTCTTTGTCTCTACTCGGAACATTCAGTGTTTGGGAAAACAAGTCAAAAATTCTTCTGCCTAATCCCCATCAACATCTCTCTGTCTCTCTCTTTGTGGCCACCACATCATAAAGGGAGAGTTGATGCTAAGGATAAAGGTCAAGATGATAGAATATGACAACTCTTTGAATTGTAAAGAGAAATGAGTGTCCCTAAGTATTCAGCATGAGCTTCTCTTTGCTCCCTGCAGGGCATCTGCACCACAACCACCGCATTTTTACACTTCTTCTTCTTAGCTTCATTCTGTTGGGTTTTGACAGAAGCGTGGCAGTCATACATGGCTGTTACTGGAAAAATTAGGACACGGCTCATAAGGAAACGTTTCCTGTGCCTTGGATGGGGTAAGCCAGTAAAATCAATTCCTAAGAATCATTGGAATGAAACATTTAATGCAGCAATAATGTCAAGGATATAAACATTTTCTTCAGTAAACCTGAAAGATAGTAGACAGCATAGTACTAAAAGGAAAACTAGCTAAGGAGCCTTTCCAGTTTAGCTCAAGCTCAAGCTATGCTGATGTATATTGTAGCATTCTTTTATAAACATGTTTTAACAAAATTTTACAAGATTTTTAGTAAAGTAGTGAAAATCCAAGAAATGAAAATAAAACAAGAAAAAAACATTCTCTGAATATTCATGAAGCCTTCTAGTTCTCTTCAAGACCTGTCAAATGTACCAGTAATTTAAGTACATCAAAGTAGTACACTGTGGGCAGAAAACAGTGTCCTCCTCCCTGCTGGTGCTTCAGAAAAACAAATCCTGCGATAGCACTGTGCTTCATTAAATAATTCATTCCATGTAAAATTGGCCATTTTGCATTATCTGGCCCTGTCATTATTTTGTCCAGGCAAAACAGCAATATTTTACTCAGCATCTGATGATTATTACTGTTTTCTTTTTTTTCAGGATTGCCAGCATTAGTGGTTGCAATATCAATAGGCTTTACCAAGACAAAAGGATATGGAACAGCCCACTAGTAAGTCAATCTGAAATGATAAATTATGTTTTTAATGATCAAGTTTGGCATACCCATCAGGAACTGGCTAGCATACTCTAAAGGCTCTACAGGTATCTATTCACACTTAGAATTGCCCTGAGAGTGACTGAGTGATCCACAACAGAACAAAGAGAAAGCAGTATGCCAGTCTTGGACTGAGCTCAGCAAAGCGCCAGACATCCTGGATTCCTGTGAAATTTTAAAATAGCAAGCTTTTGAGTTTAGGACCACTTACACACCTAACATTTACATAGATCTACAAAAGAGAATGTTAAATTTTATGGCTAGCCTCTGCCAATCTTTAAACATGTCTGAAACTGTACTGTCAAGAGTCTCTTTGGCACCCAAGTTTCTGCACACCCAACATGTTTCTCGCCTTTAATGCCCATGAGCTGCTTGGAGCCAAAGCCCTGCAGACATCTCAAAACAGTTCACACATCAAGCCTCTCTCTCCTGGAGAGCTTGATCCAGCCCATTTCCTGGACTGGGCTGTACTTGAGAGACAGTGAGGAGTAAATCTGTGTCCTTCATTTACAGTCGACTAATGCAGTTCCTGTTTAGCCATGTGGCTGGTTCCAGTGTGTATTTAGCACCTTGGAAAGTTCACTCCTTAGACAGACTGTCCTTCAGTCTTCTGATGAAGGAGCTTGGGCTGAGCCTCTCTCCTGCCAGTGAAGTGCTACAAACACCATTATGCATGCAAGAGTGCATTTCCTTTGTTTGGCCTGCTTAGAGCTCCCGTCAAGTTGCCTAAGAAGTTGAATATGCATCTGGACAGAAAGAGAGGAAATATGACTTTGTAGCCTGTTAATGAGGGCATTCATCAGAGATGTGGATGAGCTAGGTCAAGTCCTCGTTTCAATGAATATTTAATTATTCTCTTTAGCATCATCACTGAGATCAGGATTCCCCTTCCCTTCCCTTCCTGGGCACATGGTGGGGGAGGCTTCAAGCCCTCATTCTGGGATTGGGTAGGTAAGGATTCAAAATCAGATCTCCTGCTGAGTACCAGCTCTAACTGCTGAACTCTTTAGTTTTAAACTCTGGCAAAGTGCATCTCGATTTTTTTAGTGAGGAATGTTTTATGTGATAGAAGTGCTTAACTTGCACTTAGAGCTGACAAGTGAAACAATGGTCTTAGTTCTCTATTGGGTGTTACATTAAGGACCTACTCTTCTGACATTTTTTCTAACTATGTGCTAATGTTGCTGGCTTTTTCATTATTTAGTCCCTTAACCAGGACTGGAGAACCATTTAGGCTGTAAGAATTACAAATCACCAAATAACAAAGTCCAGATCCCACTGGGGATGTAACTCTGTCCCTTGCAGGATTTTCTACCACAATCATTCATGTGTGAGCCTTTGTGTTAGTTAGCATTGCTTCCTGCTTCTTTCTTGGGCTGAATGCATTTTTAAAAGAGGATATAGTGAAATATTCAGACAAAGCAACAAATCATTCATTAAGGGTAACCTGTAAAGTAAAAAAGAGCAGGTCTCTGGATATGTAACAGCTCCTCTCCAGGAATCCAAATTCAGCTGGCACAGTACTATGAGAGAAAAGAAAAAATGGATGTGTGGAAGAGGCAAACAGAACCATAATGCAGCTTTCACATCTTATTTGCAAATACATGTTATTGGCATTTGACATCAGAATTAGATAAAGAAAACAGTGAAGGCGAGAGATTCCTCCTCCATCACCAACTGAAAGCAGCAAAGAATTGTGTCCCATGACAACTGTTGGGTGATGTAAAAGCAGAGCTCCTGTCCTGCTCCTTCATCCCTAACTGAAGAACTTGTATAAGTTTTTGAACTGCTTACACTGTATTTTGCCTGTTTGACTGCAATCAGTTACACACATGTTGCCATCAGAAATGCATTCTGTTGCAAATCATTCCTGGTGTGAAAGATGCTGGTTTTGAAAATGCAGGTGTCAGATGGAGAATATTAAAAGTGAAAATTAAGGAATTGATTCCAGTCCTGTTGTCCCATGCATGAAGAGATTCATGGAAAGGGAGAAATCCAAGGATCTTTGAAGCAGATCTCAGTTCTGTATGGTATATGTCTGATGTGGGTGGCTTGAATTGTTCACATTGGAACTAATTCTATGATCATCAGTCTCAGTCCTAATTATTAGACAGTTGTATTTCTGTACACTTAAAACTACATATTGAAAGTATTTCATGCAGACATTTGCACTGATATAGATATAGAAACTGAAAGGGTTTCCTAAAAATAATTTAAAAACCCACAGAGATGAGTTTCTAGATATTTCAGGTTGTCTGAAAAAGATGTGTGTCCAAAATCTTAAAAGCTTTTTTCCAACTATTTCTGTAAGACTAAGAAATATTGCTACTACCTCTCTTTAGACAATCACAGCTATGAAAGCACCACTGCTACGTGACCTGCATGAACTACTCATGTTTACATACAGTGCATATAATTTCTAGGAATTCACTATGTCAGCAAAATTAAAATTCTGTTATAGTCATGCTCTCACCATGCTCCCTAAGGAGAAGGAACCGTTCTCTTGAGGAGCATCAAACAAGTCACAAACTGTACAGGACACAGAAGTGAGCGTACAGATACTTCATCACTCAGCAGAATTTTATGACCATATAACATGATCCCATAAAACCACCAGTGGCTGCTCTTAATACTAATCAATTTATATGGCTTTCCGCTATGTGCACATCAGGAAGAAAGAAGACAGAACAGGAGAACAAAATAAAAACAGTGATAAAGCATGGGGGGAAAAGCTATCAGAGCAAAGAGGAGCAGGAAAAAATAGTAAAAAATTGGCAGCAATTGCTTTGTGGTGTAAGAAGGCACCTGAAACTCTATTGAATATCTTCAACAGAGAAAGAATGGGGGAAAATGAATTTCAGAGTTATCAGCTAGGAGATGTGGAACATATTGCAGTAATGATGTCACACATCAGTGAAAATCCAGACTGCTGAAAATTCAGATTGTGTAAAGAAAAGAGGACAGCATCTACATGATTTCCAGCTCTGCCTCTAAATGGAAATTGCTCCCTTGAACAGCCCTTTTACCTGAGGACATGGAAAAGGGAAGGAACAATTCTCCCTTGGTCTTAGAGATTTTGGGGTAGAAGTTGATTTTATTTAAAAGAAACCCTTCTTGACCCTTTTTTCAGCACAGGTAACTGAAATTATCTTTCAGATATAGTATATCAACTATTTTTATGAACTGATTCTTCTGTCTCCCAATAAACATGAAAATTTTAATTACATGTCTCAGCTATGCAGAGTGGTCATCTTCACTAAGTTTAAAAGTTCATTCTGGTAAGGAAATGCACTATGAATACATTCCTCCCTCTCACAAGTCTACGTTCACAGACTCTAATGATAAATAATCTAAGTTTTGGAATAAAAAGCAAGAAAGATTGAAGAAATTTTTTAAATAATTTTTTTGACATTAAAAAAATAAATTAAACTTTACTGTTGAAGTTGGGGTTTGAGATAGGATGTAGAATAGCTTGGCGTGTATTACCTTTTTAACACTGTGGCAGATAGAATTATTTGCATCATTCCAGAATTTAGCACACTGGTGCAGTTGGGTTCATGTGGCAATTTTAACATGGCTTCATTGCAATGGAAAACACTTTTATTCTTTGCAGTGAGAATACCAGCCCTAACACACCACTAATATAATGATGTGTTTGCATGTCATTTACTTGGTAAATTAAATTTGTACAAAAGTACAAAACCATTACTGGAAAATAAAGAAGATGTATGTGGTACTGGTGTGAATGTTTCTGGAGGTGACATCCAAGTAAATTATTCGAATGTATATACTTGAATTTTCTTATATGTAGGTGTGATCATGCCTTCAAATAAAATGCAGTTCTTTGAATGTGTAATCACTGAAGAAATAGCACAGCTGCATTTACTTCAGTGTATGAAGCTCCTGATCTTTTGCAGATGTGAAAAGCTTTATGTCATGGTATATCCAATATTTAGGGTTTGATTCTTTAAGTCCTCTGTGTTTGGAAATCTGACGGTTTTCAGTGAAAGCCCTGATGCAGTATGACAAACTCTGTGAGATTAATAGTCTCAAGAAAGCACAGTTTTCAGATGCTTTAAAATAGGTATTTAAATTGTTTGCAAAATATTCTAGAGAATACAGTAAAATTAGATCATGTATGATTTTTCTCTAATGGGAATATTGTCCTGAAGACATAGTTCTAATACAATTATTCAATAACAGAATATATAGAAACCTGTTGGTTTGGGGGTGTTTAAGTTCTTCATTACAGGTACTTGACCATATATTTCTTTAAGTATAGACCTATTAGACATGCTGAGCAGGAAATATTTCTAGACACCTGCTTGGCAAGGCCTGTGCGGTTAACTCACCATATACAGTTAAAGGAGATTCAATAAATATTTGCAAGCTTATATTCTAGTGAGCTCTTAATACATTTTAAACCTTTTGGTTCATGTATAATTCACATTAAAGATTTTGAAACATTAACAAATGGTAATGGAAATATCTTTCAACTCTCTACATTGTTGCATCTACAAAGAAATTCTTTTTTGTGTGTGCATATAAATCTCATACATTAGAAAAATTCCATGCTGTAGTAATTATTGATGCTTTCTTGAAAATGTGTTATACTTATTTTTAATTTGTATTAGTTCTTCTCTAATGTTCTTTACAGCTGTTGGCTGTCTCTGGAAGGAGGGCTACTTTATGCTTTCGTTGGACCTGCAGCTGCTGTTGTCTTGGTAAACATTAATATAATTTCCTTTATTTTCATATGAAATGAGGAAAAGTCCTATTTCAGTTTAAAAGCTTAGCTATAGAATAACATTGCATTTTGCTGTAAATACTGAGATTAGTATTATTTAACATACCTTTAGTATTTTGAATGCATGATTCATTTAATTATATCACTTCTTTATACCAATTAACTCTCCATGTTTACACAGTAAGCTGTGAAAGAATAATGTACTGATTAGTGGCACAGAAAGCTTGTTACAGGCATCACTGAGCTATTATCAGCAGCATCTACACAGTTGTCACTGCCTTGTGAAATTCAGTGACATTCTTGATAGAGTGCTGCTTGGCAGTGTACTGCTATGCCAGCAAAAGCAACAGAAGGAGTGGAACCAGCCAGCAAGTTCTCCATGGCTACTGCTTTTGAAGGCAAAGAAAACAGTCGTGATAGCTGGGAAATGTTACTTGTTTGTGTATTAGTCTTCTGCATCTCTAAAAACACATTTAGGTGTAGGATTCACTTTTTCCTAATTGTAGACATCTGCAATGTAAATTTCTTCATCTAAGCTAGTTACCTCAGCCATATGTCATTGTCATTGGAGAAAAGACACACTTTTTAGAGCTAAAACCATCACAAGTATTTCAAGTGTGTGCTTCAGGGTAAGATGAATTGCATCCTACCTGTGCCATCGGCTATCAGTCATCTGCTCTGCAGTCTGTATGGATTTTTCCCAGCAATTTGTTTAGCATTTTTCCCTTATAGAGTTTGAATATAATTCCTCTTTCCACTCCACCAATTTTATACCGCAATGGCTCTATCAGCACCAGTTATTTCTGATTTTCCCCTGTAAAAGGAAATCAGTCTAACTAGTCATCAGAGATAGAGCTATTTAGCTACATAAATTTTCCTGAAATGGATGTTTACTACTCCCGTAGAGTTTGTCTCATCATTACCTGGAGTCAAGCCAGGATCCTTTTGTACAACTCACAGTCCCTGTCATGGTAGAGGAGCCAAGGATGTTTACAAAAAGCCAGTCATAATTTTCCCATGGAACTAACTGTATGTTCTCTGTGTAATTGGCAAGTCTTTGTTCAGAGATGTTTGAAGTTCACAGCAGCAGTTTGCCCTACCATTAGCTAGTAGCTGTGGAAGGAGCTGTTCCATGCAGCCACTTAAGCCTAAGTGTATGAAGCCAGAGAATTATATAACATCAGCTGAAAAAATGTTAATGCTGAAAATAAAGCTGAAAAATGTTAATGCTGAAAATAAAGCTGAAAAAGAGTTGGCAGGACAGACTAGTTACAATTAGGTATTTTGGCACAGGTATTGAAAAACCTGTTTGAAAGAAAAAAAGGATTATCTGTTTCTAATAAATAAAAAAAAAAAGGAACATTGATTTAGTAGATTCAAACACTGGTATTACCTCTTTGCAGGGCCATGCAGAGGCAGGTTCATAGAGTGCATTTCAAAAATACTAATGGATAATAACAGTCATTAAGTTGTTCATTAAATGCCATTAGTATGTCCATTAAGTGTCAAAGTTTGACTGCTGAAGCACTTGACTTTTTTTAGATTAGAACTTCAACCCATATATGTGTTCACCATTTACTTTAATAGAGCTAAACAGACTTCCCACAGGAATTCTTCTGGACCACGAAATTAGCAAATGGCAACCAAACAAGGTTCAAAACTGGCATTTGGGTGAATGACATAGACTAGTGACACAGGCACAAACAAGTGACAAATGTGCATGAAGATACGGAAAACTACAGGCTGGTTCTGCATAAGTGGGAACACCCACATGGGACATAAATGTTTAAAAAGGAAGATGGTTACAGTCATCATATAGTCTGGCTAGCTCTTCCCTGTGCACACAACTCAAATACAATGGTTTTCCTGGAATATCATTGCAATTAAAACAAAATACTAAAGCTATGTCATGTAAACTTCTGGCCCGCAAACATATACACACGTATAGCTCGATACCAGGCAGAATTCACGATTCAAAAACAAGCCTGTTGCAGGGTGCATATATGTTACCTGTTATGGCCTTTTGGTGTGGTCAGGGACAGCATTACACAATTTCTGAAGGTAAAGAGGGGGCATTTTTCAGACCTGTAGAATCCTTTTTCTAAACTAACAGAATACGATATTTTCTTTCTGACACCGAAAGATCAACTGTTTGTTTTCTATTTGACAGGTCAACATGGTGATTGGCATTTTGGTATTTAATAAACTTGTTTCCAGAGATGGAATCCTAGATAAAAAACTCAAACACAGAGCAGGGTAAGCAACAATTGGGTTATTTTAAAGCATATTAAAATTTCATCATCAATATTAAATTACAGATATTCACCAAAAATGTTTTTGATTTTGCTGTGAACTTTTATATCAGTGTAACAGTGTGTCTAACAGATGCCATTAATCTCAAAAGCTGCCGTTGCATTATCCTGAGGGAATGCAACTAAACAAACTAAACATAATAAAACACAAGTACAACAGTATTAAGTTAATAAGAATGACAATAAAACAAATCTGAGCAGAGGTTTCACAAAATGGTTACATGTGTAAAGTTGTTGCAATTAGAAAATGTGTTTTATGAACTGCATGTACTGAATGAAACTGATTATTTTTGTCTAGCTGTCAAATTTAATGACTGTGATAGGGTACGTTACTCATTTGTGTTAGTTGTTATAAAATATAACTTACAGCAATACATCCCTTACTGAGGTCAATGTTATTCTGCTATTTTGACTCCATTAAGAATTTGCCTTTGTTCTTACGTTCAAATAACATCTACATAGGTGTATTTTCTACATTAGTGTAACAGAGTTTCAAAGTTAAAAAAACACATTATTTAAAAGTTACAAAAGAAAAAAGGTGAATATGTGTTATTGATTATGTACTTGCATTTGCATTCAAATTCTGTTTCTTATCATGAGAACAAAAAATTATGACAGTGGTGCTATCAGAAACTGTTTCTCAGTGGATAGCAATGACTTGAAGTACCACAGTAGCACACCTAGATTCATTGCGTATTGGAGAAAAATATTTCACAAGATCATCATCACCTTCTTAATGCTTATGAAACTACATTTGTACTTTGAATAATTATTTTTTACTGTTATATTTTCTAGTATTTTATTTTAGGCCACCTTGTAGTTTACCCCACCAATATCTGCATTTCTAACAATAAGCAGTATATTCATTTTATTGTGTATTACTGCTATGGTTAAATTTATTGCAATTTCATTTTTTAATTATTTTACCATGTAACTAACAGTAGCATTCCTAATAAGTCCAGTTCATTGCTTAGATGAGTACATTTGTGATAAATACTTCAGCTGGTGAGATTTGTGCTTAATATTAATTCAATTACATATTTCTGGTTTTCAGGTCTTTCACCATTGTTCTGACAAACATGTACCAAAAACTTTAGTTTTGTTTCTCCCGTTTTCCTACTTTTTCGTTTCTTAACCTTACTTCTGTCTGCATTGCCCCATTAACATTCTTAGTTCTCTAATAACAGTAGTGAAATCTAGAATACTAAAAAACTACCCAAATTATTCAAAAGCAGCAATGACTCAGTAATTGCCAATTCAAATTCACATATGTTCTAATTCCAGTGATAAAAGGAGCTGGAATTGCCACAGGTTTGGCTTTTTACATTTTGTACAGATATCCAAACTTAGATTGTTTTTCCAGCTACGTGATTGTAGCCTGTAGAAATCCATTTGCTTATACTTTACTTTCCTGATGAAACAAATAATTTTCTTTCTAGTTTACCTAGTAAAGTATTTTATTTTAAAATAATTTAATTTAAAAATAAATGGTTAAAGAATTAGAGATTATTCTGTTACAAATAATCCAGTTATTCTGGGAAAACAAGTAGATACCCTAATGAGAAACAAACTTAACTTGTGTGATAGTATGAGATGGTGTCTTGGCAACAGCACTCCTTGATGCTACTTGGCAGGTGACATCTCTTGAGTCATTCTTTGGGGCATGGAAACTGGTTCAGCCTTTGACCTCCACTAGAGAGGTGATTGTCACTCATTTCTCAAGTATCCCTTGCCAGCCGTGCTCAGTAAGGCAACTTCATTCTTTCTGGCAAATATTTGGCTTATATTTGTCAAAAGTTCAGTCAAAAGTTCAACTGTAGGCTTTAAAGCAAGTGAATGAGACAAAATACACTAACTGCATATGCTTTTTACCCCCTCAATAAGCATATGGAGAATAAATACATGGGGATAAAAATATATGGATGGATCTCAGTCATTTTCTCAATCATTTTCCTGGCAAAAGAGGTAGCATATATATAGACCGAGGCAGGAAATGTATATTTGGGTTACATACACACCAAGTTCTATTAATATTATTTGTAAGGTTCAGAGGTTTTATAGAGGTAAAGTGCATAATCCAGTCTGATAATGTTGAGGTATTTTCAGGCAAAGACAGAAAGTAGTTTCCCAAGCTTAGTTCTTGCTTACCCAAGGAATATTTCTAGCTCATTCTTTAATGTATATCTTTAATTGTTGTAAACAGATGTGAATTCACTGAATTTGTTTTCGCACTCCACAACTGTCTTATAAAAGATCATGCTTCTCACTGTCTTCTTATGGAAGAAACTTCATTTTTATGGCAAATATACTGCACTTTTTTATGGAAAGTCATAGTTTGGTTATCAAAATGGAACACACTGGAGTTTATTGTTCTGGGCAGTATGTTAAAAGTCTTGTGAATGCTGGGTTTGGCAATAGCAAGCAGTACCATTGGGTAAAATAACTTGGAAAGAATCAAGTGTTACCTATCTTCACCATGTTGACCACTTTCCAGCTGGGAATAGGTAAAGTGCCTTTCCTCTTGCATCTCAGTCAGCTGGGGTTATTCCTGGTTCTGATAGCAGAAAGAGAAGGAATAGCAAAAAACTTGATTTAGTTGACTTGGGAAGTTGAATGCATGTTGTATGGAAAATAAAACTTAAATACCAGGTTTTATCCTTTAACTCTTCTGACGGGTGCTGAGGTACGATTGTCTATAGAAAATACTTTGAGCTTAATGCTTGTGTACTGTGTTTTATTAAAGTGCAGAACAGGTCACACTTTTTTTAGTACCAACTGATATTTATTTCATCAGATTCCATACATTTCAAGCCCTATATTCAGACCTTCATATGGCATGAATAAAACTACTCCAGGTATTAGTGGCCCATGCAGGTCACTAGTATAAATCTGACTATACAATGCACCCATACTGATTTGATGCTTGAATAAATTCTACAGTTTTCGTTGCCTGTTAATGGTCTGTAATGGTTCATACTTCACACTCCTCTTTTAATGTCCTATACTCTTTCTCAAGCAAGTTTGGACACAACAGTCTTTTAGCAGGTCTGAATAGAGGGATTTCTCTTTGTGTGTCTATCCTAGCACGTGCTTATGTTTACTTCAGTGTACTGAGCAGTACTGGATATTTGGGGCCTTTTTTAGCTTAAATGGAAGAAATAAATTTTGCATGGAATGAAGCCCCATAGCATTAACAATTAAGGCTAACAATAATGTAAAGTAAAAAGTACAGTTTTGCAACAACATAGAGCATTCATCCTGAATAAATCTACTTACTTTTTCTGCATGACATCATATTTAAAAGCTAAATTTCAGTAGCAACGTTCTTTGGTGACAATTCAATATTTTGTTCTTTTTGTGGGTGTTCTGTTTGTTTGCAGTCAGATGAGTGAGCCTCATAGCGGTTTGACGCTCAAATGTGCCAAGTGTGGAGTAGTTTCAACAACAGCTTTGTCAGCCACCACCGCCAGTAATGCCATGTTAGTCCTGATCATTTACATCTTCTTGTTACAAATCTTATACAGTGCATGTGAGACAATAGTTTGATGATGACAACTGTGTTTGCTAACACTGTATAGAGTGCTAAGCATGTTTAAATACTTTTTAACAAACAAACAAAAAAAATTCAACTGTGTTTATTAACTGAATACAGGATATTCTATAAAACATAAAGTATGAATGTTACATTATTCTCTGTGATTTTCAAGTTAAATTGATAAAAATACATCCTTAAATATGTTTTATTTTAATAGTGAGCTTTAATTATTTTTTTCCAATATTACAGTGCTACTTCTCTCTCTTTTTTCAATAGGGCATCCCTTTGGAGTTCCTGTGTGGTGTTGCCACTTCTAGCCCTGACTTGGATGTCTGCTGTTCTGGCCATGACAGACAAAAGATCAATATTATTTCAGATACTTTTTGCAGTATTTGATTCATTACAAGGCTTTGTTATTGTCATGGTCCATTGTATTCTCCGAAGGGAGGTGAGGAATGGCTTCGCAGTTTTCTAAAGGGCTATGCTCCTGGTAATCTCTCAACTGCTCTTTAACGCTATATACAGCTTTCTCTGCGGAAATATATTTCATGGAACGAGAAAAGTATTCTATGGTGAGATGTACAGGAACAAGGGAAAGACAGAGGGGAAAGATTAGTTAATTCCAAGTGCCGAATGTCAGTATAAAACTGTACCAACTTAATTCAAGGTATCTTTTGATCAATCCCAAGTATAGTTGCTTTTCAAGTGTTAGGCTTTCCCAATATTGTGAGTACAGGGAAATGCGAACATGAATGCCTCTCTGCAGACCAGAAGCTATAGACTTTTACACACTCTAAAACAGATTCAAACACAAAATTATGTCTGCTTTTACTGTGTGGATTGTGTGTTATGTGGGTGAATATCTTCATTTCACTACTACAAACTCAGGTACATACTAAAGTTATGGGGACAGCAAGGATGAAGACAGATGAGTGCTTTGAGAACAGTGAGGACAAGCCAGTACTGTGGCCTGCCCTTCACAGCTCAGTGCCACCTGCTGCACAATTCATCACCACTGAAATCTGATGGCAAAGCTCCTGCACAAGTGCTCTTTAATCTGGCTCAGGTGACAGCTTCTCTAACCTATCTAACCTGCTAACTAACCCCACATTTTTATTGAGTTGGGTTTGAGAGCAGCTTTGTTGGCAGATTTACAGTAATGGGGCTGTCTATCAAAAATGAACAGGTGGAGCTGGACTGGAGAGTAGTATCCTCATCCACTGCATACCTGTGGGCTAGTCATTTATCAACTTCAGGATATTCACCACACCAGTAAACTAGCATAGTTCCCTGTGATTGACAAGGATTATTTGAAACCACCCAAGGACTGAAAAAAAAAGTAAGATATTTCAAAATAGGTTTATTGTCAACAGTGATTGAGGAATCTCACACAGTGCTTTCCCTCTTCACCATTGGCACCCTTTAAACATTGAAACTCAGTATATTAATAAAAAATAATTACGAGTAGCATAATTTATTCAAATCTTACGCTACTGTACCACTTTGCATTAGCTTCACACCTCTACATACACAGTATGTATACTTGATTATCTTATCAAATAATTTTCAATTTTTAAAGAAAAAATCAATATCTTGCAGAAATTAGCACCTTACATTGTGTTGATTCCTTCCCACTTTTATCATACTCCTAGTGGCTATAAACATCCGTATTTCTTCCTATTGGAAGGGGCTTACTCCTTTAATACCTTTTCTTTTTTCTTCTGATTTTTTATTCAGGATAAAAATACAAACAGAATAAGAGATAATACTCAGGACAAATGTACTTTGTGTAAAACCGTCTCGCAGTACCCTTATTTTCGGCATAATTTTCTTTCTCCCTATGCTTTGTATCTGTGAAAGTGGACAGTCTCATCTGTAAATCTGAAAGCCATTATTTCATATATTCAAGTAAAATGGCATGACACTGCACCTATTTTCAGTAGAAAGAATAGTGGTTTCATACTGATTTTCCTGTCTATGAAATTTGTGTATCCATTAGGATCTATTCATTACCCTAGAAGGTGCACGCCACCTTCCACTTACTGTCCTAGAGAACCATTTTTATTTTAAAATGTAAGTCTTTAGTTCAAAGTTACATGTGAAACATTCAAAACCAAAGCGGCATGAACAGTGTTATCTTCCACAGAGTCACAGAGTATCTCAGGTTGGAACAGGCCTAAAATGGTTGAGTCCAACTCTCTACTCCTTGAAAAACTTCCTAAAAAAGAACCATATGACTAAGAGTGGTAGTCAGATACTCCTTTAAGTCTGACAGGTTTGGTCCCATGGCCACTCCCCAGGGAAGCATGTTCACACTCCAGGTGAAATACCTTTTTCTAATGTCCAATCTGAATTCCCCTGTTCATTCCATTTCCTCATGTTCTAATTCAATTTCCTTGTTTCCTAATTCCATTTCCTTCTGTCCTTTGTAAAGATTCAGAGAGGCTGCAAAACAGCCTTTGATTTTGATCAGTCACTGATTTTGTCTAGAAACAGGCCAAACTTCATGAGAAATTCTACATGTAGCATAGCACAGTACTGTATAAAATAAAAAAATCACACACTGAAGTCTGCATCTGTGCAGTAATGCAGAAGATTATTTGGAAAAAAATATATTTTAACTGTTGATGAATCTGAAAATCAACAGGCATCTTCCAACAATGCCCTAAGCCTTGAATTAAAGACAGATTTCCTACTCTAATGACAGGTCTTTGCTGCAAGTGCTTCATTCCCATGCTGATATCAAATGCTGTGGTAATGCATCTTGTCTGACAATTCTCACAGGTAGGACTGTGGTGATGGAGCTGGAATCAGTATTTCTCCATAAGGAAACTAAATTTTCAAAATCATAGGATACATTGACTGAAACCACTTTTAACTCACTGTTTCTAGTGCCAGCAGTATGCAAAAATATCGGATTACAAATACAAGAATTTAGAATCCTAATTGTTTATAAGTAGGCAATCAGTAGTTGTGGTTTATTTTATTTACTGTTTTTTTAGCAAATCATAGATAGATAGATAATCTAACTGCAAAGAATCATTGATTTGTTTAACTACTTAGAGTTGTTCCACCAAGTCAGTCTTAGCAGTTACTCATCCCAGTTCTAACACTTAAATTCTAAAAGAAAGGCGTTTGATTAAACAGCTAAATAATCTAGCTACATGGTATTAAAACAAAAAAAAACCTCATGAGAAGATTTCCGAATGAGGCCCAAAAAGCACCAAGGTTTGATAAGGTTCTCCCTTGTCAAAAAGGAGGAAGAGTTTTTTCTTAATTCAAAACAACTTAGACAGAATTAAATGTACAGAGACAATTTATGCACTGCTCAGAAGATTATCTCCAGTCTAGATGATGACAGTGGTGGTGGTGGAAGACAAAGAAACCTAGGCATATTGCTCACTGTCTTATTTGACATAACACAATGAATCTTCTTTAATCTTCTGGATTTAAAATACAAACTCGGCAAAACACTTGAGGAATTAATTGAGGTAATATTTTTCATATGGGCAAAGAAAATTAATAGAAATTTCTTCAAGAGGAGAAAAGAAGTAAAAGTTGCACTTGAAACAATTTTTGTTTCAAAAATGTGTATGAACTGCTCTCCCTTGGTTCAGTTTGCAGCAGCAAAGACATAATTGTTTACTGTAACAAGTTGCTACCTGGAAAGAGATGTAACTCCTGTAAGTTACTTTTCAGTCTGGCTCTAGAGAGTCTGTCTTTCTAGTTCCAGAGACCATGAGGTGAGTACAGGCCAAGAAGGTGGCCATCATGCAGAGTGTGCAGTGCATTTCCAGCTGAAAGAGTAGTCTGTTACTTTTGGTTGTCTGCAAAAGCATTGGCTCTGCCAGTGCCTGTCAGGAAAATCCTGCCAACATATTTGTCACTCTTGTTGACAGCTACAAAGCTATCTCAGTTATAGCCTATAGGATTGATCTAATATTTATAGCATGCCAGCGCAGGCAAAAGAATAATTCTGACTGTCAGGAAAAAAACTGGAGTGGAATATAACACCTTAAAATTCAAACAAAGAGGACAGCCCTGGTTTGCAATGCCTTTATTGTCATTACATTAAAAAAAAAGAAAAAAGAAAAACCACCAAAACCCACGGATGTCTACATTTATATATAAACCCCCCATTTTTCCTCTTAGTTATGTTGATACAAACATAAGCGATGGGAACATTTGTTACTTTCTCTAGCATGCTATATTGAAGATCTTGTGTGACAGGGGCTGCATTAGGAAGCCAGGGATGTTCACCAACTAAGACCTACAGCTAGAAGAGAAATAAGTGCTATGTCATCTATTTCTGTCCACCATCAATTCTGTGTCTTTTGGAAAGACATTAAAGTTTTCTATACTTCTATTTCCTAACTTCTAAAATAAATATAATACTTCTTAAGCATAAGACCTCTTATATACCATTTGAAAATTTTGGAAGAAAAATGCAAAATAGAGAGGTATTATTGCTTTATGTTGCCTTTTTAGCCTGGAGAGCCTAGGACCGGGGTTTTTTTTCCTCACATTGATGTTTAAATACCTAGTTGGGAATTGGAAGATGATGAGGTACATGTCACAGAACAGGGAACGATAGGAGAGGTTAGCTTTGAAGCTTCCTCATCTGAGCAAAGCAGTTTGCCTGCTCTGCTTGAACACAAGATGCTCTAAAGCAGATTTGCATCACACTCAGTAACTCCTGGTAATTCTGGTGATGGGAGGAACCCATGGGTGTTTTCTTCTTTAGCTGTGCTCTGCGGAGTAGAGAGCATTTGGATCAAATGCATCGTTGGCGTCTAGAGCCCACATTTCTGTATTGCAGGAGAAAAATAAAAAGTACTTGAGTAGGGCGAGGGTAAGTTATAAAAGCTTGGAGCTGGTTACTGTTGCTAAGGAAACTACTTCCCTGGTATCTGCACGTTCATCACATCTGTCTCTCCTGCTCTGCCTGGCTCTAAGAAAACCTTGTATCTTGATGTGAAAAGGAGAGGGGAGGGATGAGAAAGATTGTGTTTCAAAGTAAAATGTAAAGAAAGCACAGTCTTTACATACTCAACAATTCTGAACAAGCAGTTTGAGAAAATTATGCTGGTATTTAGAAAGTTCAACCATTTCGTTTCCGAGTTGGGCAAGGACACCTAGAAAATTGCAACATATGTCAATATGATGGATAGAGCTACATTTGGCATTCTGTTTACATGTTCAAATCCTATGCTGCTTGCACTTCAGAAACACATACACATTTGAGAGGATCCTACAATCAAGATTGTCTGCTTTAATACAGAAGGTAGTGAAAGTAGAATGTGAGATTCTTGGGATCTCTGGACCTATCAGAACTGAGAAATCTCTATGAACATGGTGTCCCAGAAATGAGGAGGCCCACTGCACAGATTGAGATCAAACAGTGTGCTCTAAAGTAACAATGCTTTGGGTTCAAGTATCATAAGCCTTGAGATCAGATTCAGCACAGCTGGGGATGCTTTGAAAGAGGGAATTTTTATTTTATTTTTTGGCAATTCACTGTGCCAGTGCTTATCCAAGTGCATAAAACTCTGAAGTGTGACCTAACTTCAGCATTGATAAAGTGAGAGAAGACTCCTATTAAATTTACAGCAGCTGGGAGATGCCAAATTAAATTAACATCAAACACATAGAAAACCAAAGCAAGTGTAGTGCCTAAAATCAGAACCTGAGCCTCAGTACAGCACAGCACAGTTTAAATTACCACATGTGGTAAGTCTTGGTGTTCCTGCCTTGCTTCGTTGTTTTTTCTGCTCTGTATTTGGCTCCCTCCACCTGCAACAGTCACTTACCAAAACTGAAGAGCACTCTTACTCGTTTAAGGGTTGAGCACTTTAAGATAATGTTTTCTAATTACAAAAAATAATTTTTCTACTGCATTTTTCCTTTTGTGATAGCTCCTAAACAATTTGCAATAGGTTATGAATGATCAAAAGGAACTTCTCATCAGAAACTGTTAATGACTTACCTTTTTCTGCTGTTCACAAAATGTCCATGAGTAGAAGAAAATTTTCTCCCTTTTAATTATCCTGAGTAAAACTTCAAGTCATTTTTGCAGATAATAAATAGAATGCAGTTTCTAGTAGACATTTAATTGAGAATACTTCCTTATTCAAACAAGAAATTATATGTTTGTTTTGATTGGAGATCACCCAGACAAGTTCCTGTTTTTCAAGTCATTCTTGCAATCAGGTATATGAGTATATTTATGATTTGGACACTTGTGTTTCTGTAAGTAATATTCACATAGTAAAACTTTAGATTCGAAAAGTTGCCTTGCTGTCCTTATTGTTGTACACATGAAAAAGCCGCAAAACATGTTTGCATTCTCCTATCAGCAAGCAGCAACAGCATTTTCTTTTTGAATGTGCGTCTCTGTTGAATCACATCCTTCTGACAGAAGTGTTGCATAGTAGTATTTCTTTAGGCATACATTCTACTCAAAATGAAAGTAAAAGTAAATCTTCCTATGAAAAGGTAATTTCTCAAATAGACTCCGTTTTAGGGACAAGTCTTCAAATTTACTTTATGGATCATATTAGCAAACATTAATTTCTGAGGAATTCCTTTTATACTTTCAAGAAATCTGCCCCTGTGCAAATAGTCCCCTTTCCTTCCTGTGCTCACACTGAAGATATTTCTCTCATCTGAGGAGTTTTACTCTTATAGAAGATGCATGAGATTCCCTATATGTGCAGTTAGAGAGAGTATCTTTCAAATAGACTCTGATTCCAGTGTTAAGAAATGTCTTTTAAGAATCTTACATTTATCAACAGAAGATATATTGTATTTTGCAATGGTTAGCAGTATATCTGTTAATCCTCATGTCAGACCTGTACCAAAATGAATGAGAAGACAATGCCTAAACCATCACTAAGACGGTTTTGGCTTGAATACCATGTCACTGCCTACTTGCTAATTCTGTCCATGGGTAAAGGAAATTCTGTGGTCTTGATGGTATAGACTGATGGAATTTGGAACAGCCACAAAATACAGCAAATGTATGAAATGGCAGAAATAGACATTTATGTTTATTGCTTCTGATTTAATAAGTGTGCTGAAGAAAAGTCATGCATTGCATTCCATGTGGTTTAATTTAATCTCTAATAGGAGTGGCATATATGATGTTACACAAGAATCAGTATAAGATATTGTTTTGACAGGTTCAAGATGCATTCAGATGTCGGCTGAGAAATTGCCAGGATCCAATCAATGCAGATTCTTCAAGTTCTTTTCCGAATGGACATGCTCAAATCATGGTTAGCTTTTATTTTATTCTTTTATTTATTCTTTGACTATTAATTTAGTTTTTTTCTAAACAAACAAACAAAAATACTTCCTATATTGCATGTGGCAAGTATGCATAGCTGAAATAGTAACACCGGGTTTAAGCATAATTCTGTTTAGGTCATTATCTGTTTCCTTAAATCTCTTAACAAGTTTTAAATTATTGGTGTGATTATTTAGTGCAGCACAGAGAATATCTTTCACCAGTGTCTTTAGAACGAAAGAGTTTTAGATGAGAATAAGAAAGTAATCTGATAATAAATTGTGACTTTTTCTACTGTTGGTATAAAGAGTACTGATGCATTTGAAAGTCTTCCCCTCATGAGGCCTTGAAAAATGTTCTTCTCAAACCAAGTCAGGCAAGGAGAAAGTGCTAGAGATTCTACAGAGGGGATCTATTTAGTGTCTTGAATGAAGGAGATAGTGAATGGCTCAATATGTCAATTTGGATTTACTAATACTGTTATGTTGTATATGAACACAACATGTTGGTCTCTTCACTTTCAACAACAATTTGTCATTGACTATAATGGGGACAGGATCAGGCCCTAAAAACATGCAAGGTTCAGCAAAATGCAAGGCTCAGCAAGCAGATGGCCTTCAAAAATGATGACTCAAAAAAAGACCTTAATGTTTGGACTCCACAAACCAAAAAGAGATCAGTCTTATTGAACATTTCACATGTAGTAAACTTCTTGTGGAAATAAAACAAAAAATAATTGACTTATCTAACAGAATAAAAAATTGTGTGTAACTGGGGAAAGTGTGCTTTGATTTCCAACTGTTAAAATTCATTCTTAGTTCTTACAATTAATTTTAGCACAATAAATAAACTATAGTTGTTTTCAGGGAGTACAAAAATGTTAAGTAAATACATTAGTAGCAAGGAATGACAATTTTTTTATAACAAATAAGCAGTTTATAACAAATAAATGAAGTTACAAACAGGGTGGACTAACTAGGTTACACTTATTCACAGTAATCCGTATTGCAGGTTATTTTTCATACTGCTGTTCATAAAATTACTATGAAAAGCTTCCTTAAAGAAGATCTGTTGATGAGATGTAGAAGCTATTCTCCCATATAAATTAAAAACTATACACTGTATAATTTTATGAAAATTATATACTCTACTTCCACCTATTTTATTTTATTTTTTCTGGTCAGGCAGCATACTTTGAAAACCACCCAGTTATACTTTAGGAAACTTTGTAAAGCTCTGCTGTTGTAAAACAATACACTTCACCTTCTCAGCAACAAGAAACCACTTTTAAGAGACTGTGACCCTGTAAGTAGGACATTTTGGAAGCGCTAGTTGGCAAAAAGGTATTGTGGTTTATTTTTGAATAATAATGGCTCTTCTGTTTCATTATTTCTTGTTACAGACTGATTTTGAGAAGGACGTGGACATTGCTTGTCGGTCAGGTAAGAACACTGGGAGAGAATTTAGCCAACAAAAAGTTGTTTCTGAAGTGAAAACGAGAAAAATATATGGGTTTAACAACTTACAGAAAATATTTGTAAATTCAATAAAAAAGAAAGTGAAAAGTGATGTCACTCAATATATTAACTTTCCTTGCCCTGATGCAAAAGCGAAGGTGATACTGTCAATCTTGCTATAACAAAAGCAAAAAAAGTGTATCTTAACAGCTGTGTATATGAAGGATGCATTAATTTCTGTTATTTTTAAAGAGGGTAAGTTTGTTAGGACTCTCAGTTAAATCAGTAATAGTTTAAGGAAATCAAATTTTATTCCACTTCAATAAAAAAGTTGAGGGTTTTTTTAAAGATATTTCAGTAGTGTGATCTTTAATTAGTCAGCTATGTTTGTTTGTGCATATTAAAAACAACACATTTTCAGCAATTTATTTGCCTACCTTGGTTAAATGAACAGTGTGAAATAAATGACCATTCAAACCCTATAGAACTTGTTAAATCTGAAATAGTCCCAAAGGACAGTTTTTCCTAGGGGCGCAGTCCTGCCTAGTCACCCTCAGTTTTCAATGATTGCAGAGAGAAAGAGAGAGAGGTTGTTCTCTCCGCAGGGTGAATCAGGGCAGAAGCCTGACTTAGCTGTTCTGTGTCATCCACCTAGAGGACATTCTGCTCTTTGTTGGCTATATCAGAAGCCAAGAAAGATGATCTTATTAAGGTAAAGTTTGAGTTTCCAGTCACCCATCTTTAAAAAAAATGCTAGTTGAGTTTCTTGCAATACGATATTAGTTCTTCCCTAAAGATCAATTTAATATGCATATGTATTTTGAAGGGAGGAGAATACTAGGTTGTAACACAAATGCATGTCTGTCACCATCCAGTGCAGACAAAAATCCAGCATTGATCCATGTAGCTCCTACTTCTCACCTTTGATAACACCGCTCTGCAGTACAGAGAGCCTTGTCAGGGGCATCCTTAAGGAGATAGACTTTGCATTTATGAACGGGCTTTACTATATAAGCATTTAATCTCACTTTCTTTTAATGAAAAATTTAAGGATAGGTCACTGTAAGAAATGTCTTAACAAGAGTCACTGCAAACAATGAAGCAGCCACTGAGTTCAGATATTTGTGCACTGTTGTTTAGAAGCAAATTGTTCTTTTCATGAGGGAAAAATGAGAGTTAGTTTTGTGTGAGGTAGGAGAGTGGGATGCTTTGTGAGCTGCTTGCTGTGGAAAAAGGCAGTGTACTGACAGGTGCTGGGGGATCTGGGTCATCAGAGCCCTTAGGCATCCAGAAGGGATGTAAATGTAATACCTGAGATATTTCAAGTTGTCTTTCTGTCTCAGCCCATGAGTGGAATTTTATTGTGCAAACTAACACTGGTATAAATTAAAATATTTTCAACTGGCACCAGAAAATCCTTACACCCAACTGGAATAAGTCCAGTAATTGTCTATTTTAATTTTTTTCTTACTGTCTCTCATTTTACTATCATTAAAAATGTTAAATTATAGACTTACATTTATTTTTTAAAGATGAATACCTGTGATTGAATAGATGCTTTGCTTGTGAAACCATCCTTCAGTGCTCCTGGAAATTTTGAATTTTGTGACAGTATTAGTAACTTTTACGTGTGGAACTCATTCCAGCAAAAATTACTGGATGTTGTTACAAGTTTGACCAGGAAGGTCTAGGCCTAGAACAATAGTGGGTTATGACTCTTCTATAAAACATGTTTATATTCTTTATAACCTTTTCAGATGCAGCAAAATATTCTTTCTGATACCAATGGAATTTCTTCCCAATGTGGTAATACTTTTGCCACTTCTATTTAAAATATAACTTAACAGAGAAGAGTTTTAAAAAGTCAGTGAAAAACAACATTTAGGAGCTCAGGAACACATGCTCATAGTTGTAATCTATGGTAGGTCATTACAATGGATTGACAAAATGATTCTGCCTTACAATCTGTTTGACATTTTCCAGGAGGTTATGTGGAGTTAATAACGACAGTACAGATGTCATAGTGGTTTTTTTTTGAAAACCCTTAATGAGTTCCACATGGCAGGCTTTTGCTTAAGCTGTAAGTCACCTAAGATCTATATAAGGCAGTATGAATAACTGAAGCAGTGTTTTTAATTTAAATAAATGACTAAAACTTAGTCAGAAATCTGTGTCAGTTATACATGGTAGATGAAGAGATGTTTATTTAAAAAACAAAAAAAAAAAACAAACCAAAAACAGAACCAAAAAAACTCAAAACTAAAACACACACAAAATCCCTTTCCAAAAAACATATCTATAAAGAAGAGTTATTAAGTGGATAGAAAAATCTTTAAGATGCACTGCTAAAGGAAGCACTGCTAGATAAAGCCACAAGTAGTGTTAGGTATACATGGTTTCGTGTTGTAAGAATCCTGTTCTTTGACCTACAGTTCTGCATAAAGACATTGGACCTTGCAGAGCAGCCACTATAACAGGAACACTTTCTAGAATTTCACTGAATGATGAAGAGGAAGAAAAGGAACCGAACCCTGAAGGAATGAGCTATTCAACTTTGCCTGGAAACATCATCTCTAAAGTCATCATCCAGCAACCAACAGGTCTCCACATGCCTATGAGTATGAGTGAACTGGCCAACCAGTGCCTGAAAAAAGACAACAGTGAGTTGCGGAGGACTGTGTATTTATGCACTGATGATAATTTGAGAGGTGCAGATATGGACATAGTCCATCCTCAAGAACGGATGATGGAAAGCGACTACATAGTCATGCCCCGGGGCTCAGTAAATACCCAGCCATCACTGAAAGATGAGAGCAAAATGAATATAGGCATGGATACCTTGCCTCATGAAAGGCTGTTGCACTACAAAGTTAATCCAGAGTTCAACATGAATCCCTCTGTAATGGACCAATTTAATATCAATTTAGACCAGCATCTTCCCACCCAAGAACATATGCAGAATTTGCCATTTGAGCCCCGCACAGCAGTGAAGAATTTCATTGCCTCAGAGCTTGATGACAATGCAGGATTATCAAGAAGTGAAACTGGATCCACAATATCAATGAGCTCTTTAGAGGTCAGTGGTGCATAAACAAATTGCATGCTCTGTTGTTCTAATTATATGATAAGACAATAAATTGTGCCTTGTGTCTAAGGGGTGAAGCTAATGTTTTAATTCAGTATAAATTATTGTTTGGGATCATACACTGCTGTTCATATTTCTCTTATTATCAGAAGTGTTTATACCTAGAAAACAAGACTAAAGTTTCAGAACCAGTCTGTATGAAACAATATAGTTCTGGAGATTTAACATTCCACACGACTGCAGAGGATTTCGTGACCTACCAGGTAAAGTCCACTGGAAAATTCTGTGTTGCTATGAGAAGAAAAGCTATTCCTACAAGATACAAGTGCTAATCATTGGCCTTACCTGCAAGCACATGCAGTTGAAAATATTTGCCATTTTATTGCTGACAATCATATCTGTCTCAGATATGATAGGTCTGATTCTGCTCTCATTAATGTAAATCTTGGATTCTTCCATCCAATAGTTCACCATTTACTGATCTAGTTTTGTTTGCATGTGTGTGCAGGCATTGGTACAACTGATGTGTGCAGTAGGTACAGGTGAGCTTTATGTGGAGTATCATAGATTCCAGTCAGATTGCAAAAGTGAACTGAAAAGCCTTTAAAAGAGTTTCAGTTATTACTACAATCTGTCTGTGGGATTTAAGCATTATCAAAGTGAAAACTATCTAAATCATTTCTTGAGACCTAAGCATCAAATACTGCCATTCCTGTTAAGCTTTTATTTACGCAAAGCCAGGAATGAGGTGGAGTTAATTTCATACTTGGGTCTCCTTAAGATCTGGGCATACATTTCACTAGCATTTCAAATATTGTGAAACACATCAGTTTGTGGGAAAGAGAAATACAAATGAGAAAAACACAGTACTTAGGCATTCTTTGAAAGAAGATACAAGTGGAAAAAAAATTTACTGTATGAGCAATCTGAAAGCCAGTAGCTATTACTCAACAAAGTTTGGACTCGTCTGTGAAGGGAAACAGAGACNTTTCCTTCAAGAAATATGTTTACAAGCTTTGAAAGAGAAATATTTCCTATGCTGTTTATATTGTCTGTGTGCTAACATAAGTTTTTACAAGACTGGATTTAACTGAAAAATGAATTGAAAATGAAGTAGGGGGATTTGCAAGTAATCAAAAATTACCCACATTTTGGTTGTTGTTGAAGTGAATATGTAGAAGCTTGGACAAATTTTCAAAATTATATCTAAAAGATAGAGCTTGCTCACTCAGTGCTCAGACAGACAGGCTCTTTCAAAGCAAGTTTGCATTGTTAAAGAAATGACTGCCCTCCGTTCAGGTATACTATTTCGTAGATCCCAGGTGTTTCACAGGAGTTCTCACATTTAATGCAACCAAGAAGCAGGGTAGTTAAGGTGAACTTCCAATAGTATCCTCTCCTATGTATCTGCAGTACTGTCTTTCAGATAGTTTTTGTCAGATGTAGAGACTCAAATCCAGTCCAGTTAAGATTACACATATGGGTGAGATACATGAGGAGGATTTGTAACTCCGTGAGAAGATAGACATACATGCCACCATACCACTGACTCTGAACTACTCTGTGGTGATGCTTCTTTCTTTCCATTGCGGACAAAGGTCATCTAGGACACCTAAGGAGAAAAAAAACCAAACAAACAAAAGCAGACCTTAGTTAAGTTGTAAAAATTAGGACAATAGTTACTTCAACTGACACAAAATTACAGTTGCTGAGGCCTGAAAAAGTGTGAGTATAATGTACTGGCACTTTAGAGGCATTTTTTTAAATGTATTTATATCATGTTTAGAGTTTACCTCTAAGATGTGATGTACACACCAAATCTCAATTACTATTCTGTATATTATTTTTGTGCTCAGAAGAAACTATTCAGTATGTAGTAAAAAATGTAGTAAAATATAATAATGTATGATTGATAGTAACTATTTAGTCTCTTCTAACTTGGTAAACATATTAGGCTTAGAAGTTTGTATGTTGGTCCAGAAAACTGTAAACAGTTACATTATTAAATCTCATTGAACCCAGCATAATCTCATGTATTAGGGAAAAAAACAGATATTAGGGCAGATGAGAAATGAAAGGAACTGTTCAGGCTTTTTTGTCTGCCTTTGTTGTTCTCAACATTACTTGATGATATAGCACTGGTTCATCTTCTGATAAGGATGTACTGCACTGAATTGTAGATGGGAATGCGAAAAAAAATGTATGAAATCAGAATCTCAAGCAGATCCCGATAAGCAGATAAAGAATGTAATTGTGTTTTTACATACGTTGTGTGTAAGAAGCAAGGGTTGGAGGAAAGCTCCAAAATGGTATTGACTGCAGCTGACCAGCTGGATTAACTTTTGTTGCTGCCTTGAACAAAGTAAAGAAAGGAGCAGGAGTGATTTTTATTTTTAGTTTTTCCACACTATGGAACAGCAAAACCTGCAGCAGGACATTCAAGATCATCCTGCCCACATATTTTCCTGATTAGACCACCTCTAAAGGAGAAGTAAGATGATTCTGAGCAGTCAGAATCTTCCCCCTCCTATCTGCTCATAGTTGGAACACAACGATAGTATTAGCAGAAAAAACGCATATCCTGACTTTTAACTCTGCAGGGAGGATCCATCACCTCCACCATTAGATATCTAAATGTAGGCATTCCCCTTATAAAATGGAAAAAGAGCTCTTCATATTTGGCTCCCTTTTAGAGTCAATTGAGACAAATAGCCATTTTTAGGCCACTTTTAGACATCTGCTCCAGGACGAAGTAAATCACATGCCTCAGTGCAGGTGTCCCTTTTCAGATTTCATAGAGGAAGCCAAAATGAGTAGTTCAGACATGAACATCAAAAATGTTGATGTCCTAAATTTAGTCAGATGAATCTTACTGTGTGTCACAAACTTTCATCTAAAACTTTTATATCTATGTATTTTTTCCTTAAGAAAATGTTTAGATGGGAAGGGAACCATTAAATGTTTTATTATATATGGAAGAATTTCAGTTTTTGAAAGATAGTCTGAGAAAGCCATAATATTGCATACAAGTATTGCCCAGATAAGTATAAACTTAAGGATCTGCATATTCACAATGTGCAAATTAGGGATTTTTATTTTATTTGGTATGTACCCAACAGGACTCATGTGATTACAGGCACAGGCAGGCGTATTAATACATCATGGAGTTTCTGAGGAGGAGTAATCAAACATCTGGCTAATATTCTGCATATCCTGTATATGCATGGATTAAAACTGGCTTTGCTACCTTGACATCAAAGTGGCTTGGAGTATGCTCCTTCATTTCAAAGTGTTTTGATTTTAATGAAGAAAACACTCCATACAATCTTCTGGAATGGATTTTGTTTTGAAAATGTACACTCAGAGTGATGTGCTCATTAAAATGAAATTACTTTGAAGTGAAGTATTGCATTCCCAGTCACTTAGATGCAGAGTAAAGTTGGGAAGTTTAAATGCAGAGGAAAAACCTGATGCGAGCAACATATCTCCAGGATAAGTAATTCATCTGTTTTTATTCTGGAAAAAAAAAAAGAATAAAGTGGAAGATGGAGTAGATACCTGCTGCCTGGCTGTGTGAAGAAACTTGCATTGTTACCTTTGTGGGAGAATGAGGGATCCTTTCAAGTGAACTATGGTCAGTATAGTGTAAGCAGAAATAGAAAAGAGCTGAAAGGGGACAAAAACTTTAAACTATTATAAAGTGAAGGATGTGCAAAGACAGGCAATAGAAACATTTATTAAAGGCAATAAAGACTTCATTAATAATTTGCCGTGTAAAGGACCGATATTCTCTTTCCAGTCTCATATTTTATTTTTCTGTCTCAGTTTCTGCTTTATGTGGAATAAGTTGATTGTGTGACCAAAATAATCCTTCTGTATTCATTCATGAGAGCTCTTAATATGTTCAAAGACAGTCAACTCTGGTCCTTGGCCAAATCACTGACAGGAGGCTTTAGAAAGAAAATACTGTTACAGTTGAGAAAATAAAGGGATATGTGAAAGATAGTAAAATGCAAAGAAAAAGTAAATATGTAGATAAAGAGGAGAAAAAAGAGATACACAGAAAAGGGGAGGGGAATATGGCAGAAATGGAGAATAAGCTTAAAATGAAAGATTTAGGAAGAAGGAAATAAAAGCAGTATGGAAGGAACAAGGTCTAAAACAAGAATAATTTAAAAAAACAGGAAAGGAGAGAAGAAATACACAGTTAAAATAAAATACTCAGTCTCATCAATAAAGTGTCAGAGCATCAGACAGAACAAAAGCAAAATGGTGTGAAGTCATTTTGATTTATGACATGAGAAATAAGAGAGAGAACAAAAATAGAGAGGGAAGAACCACAGGAATTTCTTCTTTATCATGTTTCCACATTGCATTTATTTTTAGGCATTCTGTATCTCAGATTTGTATCCCTCCCATTCCTCATTTACTTCTTCAATAAGCTGTGGAGGCAGCTCTTGCCAATTTTGTGACTCTCAGTGAAATGAAGTCTAGTCCTATAACAACCCTCTCTTTCTTTCACGTGAGTGAGCAGGTCTCAGATTCCTCTGACTGCAGAAATTGATGCAGCTTATTTTCAAGTTACTGTGCAGGAGGGGGAATAGAATCAGGCAGAGTTGACTATAGCAACTTAAGACGGGAAGAACTGAAATTTTAGTCAGTATAATGAAGTGCAGCATGTACTGCAAACTTTGTATTATAATTGTTCATTTGAGAAATGCTACATTTTCCTCCAAAGCATTCAGAAACACAAAACAAGTGGTTTCAGTTGATTGAATGAATACATGTGCAGGCTGCCCTATAAAGAAAAAGGAACAGCAAGCTGCAATAACTTCCCAGAATAGTTTTAAATTGCAATCTCTGAAGTTATGTTTGTGCTGTGTGTTGATGTGCTAAATTTGATAGCATATTTTAAAGACATAAAATTCCCACATTAAAAAGCTATTTCACTTTCTTCATGAAAATTTATTTGCCTTATGTGTAACTCATATTATGAACTAATAATATAACATAATCTTTTATTCAGAAACTAGAGTGTTTTTCAGTTATGTACACACAAAAGACATTTTAAATCAAAACTGTCTATCTAAATTCCACTTTCATATCTCTGAAGGCCAAAAAAGATTTCCCTTTGCATGTGTTCTGGGAAAAAGTCCTCCCCAGGCTAAGATCTTGTATGTCAAAACTAATCTCAGAGTGAATTATAAACTGCTCATAATAAGTCTTTATATTAATGGAAGCACAGTTATAGTCCTGACTATAATATGGTATCTCTGGTTTCCATTATACTTTTTGCACAATTCAATATATCTTTAGGACTATCTGATGTAATTAATCAGGTAGTGGTGTAGTAGCCCAGACTAGAATGAGGAGAAAACCAGGCATTTGTTGTTTCACAGACATGGAAAGGGATTTTATTAGTCATTTAACAGGAGCAGCTCTTTTCTGGTGCCAGCAGATCAGTGTGTGCTGGTGTATGGAAATTATTCTTCAGAATTCTATTTTTGTCCCTCAGCATAGTTGAAAGTTGTTCTGCAATTACACAGAGAAGCTATACATGATTAGCACAAAGTGAAATTGATTTAAAACAAATTACTACTGCAAATATTTTTTCACAGAGTTTCACTTTGATCCTGGTATGAAGGGTAGGGGGTTTTTTTCTACTAAAATGGATTTTATCAATTAAGATCAGAGAGCTGTAGAAATCAGAGATGGAATAAATCTTTTCATGTCATCTCTTCTATCAGTGTAAGAACATTTTCTACAGTATATTTATTTCTCTAATACTTAGTCAGACTTCACTTTCAAAACTAGAGTAAAGGGTTTCCAATGTTCTGCTTAGCAGATTATTGCATGGTTACATAAACTTTCTTTATTCCCAACCCTATCTCTGATTTTTTTCATATTTTTCCCAGAGTTTTGTTTATGTGTTTACGTGCTTCTAAAGTTTCTGAACAAACTTCCCCAGTTTGCAGGCATGATTTGGTTTCTGCCAGTGTAGAGTGTCAATGCAGAACTGTCACTGGAGTTTTTCAAAAAGAGGCAGTCACAATGACTGCTTAAGTTGAGATGTGACCCCTTTTTCTTTTGAAGGATTTATAATTGTGCATGGGTTGCAGTTCACTGCCTACCCACACCTCTCTTTTTTTTCAGAATTATACCAGCTAATTCCCTGCCACTGAATAATTGCTTGGGTCTTCAGCTTTTTAGATAGTCTCTTTATTACTCACCCTTGTAGTTCTTCAGCATTTGGGACTCTTCAGCTTGGAGAGCAGATCACTGAGGAGTGAATGATTATTCGTATCTCCTATAATATAAAAAGCAGGAGCATCAAATGAAATGCCAGAGGGATAAACAAATTTATTTCCTTTGTCATATTTAAATCATGGAATTCAGTACCCCACATCGTTTTAGATGTCAAAATAAACTCCTCCCAAGGAAATTCCTAAACTACTGAAGACATAGGGAAGGTATTGTAGCAGAAATGTCACTTTATATTTGCCCCGACGCATCATAGCAGAACCTGATCAAATACAAAAAACTAAATGAGGTAAATCCTTAATAATATCCTTTGAAGTTATTTGTTACATATATTCTACTAACATTAATACTGAAGTGGATCTCCAACTCTTCCTTGAAGAAGCTCACCAGTTTCCAGTGTAATTTTTATGTTGGCTAACATCATTCTCAGTTTTGCCAGCACATGAAGGGAACAGATTTTTCAAAAGAAACATACTGGAATGACCAGTCCAGCAGCTCATTTGGTGCAAGAAATTGTCACCCCTTACTCCACTCAGCTGCTGCCTTTTGTTAAAATATAGAATGAGCTAGATGGTTAATTTCCGAAAGTGTTTAATTATGCGTGGAAACACCATTTTTCTCAGTTAAAAGAGACATAACAAATAAACTTCTTATAAGAAAAAAGTACATATGCAATCACAATTAATGTAATTATTTTCATGGCTTAGGCTTGTTATATTTCATACAGAAAGTAGGAGAAAATTGAATAAAATGTCAACTTCCAGTTGGGACTGAGGGGACACTCTTTTAGCCTTAGAAGTTTCCCAATGACTTCATGCTTCTAGATATGTTCCCTCTTTCAGAAAATAACATTGCAGTCATTTCAAGACAATGATGTAGTAACCTGAAAAACCTGATTGTGTACCCAGTGGTGTCAGTGGCAACACAGCAGACAACTCAGTGGTGCAGGATCACATTCATAACCAGCATCCTTTGGCTTTTTACAGACTTGCAGAACTTCACTGCTGCCATTTGGCTGTGTGGCAGTTAAATACATTTTATATCTTGGAAGAATAGGCAGTGGCATGACTTGCACTGTATTTCATAGTATACAGCCATGGAAAAAAGAGAAACACAAGCACAGAACAGACGTTCTGTGTGAGTTTAAAATAAATAAACCTGTGCTGTGACCTGTTTGGTCATAACTGATGTGAACTAACCAGAAAATTGGCATAATCACCTCTCTCTGACAATAGCACAGTTAAATATGTTGCAGTCTGTTAGATATGTCCTTTTTGTCATGTAAAGAGTGATAGAGTTTTCTGGCTGCAAAAAGTAATAATTTGGGCAATGCCAGGAGTATTTCCACTGCAGTTAAACAGACTTAAGGCAAAACAAAAATGCTCCAGTTTTACAAATCGCAGTACCTAGGAAACTACACATTTCTTCCTAAGTTTTCAATGTTTTTGCTTAGGATTCTCAGTCAGACAATTCAATGATATCTGGTTTATTACTGAACTCTAGTTTAAAAATAGGTTTTTCAAGCTTTTTTCAAAGCTACTCCTGTAAACTTCACCTCATTATCTGCCTGTACATGTTTGTTCTTTTGCAACCAGGGAGCCTTTCAGTTGCAGATGTGCTCTAATTGGATTTTAAGAACAGATCCTTCTGCATCAAAAATACATAGGTATTTTTAGGTGCTGATTTACTGTGGAATGCTGAAGGCCTATGTCAAAGGTGCAGTTGTACTGTGGTCCTCTTAAATGAATGAAAAGTAAGAATTTAGCTGCTTTAGTAATTTGAGTATAATGTCCTCATATTTTTTCTTACCTGACCTTTGTTGTTTCCTTGTTTTCATCATTCTTAGTTGGGAAGAGTTGTTTAATTTGTTTTATAATATTCTCTTTAAAGTATGCTAGGTTAAATGAAATTGATGATTAAAGATAGCGTCTCTAAAGCTGGTTGTTGTTGTTTGTTTTAATTGTATTAGCCTGTTCTTTTATACTGCTTTCCAGCCCTTTAGGCATCAGTGTCAACAGTGTTACAAAAATAGTCTTCATATTATTGTGGATTGAAGCATTAAAATTTTTCTACATAACCAGACAACATGTCACAAAGTGGCATTATCAAGGGCTCAGGGACCAGAGATCTTCCACTTTCTACAAATGAAAGATTTGTAAAATAATTCCTTTCAATTTCAGGAGAACAAAACAGCTTACTAAAACCTACAGGTTTGTTAAACCAAATAAAATCAAAGTCAGAAACATTATTCATCTTGACTTGGTGACTTGGCTTTGTATCTCACTGAAGAAATTAGGTGCAATTGGAAAAGGTTCTTTGACCATGAATTAAAGCCAGCCTACCCTACCCCAAAAATTAGGATTAAATTGCAGCAGCAAGCCTTTTTGGATTTTTGGGGGTACTTTTTCCTTTTTTAACCCTCCTTCCTGAAGGTGGATCTTTTGTTTTCAATCTCATGTTTTTTGCACTCTTTTCACCTCTTGCAACCTAGCTTCTTCTTTCTACATCTCTTTAATCTATTGTAAGACATTTAATTTCCAACCTTAGAAAAGTTATTTTTATCCCTTACTTACAATATTTCTGTTTCTTCTTGATATAATTTGACTTTATAAGTGGTTTCTTTTAGAATTTTAAAAAATTCTATGCTAAATTATTTGTGATATGTCTAAGCAATCATATTCTGTTGCATTTTATTCAAGTGATTATTTCACTAGTAAATCATTCTTGCTTTATATCAGATGCTTTGAATCAGATGTGTCATAAGTTTAAAACAAAATCATTGCTTTCTCCATCCAGATTGTCATTGCAAATAAACAAGCTGAAGCTATGACAAGTGTAGATGGTTTCGGCTTGATTTTGCTGTCATTTATTCCATTAAAATCAATGGAGTTGTACCAATGTAAGCCTGATGTAGGAAAGAATCAATTTCTGTATACCTATAAAAATCTAAATCATAATTTATATAGATAGCTGTGTAAAAAGTATAAATATGATGATAATTTTCGTATACCACAAAAAGTATAGAAATAAATATATTTTATACACCAAAGGTTTGATTGCATGCAAATAACATGCACATTGTGCATCCCAGTGAAATGCAGTCTGGTTATTTCAGAGAAAATAATATGATATTGGTCTAATAAACTATGCAAAGTCATGCATTAATCTAAATTATCATAATAAAATCTACATCATCTTACAGAATACCTAATATATACCTGATAGGAAAACAGGAATGTTATTTAGACTCATTAATATGATTTGGTGAATAGCCCCTTGTTAATACAACCTTTTTTTTCTTTTTTTTACTGCTTAATAGAGAAGAAAATCACGTTATTCGGACCTTGACTTTGAAGTAAGTTTTACTGAATTATTCCTGATTATTAAAAGTATTTTCCTAAAAGTAAATGTGAAGTGTTCATTTTATCAGATTTTAGCCTTCTAACATAGTAGATGTGATAGGGTGGTTCAATTGGTAGAGAACATGATGAACAATTCATTGAAACTACTTTGGTGCAACTTGTTTGCAAAATATTCTGAGATCAAACTGTCATATTGCAATATTAACCATCATGATTTCAGTTTTTAAATTCTTTGCCTCTTCATTTTCATCTGGGTTTGTTTTTTTGGATTTTTTTAATTTTGCTGGCTATCTACTTATTGAAAAAGTGCCACACTTCTGTAGGATAGGCTACATCATTGCAGAAAGTTGCTTTGTTCAAGAGATTCTCAGTAATTTGTTTTGTCTTTCTTTCTTCAATAATAGTTTACTGGCATATGAGTTTCACATCCAAGTAGCGATTATGAATGTGTCAAATTTTGAATGATGAAGTGCTGCAGGTGTCAAAGCTTATGGATCACATACTAAATAAAAATCAAGTTCATGTAAGGTTCTTTAGGTTGGATATCCACAATTTCAGACTTAGACCCTGTAGAGTGAGAAGCTTTAGTTGTAATAGTTAATGATCATTTTGTTTTATCTCAGCCAGTAGCAATATAACAGTTCAAGGGGATGTTCATAATGTATGGATTTGGGGTTTTCCCATAGATTGTCTGTTCTTGCATAGAAGCAGTTTGATATAATTCATTATATGTGTCTCCAGAGGGGCTAAACAAATATGTTTGCATGAAGCTTACAGATCTTGAGCTAAATTTGAAATCCAGTGATCAGTATATATCAACCATAACTTCAAAAATTGTCCTGTTTGCACATGAAAACAAAAGAAATTTTTATCATTATTTGGGCTGTGAACATACATATGTACTTCCAGATTTCAGGTTCTAGTTTGTAGAAAAACAAGAGGCAGAACTAGCCATAGGAGTGGTCATAGGAGCCTTGCAGGGGAGAAGGGCTTGCTTTGGTGACCTGCTTTTGCTGAAGTACTGATCCTCCATGTCTGATTGTGGCTTCTTGGTAGTTTAACATAAAGCCTTAATCTCTTAGCTTGTTTTCCCCAAAAAACTAAAGCTACCTTACACCCTCATGTACTGTCTCAAAGATTCATACAGGAAAGTTTAAAGAAAATAGAACTCAAATATTACTCTAAATATGCCTTAGGAGAAATGCATAGAAAGTAAGAAGAAACAATAGCAAAATTCTGACAAGCAAGCAATTCTAAAATTAAATTCAAGCAATATGGTCAGAAGTCTTATAATTATAGTGATGTAAAGAATTCTAAATTTGACTGTTCTTTACTGAATGGTAGAAATAGCATGCTGTTCACAATTCTCTGTGAACAGGTACTAAAACATTCTTCCTATCACTCAGGAATATAATCCAACACCAAATAAACACCAACAATGCAGCTCACATTCTGCTCTCAAGAATCAGGCTACCCATTACATATTTTCTCTTGACTCACATGGTTTTACAGAATCACAGAACAGGTAACATTGGAAGGGACCAACCCACTGCTCAAGCAGGGTCATTGTAGAGCACATGGCACAGGGTTGTGTCTCGACAGTTCTTGAATATCTCCAGTTAGGGAGACTCTACAGCCTCTCTGGGCAATCTGTTCCAGTGCTTGGCCACCTGCACAGTAAAGAAGTTCTTCCTCATATTCAGGTGAAACTTCCTGTCCATCAGCATCTGCCCATTGTCTCTTGCCTTATTGCTTGGCACCACCAGGAAGAGGCTGGATCCATCCTTTTGACACCCTCCCTTCAGATACTTGTTGATGAGGTCCCTCTCAGACATCTCTTCTTGAGACCAAACAGGCCCAGCTCCCTCAGCCTTTCCTCACAAGAGAGATGCTCCAGTCCCTTAATCATCTTTGTTGCTCCACTAAACCTGCTTCAGGAGCTCCCTGTCTCTCTTGTACTGAGGAGCCCAGAACTGGACAGGGAACTCCAGATGTGGCACCATGAAGACTGAGTAGAGGGGCAGGATCACCTCCCTTGACCTGCTGAAAATGTTCTTCCTAATGAACCCCAGGATACTCTTGGCCTTCCTGGCCACAGGGGCACACGGGACACACGTGGACCGCTTGTGGTCCAAGACCCCCAAGTCCTTCTCTTCAGAGCTGCCTTCCAGGAGCTCAGCCCCCAGCCTGTCCTGGTGCAGGGGGTTATTATTCCCAAGGTTCAGGACCCTGCACTTGCCTTTGTTGAATTTCATACAGTTCTCTGCCCATCTCTCTAATCTGTTGAGGCCCTTCTAAAGGGCTGCATAGCACTCTGGGGTGTCAGCTACTCCTCCCAGATTTGTGTCATTGTTTATTTAAGGTGCTTACATCTTTATCTTGGCTTGTTTGCAGCATTGTTGCTGCATGGTCTACTATTTTTAGAATTACTATTAAAATGCAGGGAAATATATTTGTTTGTAAAATGGAAAGGATGAGGCCATTGGGAGTGACTGCTGAAGAAGTGAGAGTGGTAATGATACTGTGCCAGTTGCTACTGTGTTTTAGAAGTATTGACTCAGACTAACCCCATCTCACCTCCCTGTTTTATGATTCCTCTGGTTATGTCAGTGGGCTTTCCTGTATCCTTGCACATAGTATGCCTGTCTCTCTAAGGTAAAATAAAATTAAAAAGCTATAAAATGTTCAAATGGACACCCAATTACTTCACACAGCAACACATCCACATGAAGGGAATTGAGATAGTATGGTGTGTCCAAAATGCTGCAGTTTGGATACCTCAAAGCAGCTTGACTGCAAAACAGAGTCTGAAGGTGAGATTGAGACAGAGTGATGGGACATGCTAATTAAATATTTAACACTTTCTCTACTTTATCTGTGACCAGTGACAGCTGGCATTCTCTGAGACAATGTCTTGCCGTGATTCTGAGGATAACTAATGGTGGAATGACCTGGATGTGGTTCTGAGCATAACAAATGCTAAACACACAGTATGGACAAGGCTGTGTCAAGATTGGCTCCCTCTGCCCTTTTCCTTTTAACACTCTCTCAAGAGTCTCTACACTCTCAACCTCTACATGTCTCTCTATACCCATACAAGAAGAACACTCAAGCTATGCCCATATTACTAAATTAGACATTGGAGGGATTATTCCTGGGTGCCAAAATTCCAGTTTTTATATGGATTAGTTTTTAGAATGACCTTCACAATTTTAGTCTGGCCCACCTTTGTGTCTCAAAAAAATTTCTGAGTGTAATTAGGGCATCAGCACAATCTGAGTACCATTTACAGTAAACAATCTGGTTGTAGACTTCTCATTTGGGAGACTAACAGAATTTAGTAGAATTGAGTGTTCATTGAGAATGTTCCATGTTAGATGGTGCTAGAGAATAGTCTTGGGCATACTGACTTACTATTACAGAGTCATAATTTCATAGTTTGTTTGGGGGAGTTTTGTTTGTTTTTTTTTTTAAAAAAGACTTCTAGTGGGAACAGTCACCTTAATATAGATAATTTGAAGGAAAAGAAATAAACATGAGAAAAACAATCTTTCACCAAGAGTCACAGATGAAACTCAAAGCCAGCTGCAATGTAATGTGAACATAGCCACACTAAGACTGCTCAACACCATAAAATACTCTGTCCCTGCTATCTCCAATATATGCAGAAGTACAGAAATACAGGTGTAGTTTTAAGGGCCTTTGCAATGCACTATAAATAATGAAAGACCTGTGACTGTGTGGGTACTGTTACAGAAAACTTGTGTCTCCATTAAAAGGAAAGAGAGAGAAAAAAAGATGACACCCAAACTGGTAGCCCTTATCGTAAATCTTATGCTGGCTAGAGAGAAGAGCCTCAAAACTGAGCACCTATATCTTGCTTTTCCTTTTTCAATACTTTAACATTACCTTCTTAACTTATCCCTTTATAAAGGAAAAAAAAGAAGAGACTTTAATAAATGGGGGTTAGTCTGTCAACAGAAACTATTTCTGCTACATAATATGCTGTCCACAATTAGATTTTGTAAAACACTGACTAAACTAGTTGAACTTTGAATTTCGCTAAATGAACAGTCAACATGCAACAGCTTTACAGCTTGTTTCTCACTACTACCAAGATTAGTTTAGACTCATTCATGCAGTCTGGTATTCAAAGCATGACCAAAATTATTTGTCTGGACAATTTAGATCCTTGCTGCTGCTGGCTGTGGTAACCCCAGCTAAGTGTCCTCTATCCCCAGTCATTTTTATCCTAAAGCTGGACAGGTATCTTTTTCATTAAGTGACTCAGCACTAACAGTTAGCTGTCAGATCAAATAAAATTCATTCTAATTATGTTGAACAGAAATACAGATGCTGTAGAAATTCCCAGGAGGACTTTAGAAAGGGTGTGCACTGGCAATCACAAAAACATACAGGAGAGTTAAACACTACTATTCACATGTGGCTTAGGATTCAAGATCACAACTACCTTTAAATTCTGTGAGAGGGTCTGACTGCTGGATTTCCCCAGCCATCCCACTCTCCTCTTTCTATCAGCCATTCATTGGATCTACTCTGGCAGTAACACTTATGCCAAATAATTCAGAAAAATGCCTTATTACCCTGCTCCCCAGTATTCAAGCCATCTCTGGCTCTGAGGGAAAGCAAGGGTACACTGGACAAGTGCGAATACCAGACTGACTTCTTTTCACAGAGCAGTAGACTCTCACCAGCAATAATGCTAAATTGATCACTAGTTGCCGAAGCTGCATTCTTTCAGAATTTTTTCTGCCATAGCTATTTGTTACAACAACATTACAACTCACAAAAGTTTAAAATTGTTCTCTTACTAACCTGAAGACATCTCTTGAAAGCAAAGATAAAAAAGTGTGCCTGCAGGGAGGAATCCTTTCCTGTTCCTAAGTTTGGCAACTGATCATACCTATAACATCTTGGAAACACAGCATGCTTCCACTATATGGCTGGGAAGACATTTCTCCATCTGTTCTTTTCACTTATCTGTTTTGTAAAATATTTGAGAGAGAATATCTTTACCTGTGACGATGTAGAAAATATCCAAAGTAAATTAAATTACATTGTAATGATGATGCTTATTATTATATTGTTATTTGTAGGAATGGCCAAAAATTATAGAATCACAGAATAACCTGGATTGAAATGGACATTAAAGACCATCTAGTTCCAACCTCCCTGCCAGGCTGAGGAACTCCTTCCACCAGACCTGGTTGCTCAGATCCCCATCCCACCTGGCCTGTACACTTCTATGGAAGGGAGATCCACAACTTCTCAGGGCAACCTGTTCCAGTGTCTCACCACCCTCATCACAAAAAATTTATTCCTATAGCTAATCTAAATCTTCCCACTTTCATCCTAAAGCCATCACCACATGTCCTATCAAGACACATTCTTGTAAAAAGTACGTCTCTAACTCTCTTGTAGGCCCCCGTTAGCTTCTGGAAGGCTGCTATAAGATCTCCGTGAAGCCTTCACTTCTCTAAGCTGAACAAGCCCAACTCTCTCAGTCTGACTTAATAGTATAGGTGCTCCAGCCCTCTGATCATCTTTGTTGCTCTCCTCTACAGTTGCTCCAACAGGTCCATGTTAATCTTACATTGGAGATCCCAGAGCTAAACACAGTACTCCAGATGGGATGTCATGAAATATTCATGAGAATATTTGTTCTTGAGTTAGAATTCAGCTAAAACTCAATCATAAATAAAAAAGGGAGCTAGGTACAGCATTACGTTCGAAGATCTTCCCATCTTGATGATAACCATCCACTGAGCTAAATGACTGAATTCTTTTCTGTGAGTAGATACTCATAAGAGTAAGGCATAGTCTCTTCAAAACACACACTCTACCTGACTTATAAATGGGGGTAGAAATGTCAAAGGGTTGTCAATTCAGCTTAACTCCCTTTAGGATGTGAGGCACAAGAGTTATGGATGCTGCAGGAAAGACCACAAGAAGCTGTGTGTCTGTAGCCTGGTGGCTGTCAGGTGCTTCTGGCAGGGATATGGCATTAATGGGCAGATGCATAGCTGCACCTAAAGAAGGTGTGCTTTCAAAGGGCAGCATGAGATGTTAATTTTCCATCCTGTTCAGGTCCTGATGCTGTCTCAGTCACCTGGGTATATATTGGTCAAGATCTATGGCTTTGTATTGATAAAACTTACATATTTCTAAGATTAATAAAGTAGTGTTTTCCACATTGCTCATTTCATAGAGAAAACAGATTAACCCCCTACAAATGCTCTGTAGGTTAGTTTCTCATAAAAAAAAGAGTTACCTAACAGAGCATATTTTCTAGGAGATAAGGTAGTGCTTTCTAACCAGGACTTTGAAAGAAGTCTAGAAAATAAGAGTTAAAGTTGGAAATTTAAGTTATTGCACCTTACCTTCAGTTCAGATCATTCTTTATAAGCAGTGGGGAGGAGGTGGCTGTCAGTGGGTAGGAATTATGGAATGGAAGCCAAGAAAACACAAAGCAACTGAAAGATCCATAGGTACATGCTCATACCAGTCATTCTGCTATTAAGAATAAAATTTAAAGCCTTTTTTTTTCTGGCAGACTTCCCAGTGCAAGTGTTTTATTTCTCCTCCCACCTGCTTCTCCTCAAGAATAATGTAATGAATTGAGTAAGATGTTTGCATTATTCATATTTGCTATTTAACGACATCTTGGGTACGTGATTCGGGAAAAGACATCAGAAAGAAGCATTCTCTATATTCTTAGACTTCTACTAGAAAGTTTCCAAATGGAGATACTTGTTTCACAGTCGTGCTATTTACTGCTTTTTAGAGGCAGTATTTTAACCCACCAAAACTGTTTTATTCCCATGATCGTGTCTGCTTATTTCAGCCAATAATAATCTTTGAGGTAGAACCTCTCTTTTTTAAATTGTATGTATATGAAATTTACTATATACTCCTGTCTACTATAACAGCAATATCTTAAAAGAATCCCTAGGAAGTCACTTAAGGGAAACTCCTCTCATAAATTTAAATCAGCTATCCCTAGTTAAATTACATTTTGCAAGGAGTTTATTACCAAATTCCACTCAAAGTTTTCCCTTCTTCACCCCACAACTCATATTAAGTTAATAGGTCTTTGATTGCTCAAAGTATTTCATGTCGCTTTTGTGAATAACGTCGCCAATTTCCTGTTCTCAGAAATGAAACAAGTTCTGAAGATACAGTGTAGCTATATTAGAATAATATGGTTATTCCAGCATAGCAGTAAAAATGCATGGCCAAAAGAGTAGCCACATTTCATGAAATCTATAAACACATAATGCAAATGAAAGATAAAGTTAAGATTGGTGTTGATAAAGGATTATTGAAGGTCAGCTACTGCCACTCTGTTTTCAAAGGTACTAAGCTTGGCAGGAGTGTTACTTGCTGGAAAGGGTCACACTCAGGTACCACATATGTAAGTTTGCAGGGTTTTTCATGCTCAACTCTGGGGAAAATCAGGACTTGCACAGAGACCTGTGTCCTGCACCTCTTCTGTCAGCATTACCGGCTCCTGCCTCAGCTGTAACTCAAGTTCAAGCAGGTAGTTACAGAAAAGACAAGCTGAACCCATCCACTGCTGGACTGAGCTGAGGTGTCCTTCATCCCTGCTGTCCCTGCCTACCCAGATCACAGAACTGAGAGACTGGTTCAACCGTGAGCAGCTCTCAGCTTTGCTCCAGGAGCTTGTCTGAGCCCATGCCTGAACTTGAATTTGTTTGAAAACAACTCTAGTTAGGTAGAGTTTGCAACCTAAACTTGAAAACAGTTTCACTCTCCATTTAGCTGTCTCAGGCCTGTGAAATGAGACCTGGAAACTGTGGGGGTTGTTTGGGGTCCCCACCTGTTGCACAGGAGTGCCATGTAAGTAGTTTTTGTGAAAGAGTGTCCTATGCATGGGCCAGAGGGAGGGTGGTTTCCAATTGCTTGGTCCATAAAATAAAAAAGCAAGTAAAATTGAAAAACCTTACCTACTTTGCTTAAAATGAGTGTCATTTCAACTGCATTTTATAATTACTGGAACGACAAGAAGATGTATAATTAAAAAGAAGTAACATTTAGGGATCTTCCATTTTGAGCCATGATTTCTGAGTTCAGTGTCCTTCTAAAAATTATTCTGACAGGGACTGTTGCAAACTGCTGGTTTTTTCCTGTAGAAATTAAAATATCAGTGTACATGCTGGAATCAGAAATTATAGAAAACATTCCTAATGAGCAATAGAATATTCTTCCGAGAAATCACCATCACTTTCAGAATACATCTAAGCTAGCACAAAACCAGTGTCCCCTAATTTCAGCAACTCAATAAATGTGAGGTGAAAATAGTCTCTTGTACACAGGAAGAGCATTAAACAGAGCAGAGAGAAGACTCTGTGCAATTTACTTCCATTGGTCAAGTCTATAGGGAAAAGATGGCCCTGCCAAATTCAATTTACTTTATTATGTTGAAAAAATAATGCTTCTCTTAAAAAAAAGAATCCCAAACAGATTCAATTATAAATACAAGCAATTATGTTCCATTTTGCAGAAGGTCATGCATACAAGAAAGAGACACATGGAATTGTTTCAAGAGTTAAATCAGAAATTTCAAACTCTGGACAGATTTCGGGATGTACCAAAATCAGGCAGTATGGTAAGTTTTCCCTCTATTATATTTAAAATATGATGGATCCTAAACAACAAGAATGAAACAAGAGCCCTTTGAATTCAGTATTTTTCAAAGAGGGCTTCACCTTTGGATAACCCCAGAAATGAGAACAAAAAATATTTTCAGTAATTTAACCTATGATGAGGCTCATTAGGTTTTACAACTAGACCATAAGTAACTCACTGACATCATTATAGATGACAAGTATTTGAACTTTAGGGAACACATTTCAAATCTGTATGTGCCCATTAAGCCTAAAGGGCTTTATGTAGAGAAATCAGCTTACTGATATTATTTGTCCAACAGGGCTTTTCCTCTAGCTAGGCTAGGAGATATTAAATTAGTTACTACAAACAAGTCTAGCTAAATTTACCTATACATGAGAAGGTTTGGAAAGCACACAGGATCTCTGTAATGCCATGTCTTTTCCATACTAGGTTTATAAATATTTACCATGGGAAAAAGCAGAAATTAAATCATCCTGAGTTGAGGCTGCTATCGTCATAATTCAAATTTATACACACACACTCATACACACATGCACAACATCCCGACTACATCTGATAATGACAGCAAGAAAATTGTTGATTCTGCCTAATTAAAACAGCTAATTTAGTCTGTTCTATTTCTTAGCAGTAATATTTTGATTAGTAATAATTTTTATATTATTTTATAATGTGAAATTTGCATATTAAATGGAACTGAGCTAGAATCATTGTATTCTATAACTTTTCCAGAAGAGCTGCTCTCAGACATGAAGAAGAGGTATTAAGCAGATGTGAGGTCAATGGATTTACATCATTTACATCATCTTAATCCAGCAGAAATTTAGCCCTGATTCTTTGATGAACTTTAGCTGTGATATGTGTTATTTTGTATCAAGTTCTCACTCATTTCCCCTTCTGAGATTTGCTGACATGTAAAGTTTTCATTTGTCTCCCTACTTGAGATTTGCTGTTCACATAAAGCTTGAACTAATTCAAAATCTCAAAGGCAATCTCAGTGGAAGAGTTGTGTTTTCTCAGTTTCACATCAGTGCTGTGTTTTTGAAAGGTCTGCCAATAAAAGCTGCCTAGAGGAATGGTCTATCTGTGAGACAGTCAGAGAGTGATCCAGGTACCTAAATATAGGCATCTCAGGCTATTTTGGACAGTCTCAGAGGTCTTAGTTTACCACATGGTACAGGCAGTGATGATACAGGACACAAAGGAGACCTGCAGCTCTCATGAAGGATAGTTGGAGATCAAACAGAAAGTCCAAAGACATCTAAAATGGTGCAAAAATCTAGGCTTTTGGCAACTGAATCCTATCCATCATGTTACAGCAGAAATCACTAATTAAATTGGTCATAGTCCGTAATGTCTTTTACCCTATAAAATTTAGCATTCAAACCACACAAACAAACTAAAAATCAAACCAAACCAGCTTTCACTCAGTTAATCCTAATATACATGAGCTCAACAGTATATGAAGCAAGGTGGGTCTCACAGCATTTTTAAGGTTTCCATGTTTCTGTTATGCACCTGCCACAATTTAAAATCCAACTGGCAATCTCTCTTTCAAAGCACTCCATATTTCAGGCAGCAAGCTCTTCTCAATTACCTTCCCTTCTCTTCTCCCACTCTTCTACACAACCACTATTAGAAAGATGGCTATCGGTACTGGATCACTTGGCCATTCCTCGCTGCATTGGTTCTTGTGAAAGAAAGGGCTCAACTGGCAGCTCAGGTGAGGAGCCTGCCAAAGTGTTGATTGTTCACAGAGAAAGAGTTGCAGTGGTGCTGAACATCTGCCAGCCTGGCTCCCTGCAAAGCCATTTCACCTCTCTGGCTTCTGTGTCTCATGAAAGCATATAAGCAATCAGCCTTATAATGGAAACCACATTATTTCATCCTTGGTTTTAACTCTTCTTTCTTTGGTCTTCAGGAGAACTCAGGACCGAGCAAAGCTCCATGGGACAGTTTCAAAACCACAGGCGACTACCAACACTATACAACGATAAACGTATTAGACACAGAAGCAAAAGATGCTTTAGAACTCAGACCAGCAGAATGGGAGAAGTGTCTGAACTTGCCCTTAGATGTGCAAGAAGGTGACTTTCAAACAGAAGTTTAATAAAAACGAACTGAACAAAACAGAAACGAAACAAAACAAAAATCATTGCACTGACAATAAAGAGACTTTGGGAATCCTGACAATGCTGACACTCCTGTCTGAACATTGCGAGTCCTTTATGTCAGGCTCTTCCTGTGCCAAATGTCAGTGGTTTTTTTTCATACAGTATATTCCCGCTAGTGCAACTAGTGGAGAACCAGGTGTACAATTCTTACCATCGTGTGTTGTAAGTACCCGTGGAATGGATTTGTAAGGTAATCTTTATAGATAAACCTCAAGCAACGATTCATGTTGTAACAGCTTCATTTGGTTTAGTTTTCAAAAAACTTCACCATGAAGCACAATGTATATATTTATGCAGTTTTTAAAGTTTATAACAGTCTGTTTGGCCATTACTACACTTTTTACTTTATAATATAAAAGCAAAGTTTTTGTCATTAAATGAATGTCTGTTGAGCTACATTCTTCATTGCTTTAAATGCAATAAAGTAATAATCTCACTTTTATATGAATAATATATTTCACATCTTTATTATTGCAGTTTTCTCTGGAAAGCTCAGAGTAGCTTTCTCTGCTGCAGCTGTGTATAAAATATTTAAAATGTTGTATGGTGTAAATAAACCTTTGTCTACATATCAGTTTCCTAGTGCATTTTATTCCATATTTGTTTATCTTAAATTGGAATATTCATAAAGTTTTCCTTAAAAACACACATATTTAATATGTATTTGCAGTTTTAATAGTATGCTGTATGTAGCTTCTGCAAGAAATTTCTAAATCATATTAATAGCCATAATCATATTCTATAACCATTCTGCATTTTCTTAGGTATTTTTTGTGACAATGTACCATATAAATTGGACTTTCCAGAATACTATTACAATTGTTCTGGTTTATATGAATTTTTGTCTAGATGCAAAAAGATGAGTAATGGAAAATGAGTTTCAATGCACAGCACCCAAAGAAAATGTTGATTTAGAATCACTACATCTTGTGCATGGTCTTGTTGCTGTAAAACAAGAAAGACTTTCAAGATAAAAAAAATTGTAAGGATTTTAGACCAAAAAAAAAAGGAAAAAAAAAAAAAAGGAAAAAATCAAAGCACAACCCAAAATCCTGAGTGTGTTTTATTATAAATCAAGAGCAGGGCATGATTTGTTTGGAAAATTCAGTTAAATAATTAGGAATAGGAAAATTAAATCTCCTTTTCCACGCTTAAAACCAAAAGCAGATCTTCAAAAATCTTTCATCTACAGCATAGCTATGGGGGGAACATGGATGGGAGGATATCTCAAATCTTCAGATGCCATATTTCTACAAAAAAGTTCCAAAAACTATTTTGGTTTCTGCTGTATCAAATTGAATATGCTGCAGCCTACTAACTGGAGAGCATTTAGAGAGGAAGAAAACATGACCAGCAATCTGCTTAGGAAGGAAAAAGACTAGAATAGAGGCTTGTCAGGGAGAACTTAACCCAGAACATTGATAGAACAAGATCAGCATCCATCTGTTGAGAGAAAAATACTGAAAATCAGCCTTAGGACCAACCTTCAAAAAAGTATTTCAGTCTGTCAGTCCTTTCTCCAGGCCATGTTAAGATATTTAAGCCACAGAAAGAAGCCTGACTTTGCCTGCTTTGAGTGAGCAACTCATGCAAAATGCATACTAATCTAATGCTTCATGGTCTAAATCTTTAAACAAATTAGAAATAACTAGCTGCCAACCTGGTATCAAGTCCGCTACCTTGTTTAGGTGCCTATAAGTTAGATGATGGCACTTTCAGTAAGTTGGTAGATGACACTAAGTTGGGTGACAGTTGGTCTACTGGTGGTCAGGAAGGCTTTGCAGAGGGATCTGGACAGGCTGGATTGGCAAACAAAGGCCAATGGTATGAGGTTCAATAAGGCAAAGTGTGGGATCTTGCACTTCTGTCCCAACAACCCGATGCAACGCTACAGGCTGGGGAAGAGTGGCTGGAAAGATGGCAGGTGGAAAAAGACCTGAGGGTGCTGGTCAACAGCATCTGAACAGCCAGCAGTGTGCCCAGATGGCCAAGAAGGCCAGTGACATCCTGGCCTGTATCAAAAATAGTGTGGCCAGCAGGACCACGACAGTGATTGCCACCTGTACTTAGCACTGCTGAGGCTACACCAAAATTCCTGTGTCCAGTTCTGGGCCCCTCAATTCAAAAATACATTGAGGTGCTGGAGCATGTTCAGAGAAGGGCAATGAAGCTGGTGTAAGTCCTTTGAGGAGTGGCTGAGGGAGCTGGGGTTGATTAGCTTGAAGAAAAAGAGGCTCAGGGGTGACCTTATTGCTCTCTATAACTACCTGAAAGGAGGATGTAGTGAGGTGGGGCTTGGCTTCTTCTCCAAGACAGCCAGCAATAGAAGAGGAAACCATCAAGCTGCACCACAGGAAATTCAGGTTGGATGTCAGGAAGAACTTCTTCACTGAAAGTGTGGTTAGGTGTTGGAACAGCCTGCCTAGGGAAGTGGTAAAGTCCCCATCCCTGGAGGTGTTCAAGAAATGACATTTAGTGGTGTCGGCTAGAACATGCTGTTCAGGCAAAGGTTGGACTCCATTATCTTGGAGGTCTTTTCCAGTCTAAATGATTCCACGATTCTATAATGTAATACATCAGTCAAACAGAACTGACCCTTTTTCAAGAGGCTGGTAGAGAAGGAGGCAGATGGTAAGGTTGGCTACACAGTCTACTAACTTCTGAGACCAGACAGTGCAACAAAAGCCTATCATTTTTGTTTTACATCAAGTTATAATCTAAAAGTAACCTATTTTCCCTTTAGATAAAGCTACAACAGAAACTGCACACCTTTTAAAGTTTTAATTCGGTATATTAGCAAGTCTCAATCAGAGCATGTTTTAAAAAATTTCTAATATTTGAGACCAGATCAGGAAGCTTTGGCCCCGGAATCCAGATATAAGCCTTAGAATCCTCCTTGACTGATCTAAACATAAAACATATCAAGAGAATCTTGGTATTTCAATAACTGTAGTGCAGAAATTGTTTGCATAAGCTTTATATCACCTATTCAATCATGGTCTAGTTAACTGCAGAAAGCTGGAAACTTACACAGGAAACATGATAAAATCAGTTTACATTCAATATGTGGCTGACCCAGTTGTGCTGTTATTAATAACCCAGTGGATTCAGGTCTAGCATTAGCCTGGGAGTTTATGTATCACATGCCAGTCACAGATGTGTTTGCAGTGTCTAAGCAGCAACATTCAATGCCTCTTTATTTAGAATTTGTGCTGTCCTGACCAGAAAATGCTAGAGATTTTTATTTTCTTACATATTTCGTATTTAGAAATTAAAAGCCTGCTGAAACCCAGTACATATGTGAATAAACTGGAGAACAAGAGACTGGAGAACAGCACTGAAGAAAGGGACCTGTGGGTCCTGGTTGATGGCAAATTGAATATGATTCAGCAGTGCCCTGGCAACTAGGAGAGCCACCCGTGTGCTGGGGGGCATCAGGCACAGCATCACCAGCTCGTCGAGGGAGGGGATTGTCCTGCTCTGCTCTGCACTGGGGCAGCCTCATCTGGAATATTGTGTGCAGTTTTGGGCACCACAATATAAGAAAGAAATTAAGCTCTTACGGAGTGTCCAAATGAGGGCAACAAAGAGGATGAAGGGCCTTCAGGGGAAGCTGCATGAAGAGCGGCTGAGGGCCCTTGGTCTGTTCATCCCGGAGAAAAGGAGACTAAGAAGAGACCTCATTGCAGTTACAACTTCCTTGTGAGAGGAAGAGGAGGGGCAGACACTGATCTCTTCTCTGTAGTGACCAGTGACAGAACCTGAGGAAAAGGCAGGTAGCTGATCCAGGGGAGGTTTAGGTTGAATATCAGGTAAAGGTTTTTCACCCAGAGTGTGGTTGGGAACTAGAAAAGTCTCCTTCAGGAAGACATCATGGCACCAAGTCTATCTGAGATCAAGAAGCATTTGGACAATACACATGGTGTGATTCTTGGGGTATCCTACACAAGGTCAGCAGTTGGACTCAATGATCATGATGAGTCTCTTCTGACTCAGCATATTCTATGATTCTGTGATTCTCTAATTTGCCTTCTGATTCAACTGCTTTCTATTAAAGCAGAGTAAGGTTTCCGTGAGCAAGATGCCACACATACTTACAGTTTCCGCTCAAGGTCTCTGAAATGATGCATGTCAGACTGAGCCCAGCAGGAAAGTACAAACTTTTATGTACTGCCTTAAATGTTGGTAGAGCACTGAGCAGATGTTTGGTATTGTATGATATGCAGATAAAACTTGAGTCAGGACTCCCTAAATCATACTAGATACAGACATGACAGAGGGCCCTGCATCTGCCTGTCAGAGCCAGCTAGTGCCACTCAGCATGCCCTGGCCTACCTCAGCTGGACTCCAGCTGCAGCTACAGGAACGTTCAGGTGTTTGAGGGTGGTTCAGGTATTTGAGCAGCTGCCATTAGGGTATACTGAGGCAGATGAGCTCAGCCCAGAGTTTACCCAGAAGCATATCAAAATATCTATTCCCTAGATGTACATAGAAAAGGCAAAAACTTTTTCTTGTGAAAGACCTCATTTTTTCAACAGTTGCAATACACTTAGCATTCATATAAAACCATATGCAGTTCCTATGTCTTGCTGTGACATACATATTCAGGGAAAGATTTTTTCTGTCAAGTCTATGCTAAACAAAATATGGCCTGAATTTTTCAGTATACAGAAGCAGTACATACAGAAAATCTAGCTGAGCATCCACAGATCACACAGAGAGTGGTTGAAGATGTTCATGATATCAGATCCAAGGCTGTGTAAAGGGCTTTGCTGTTGCTAGCAAAATTATTTGCAACATGGACCTTTGCCAAAGTGATGTTATTTAATTCAGAATCTTGGAGGTGAACTATGAATTAGTCACTATTAAACTTCAGCTCATAGTTTGGAATATCTCTTGAAAAGAAGAAGGAAGGAGGGTGTAAATGGTGCTACAAGGCATGAGAGGTAGGATAGCAGTGCTGCCATTCTGATGCACTTTTGGAGTGCCATGGGCTTAATGTTGTCATGTATGTAACACTATTGACTCTTTATGATGAAGATTGAGGACAAAGTATTAACAAAACACATAAACCACATAAACAGCTAAGGGTCTTTTCCATTTATTTAACTACAGAGTCTTCATTTCTTCACAGTCATGAATCAGTGCTCTTGGAAATGTTGTCCTAACATTCCTGTGAGCTCATCATTTGATTCCTTGATGATAAGACATAAATCACCTAATATTGTTTTACACAGGATTAAACAGGGGTAATTTCTTTTAAAAACAAACAAAAAACAAACAACCAAACAACAAACCTCCAAGCCCCAAGGTGCATCGGGTGAAATGTTCTCATGCTTTGGCTTGTCTCCGTTTCCCATAGTTGCTAGGCAATGCTGTACTTAGAAACCAGATTTAACAAAACGTCTGCTTCCCGCTTGGAAGCACACATCCATCACAGCACCAGCAGTGTGCTTGCTATAGGTTGTACATGGGGATATGGAAATCTGTTAGCAATCAGCAGATGGAGACATTGTGTATTGATAGTAGACTTTCAGTTCCTCCGGTTAGAGGCTGTGTTGCATGTCTGGATAAGCCACAAGAAGCAGCTTCTATAAGCAAACTTTTATTTCCCTCTCTCAAAAACGTCTTATGTGATTTATTTCTAGCCATGTCTCAACCATTGCAATGCTGTAATCTTTTCTACTTACTTTCCTAGCAACATCTTTCTTTGTATGGAAAGCAAAAGAGACCTCACTGAGAAAAATTCAGTTGCTGATAAGATAGGCATGACTACTTACCCTAGCACTCCCACTGACATGTTCTGTCCATTAATTACAATTGTAAGATAAAGTAATAGCCATTTATCTGGTTTTGACACAACTGCCTCTTAGGCTGCATTGGACCATCCTGTGCCACTCAGTTACACAAATTAACTAAGCTACAGTACTACTTCTCTTGGTTGTTCTGCTCTAGTTTCATTTTATATCTAATTATTTCTCATGAGGAGCAATTAATGACTTTAACCAATTCAGATTTCTCTCTTGGCTATACAGGTATCTATTATAGGTCACAGTCACTTCTTTTTTCAGGATTACAAACCCACACTCAGTTCTCACACAGAAGCCCTTCCCTGATTTCTACCCTCCTTGAATACTTTACAGCTTTCCCAGTTCTGCTGAAGTTCTTAAAACATTTCAGAAAATCTCGAACTCATTAGAGTATTCTGTCTGATCCATGTACAAAAAGGAAAAACTCAAGTAGCAAACTTCTAAAATTCCTTTTTATTCAGTTGGGGTAAAAATAAGAAAAAGTCAAAAGTAATTTAACTTACAGGTTTTTATCTAACCATTTAATGGAAAACACATGACCAAAGTCACTTTGAGCAAGAAATGAGCACCAGCAGCTTCTCTTAAGTAATTGTCTCAACAACTGGATTTTAGTAATACTTTTTTTTTCTGCTGCTCCTTCTGTGTGGTCCTGTGAATACAAATTTCCTTTTGTAAGTAGCGCTGCTATAGCAAGACTGGCAGAGAGGTGTCTACAGCCCATGGACCGGGTTTTCCTTTCAGAAGGTATGAACTGTGTAAATCCTTTCAGACAGAATAGTAGTTGTTTTCCACATCCTGGAAGCGTGCAGAATTCTGGGTGGTTTTTCAGTTTTTGTAACCCTCCTTCCTTCAGCTGTCTGTTCAGAGTGATGTCCATCACTTCCTGATTCTCTTCTTTAAAACCTGGAATAGGCACCTGAGACAGGGAAGGGCATGGGAGCAGCTACTGCTCATGACTGATTATCCCTGTGACTAAGATCTAAGCATCTCAAGACAGGTGGGATTTAAGGAACAGCTCTAGTCTCAGCGTTTGTTTTCTTATTGATTAGCTTGGACAGGTTTTGTTAAGTCTGGCTGAATGAATTTTGTATGCATTGTACAAGCAGATAATGTGCTTTGTTCAACACATGGAGTCAAGCTTAGGAAATAGGCACCTGAACATTACATAATGCAATACTGACCACAAAAAAAAAATCTAAGTCCTTTCGTGGATCAAATCCTTAGGAATTGAAATACTTTTAAAAATCTCATCCTCAGAATGCAATTGCAAGAACAGCAACAAGTGTTTTTTCCCCATTATCAGTTCAGTGATTTATTGCATTGTGTCCCTAGGCTGTTGACTCAGGAAATTGCAAGAGGTGATGCATGAAGGACCTCATAGTATAAAAAAAGAAACTGGAATTGATTAGTATGTATTTTCAATTTCTTGTTCAGTGTCTCCTTGGACCTAACCACTTTATTTCCTGCTCTTCTCAAGAATTATATATTAGGAAAAGAATTTCAGAGCTGTTTATAATAATGAGGTTCTTAAATCAAGCAAGAATTAGCTATGGTTTCTAAAGACAGATAGGTAGAATCCCTTATATCTAATTTAGAATTCTAACTAAAACATTTTCCTGCCAAGCACAGAACTCTGCAGGGTAATCTAGCTTTGCCTATCATAGCTATCCAGGTTCTCCTGCAACCTAAAGAGAAAGGGAGGCACCTCTTAAGCCCAGCTAGACCCAGCCAGTTCTCTAAGTTAAGTATAGATTGATTGCACAGAATATTTAAAAGCCTCCTAAGGGCAATAAAATTCTTCTAAATTAAGCACCAGATGTAACAAGATTTAAACATGAACATGTGAGCTAATGTCTGAACTCCCATTATAATCACTGGGGAACAGGTCAATACAGTCAATGGAGTCTAAAAGTCAGTTCAGCTGACCCATTACTAGAAGAAGGATTCAGTTAATATGAGATATCCTACAGTTTGTGAGACATTTACATGGGGACAGCACATATGAAAGAGAACTGAGAAGGCTTTTTTCTTTGTTTGTTTTTTTGTATTCTAGCCCCTAATGTTTATAATATGAAGGCCAGACTGAAGAAGATGACTAATGTGTTTACTAGGGATACTGTCTGATCCCTTCCTGAAACTTAGAAGGTTCAAACCAATCTAAGATGAGTAGGATGAGGAAGATTTCCAGCTTCTTCATGCTGCCTTCCAGATAGTTATGCAAAGAAGGAAAGACAGTCCCACCCTCAGAGCAGATAAAGTCAGTAGTAACTAGTGGGTAGACTCAGGCCATGCTGAGAAGACATTGCACACTATCATTAACACCAAAATATTAGAATGGTTTCTCAACCACTCCTTTAACAAATCAATTTGGTCTTGGGATGCCACAAATAAAAACCAATTCCCAAGGGAGATTACACAGAAGTGGAAGAGATAATCTCGTACAACTATCGTAGTGTGAGAAAGGAGGGAATATTGTTTTGTTTTACAGTCCAACCCTAACTGTGCCTTAAAAGGGGGCGTTCAGGTTCTGTATATGGAAAAATATGTAAAAAAAATCTCTCAACTAAGAAAATGAGAGGATTTTATAAAATATCTTAAAATATTTTTAAAATACCCATGCTTAACTCTTGGCTTGAAATATCTCTACGTAATTTCATCATACATAATTTCATTGGTTATAACATGATAGCTGTCTTTTAGGGGTTGCATGGTTTTGGCTGGGGTAGAGTTAATTTTCTGCACAGTGGCTAGTATGGAGCTGTGTTTTGAATTTCTGATGAACATAGTTATGATAATGTTTTTGTTATTGCTGAGCAGTGCTTACACAGGGCCAAGGCCTTTCTGCTTTTTGTATTTCTATGCTGGCAGGGAGATTGGGAGTGCATGAGATACTGGGAAGGGACACAGCCAGGACAGCTGACCCCAATTGCTCAAAGGGATATTCTATACCATATGGCATCATGCTCAGTATATAAAATGGGGAGGAGAAGGAGGAAAGGGGGACATTTGAAATGACAGTGTTTGTCTTCCCATGTAACTGTGACATGTGATGGGGCCCTGCTCTCTTGGAGGTGGCTGAACACCTGCCTACCATGAATTAATTCCTTGTTTTGCTTTGCTTATGTTCATGGCTTTTTCTTTCCCTATTCAACTGCCTTTATCTCAACTCATGAATTTTCTGGCTTTTACCCTTTCAATTCTCTCCCTGATCCCACTGATGGGGGCATAAGAGAACAGCTTCATAGTGCTTGGCTGCTGACTGATAGTAAACCACAACAGGGACAATCCTCCGGATGATTAAAAGGTATTATAACATTTACATATATTCAAAGTGAAAAGAGACTATTTAATTTTGACCTGGAAATTTTATTTTTTGAAAAAATCTCATTACAAATATATGTGTATTGAACTAAAAGAAGATTTTAAGTAGTTTCTTATTTTTAATTTACCATGGCCATTTAAGTCCATTGAAGTTCCTCTATAACTGTGATGGCAGTAAAGAAATTGATTCATTTGGGGAGGGGAAAGGAAGATCATTCTTTTTGCAGAAATTAATGTTTGCATTGCAAGAGATCCCCTGTTTTAATAAGGAAACCTATTTGAGGATGACAGCCTTCTAAGTATGCATCAGAACTTCAAATCTTAAGAACTTAGTGTAAAAGGTCTCTGAAAGGTAGAAAGAAAGCAACCTTTTTTCATCTTATTTGGAATCAGTTCAAGACAGGGTCTGGTTTTTGCATGTAAATCTGTTGTACAACCAGGAATAAAACGCCTCTTCTTCCATTTTTGGTACACCTAAAATGACAAAGCACCAGAGAACTTTGGAAAATCTTCAATGATCTGAAGACACCACAGAGTTCACTACAGCTATGGAATCAACAGCACATTTTGTGTTGGTTATTTGCTGGTAAGTACTTGACTACAGAATCCTGGGTTCTCATTTAATTTTTATGTTAGGGCCATTTTGAAAGTTCAAGTCCAGAACATTTACTTCCAATCTTGGCCAGTTATGTGGCATTATACCAGCATGCAAACACATAACCAGACAACTTTTTGGAGAGGTGTAGTTTCCCGAAGCTAGTCCCTAGAGAATTTTTTTCTCAAGAGATGTTGTTCACTTTGGCATAACTTGGAATAAAAGGTGTCAACCAAAGGTTACTAACTGAAAACAAACAAACCAAAAAACCCAGGATACCGTTGTACGTCTCCGCTTTACATTGCTGTTGACCCAACCCTCCTGTCTCTCTGCATGGCAGTCCTGCTTGGACACACCAACTAGTTGCCCCAGTTTGATGTCATTTGCCAATCTGATAAGGATGCACTATTTTGCATCTTGTACAAATATGTTAAATTGAACAGGTCTCAGAAGACACTCTGCAGTGCTGTGTTTGTAATCTGCCTCTAACTAATTTTTTACCCACCTGGCTGTCCATCCATCCACTGCCATCTTCTTGGCATCTCAAGTTGGTTACAGTCCTTCTAATAAGACCAGAACTACCAGCTCCTGCAGCTGGCACATCTGCCAACCATTTCAGTTCAGCAAGGATGGATCTCCCAAGCTAATATTTGGAATTTAACAGGCTGCAGCTCGCACACTGCTTAAAGACCTCTTCCATGGAATAAGCAAAAACATTAGGCAGGTTAGATTACTTGAGGAAACCTGTCTGATTACAGGTACTTATTTCAGATAATTAAATAGCTGTTGCCATACCGGCTGCTGTATCAGGAAATGCTTCTCAGCTTGCATCCACATTTAACATTGTCACATAGACCAAAGACAACAGAACATATTTATCTTTTCTCAATGACTGTGTTTTGACTACTTGCGACCTGTACTACCACTTAGATATTGATTTCAGCCTTTAATAGGGTAAATATTGATACAGTTATAACTTTTATTGAATTTCCGCGTTGCCTTTCTACTCCAGCTAGGTGACTGGTTTTAGTGTACATTGCAATGTTGACTAAAAAGGATATACTTGTTATAATTTTTGAAATTGAAAAATTAATTTATTCTCCATTCTGCCAAAATCTCTCTTTTAAAAAATGCTAACCAATTATTAAAAGTAATGATAAAAAGCTGTGTGAAAAATATTTCAGGATGGTAATATATTTATTTTCAAATTAAATGGTGAATATTTTGGAATCTTATTTTTACATAATAACTTACATCATATTATATCATATATGATGTAATATGTATAATATATGATATATAATATCATATATGTCACATATGCCATATAATATATTTCATATATATCATATGTGATATGTGCTATATCATACTGTGATCAGGCATAACAGTCCATTTGATTACCTAAATGACACATTAATGCATTTTACTTGTTTCTTTTGTTTCTGAGTGGGAGGGTGATCACATCTCTTCCTGTGCCCCCACTTGGGGGTGTCAATGGCTTCACAGCGGGACTTCTGTCTTGTGACTGCCACAGCAACTTGCTACCTGATGAGCTGTAGTTAGACTGCTGTGGAATGCTAAGGCTGGGCAGAGAAAGCTTTTGCTCAAGGTTCCCAGAGCCTGTTCTGGGACAGAGCAGGTGTGCACTGCAGGTGACGCTCTGTCCACTGCTCACACCAAACCTACATAGGTCTTAGGCATACACATGTGCTGGCTGCTTGACCTTTCTTTCCCATGTATAACAGCACATGGTGTGGACTCCTTGGTGTCACTGCAGGTTGCCAGGACAGAGTGGGCGAGTGCAGGCCAAGGCAGAAGCAGTGTCATATAGAAAGGATGGCCCAGCAGCAACAGACCTGTCAACTGCCAGGAAGTTCCTAGTTCATTTTTCCAGAGACTGATTCTTTCTACCAGCTGAGAGCTGTGTGCTACTGCCCTCCCATAGTGAAACTCCACCAGGAGTACAGTTGAAGCCAGATGTGTGCTCAGAAGGAATCTTTCAACATGTCCTTCTCTACCTGTGCTGATGTTCTTTCACCACCAGCTCTAAATTCCTGCCCTTAGTGTACGGATGCACATAACTCCATCTCCTTTTTCTGCAGGCCTATGTAGAAGTGAGACATTTAGCAACCCTGTAATTTCCTTTGATCAGAGAAGTGAAAAAAAAAATCCCAACACCAGCATATCCTATCGTTGTGGACCCTCATTCTTATGAGCCTGAGGTGGCATGACCAGATACCGTTGCTGCATGAAGATCCTGTTCATTCTAGTCCTTGTTCTAAAGCATGAGAGAAGTGAAGGCTCTGCTCCTCCATCCTTCTCTCCAGCCTAAGAATGATGAGGGGTGCACATTATCCTCTGTCTGGCATCAATTGGGATGTGCAGTACATATCTGGGATGTGCAGAAGCAAATTGATGGTTCTACCTCTGCCATTGACCTTCCTGCCATACATCCCTGACAGCAGCACTTATTATCTAGATGCAAGAAGGATGAGGAAACAAAGTGAACTGTCTCAGCCATTTAGTGGAAAAAAGGAGTCAAATATCCCATTCTCCTTTCTGAAGAATTAAGAACGATGGAATTGCTAAGACCCTTGTTATGGGATCTTATTTGCTGGCCTGTTGCCTGAGGAAAAGTATTGAAAAGATAGAGGGCACTGTAAGAGAAAACATAGAGACTAAAATAGATTGAAAAGAGACTGGAGGACTTAAGTAAGGCTTTTTAAATTGCCTTTTTGTCTCAAAAGCCTCTCCAAAAAACCTTTAGCCACTCAGGTCAGCAAAGAAATTTCACAGTGATCAGAAACCAAATTATTACAATTCACTGATTTCCTAGCTCAAGGAGTGACTACCACAAAGTTTACTACCATTTCACAGGGATGCCTCATCTAAGCAGTTGCTTTTTGTGTCCCAGATGTCTATCTGCCCTCTCTGTGAACTGACACACAGTGGTATGCTAGTTAGTTCCACTTCTGCATCAAAGCTCATGAAATCACCCCACAGGTCTCTCCAGGATGTGAATGTTTATGAAACACCAGTCACCAGCCTTGACTGACAACTCCTCCTGCAACCAGAAGCACATATTTGTGAAGCCAGCAGGCTTTTTAGCTTTATGCCACACGACCATAGCATTGGAGTCAAACGTCATGAAAACTGAATTAACCTGGATGAGAAAAAGACAAGCCAGCGAGTTCTTCTTACCAGGGAATTCTTCACCTTTATTGCAGCCACATCATCATCTGTGTCACCATAGCTGGACACAAACAAGAAAAATGTATCCCCTACTGCCTAAGGCATTCTGGACAGGCAGAAAGGCTGGAGAATTTATTTTGATGACAGCTGGAGAGGCCTAGAGGGCTGTCAGCTCTAATACAGTCAGACTGAGGATTAATTCCCACATGCAAGATGCAGGTATAGGCATCAAAATTTGGAACGCACTCAATCAGGGGAGCAGCAACGTCTGCTCTGGTCAGCAGGGGATGTGGCATTTGCTAAGGTGCTCTCTAAAATACACAGGTTTGGGGATTGCATTTCAGCAGAATGGTCTTGAAGACATACATAAGCTGACTGTTCACATTCCTGAGTACTGGAAAATCCTTCTCTTTTACATGGGAGCAATACAGATTGACTCCCAAATAAAATGAAAAATCATAAATGAAATTACTTTAAGTGCAGGTAAATCACCTTGCTTAAAGATAAGCAATGTAGGTCAGGTTTTTTCTTTGTTATACCACATAAATCTGGAATAAATCCGTGAGTCTCATCAGAGATGTCTCTTATTCATACCAGTATAAGCAAAGCAAGAAAAATCTAGCTAGCTCTTTCCTCATGTTAGTGTAAATAGAGATTTGCACATCTGATGTGTATGTAAAGTGATTAAATTTCTTCTATCAATCTATATATGTATATATTCTCTCTCCTAAGTGAGGAAAACACATCTATACATTTGTTTTCTTCTTCCTCTTTTACAGGAAGACACAGGTAATGACAGGTCATTAACAAGAGGTAGAAGTTGAACTGTATCATTATGGATGTCCCAATACCATATACAACTGCCCAGAAACACTGAGAATTTCAGTCTTTTTTGGAGCTTTTCTATAAGCATTTCAGGCAACATTAAAAAAATAATTTATATTACCTTCAGTTAGGACTAGTCATTAGGTTTTCATAATTGCAGTGTTTCCTAGATAAGTTATGTCACAGATATACCTCTGTGTAATCTTTTATTGTCTACATTCAGTTTGTCTTTAAAATCCAGAAAATGGAAAAGTAACACCTCCTGCCTAGAAAAGTTATTACTTTAAGTGTCAAACATTAGGCTTTTCAAGATTTCAGAACCTGTAATGAGTATGAATAATTTTATGCGGAGAGTCTGATCCTGAATACAATTACTCAGCCCTCAACTGTTTACATTTTCCAGAGCTTGAACAAAGAAATCTTTTCACATGAACATCTTCATATCTGAGACTTCTTTCTTTGAATTGAACTTGCTATATGCCATATTTGGATTATTTTAGCTCAATATGAGGTTCTCCTTGAGAGACTAGATCAGTGCATATGTCATCTGAAGAGTCTGAAGGGAATGCACAATGGGCTCCTCCTGTTCTGCAGAAATGTCACAGAGCAGAAGTTGACCCAACAAGCCTAAAGCACACTGATCCTGCAGATATGAGATGTTCTGAGGAGGGAAAGTTTCACTAGTATCTTGTTTCTTGGTTCACACTGATCTTGGCAGATTCCTTAATTCCCATGGGCAAGTCTGACCAACTTGAAACTATGCCATCCTGACAGATTGGTACAAGTACAAGGACATGAGACAATGTAAAATATGTGTGTGAAATGTGGCATTTCCCCATAAACTATGAAATGATCTTCTGCCTAGAGTTTCCATAACTCTTACAGACAGGATAAGTGCTTAGGAATTGCAGTAAACATAAAATTAAAAAAAAAAATTAAAACCGCAATTAAACAAAGAAAATTAACTTCCACAATTGCTAGAGGTTTAACTCTGACCTTTATATGTGTGTTTTTATGAGCATATATCTGCAGAAAGACATTAGAGAAGATACTAAAATGTGCTTTCCTAGCTCTTCTATATCTGACAGCAACTCCATTATTTCTGTGTGCAAATTCCATACCCTTGTAAATGAGGAGCAGATGCATTTATTACAAGTGACATTTTCAATGACTAAGAAACACATCACTTTTCTTCTATAAAATCAAAATTCAATTGTGTCAATACCAAGTGAGTAAGTCTTTTGGAAGAAATTCATTAGTGCATGACCAATGGAAGAAAAAAAACAAGGAATGCATCTTTTAAGGGAACAATTTTGCTCCACAAGTAAGTCCTGAAAGCCAGATTTTGGTACACTGTCATTGGAGCTCTTCTTTTTGGATTTTCACAAAATCAAGTTATAAAAAAGAGTATCAGGCATCCCACAACCAGCTACTCCTAGACTGCTGCAAGTAAAACTGTGAACTCCAGGTGAGACACAATTCTCCCTGCTGCTGTGCAAGATACTACCGCTGAAATTCTGCTGCATTTTTCTTTCCTATGCCAGTATATCACTGGGGTGATTTTAGCAATAAATACATCTAGATTAATAATCAGTTCTCTAATTAATAATCAGGTTTGCACTCCTGCAGTAAATTGGACTTAAAGACATGCAAACTAAAATATTTACTTTCAACGTCATTCTTAAAAAGTATTTTTCATTTGCCTCTTTGGCTTCAGTTGTTATGTTTTTTTTTTCAATACAAGTAGATCCAGGTAAAACTGAAGACTTCAAGAAATCTGAATCATATAATGAAAAGCAATTTACCATTCTGCTTGGAGAGAGAGGTTTTCAATCAGTGTGTCCTTCCTCCAATGACTTATGGATCAGAAGCACAGAAGTTCTTAAAAAAAATACAACCAAGTGAAGATAAATATAATAAGGCATAGGCTGAGGAAAGCACATACAGACAAGAAAACAAATGAGTGGTTCTACCAGGGAGCCTCAATGGAAAATATAAAGAGAATAGTCCTGGCCCAGGTACTCTGCAAGATAACATGGTAAAAGTTATAGCAGATGAGGTACACAACAGAGCAAGTTGAAGAAGCAAAACTAATGGAGAGGTAAGGTAGGAGAAGCACAGGAGCAGTCAGTCACAGGTACAGCTGAAAAGGACTGGGACACTGCATAAATGAAAACACAGCTTGGTTTCATCAGTTGTTGCAACTTATACCTGAACTGTCCAAAACCTGTATTTCTCCACATCTTAAAATTATTAAAAACAGGTGAAAATCCAAGAAACTCATGAATTTTTATAAAATACTTCCATTTAAACTATATTAAAATAATATTTTTAATGTTATATAATTTTTTATATAAATCAAAAAAACTTACAATAAAATTACATGACTGCTAATTGGGAAAGAGATGACTTGTTTGAGGAGGTTCACACAGAGAGGATCCACAATCTGTAACTCAAAATCTCAGGGTACAAAGGAACTCTCTGGTCATTTGGTGTTCAATTACTACAAACATATGCACAGCCTGCAGCCTGAGCACATACAGAAATTTCTTCCCACTTTTAATGTTACACTTGACACCTTGTTTAAGCTGTATAGGAAGGATACCCACACTGGCCATACAGACTGCATCCTATGGGCCTGCTGTTATCCTGTGAGTTCATATTGTATTCAGTTGCATTCCTCATAAAGGCTTAAAAACGTTCAAATGGGCAAGAGAAGACTTTGGTTCCTAAAATCACTGCAGACTTATCTGCTCAGTCCTGGTAACTGTGAGTAGACTCTTCAGTGTCAAGTAGTCATGTTCTTGCTAATATCCAGGCTTTGTCTTAGGTGATGCTCAGGCACAAGTCACCTGCAAGAACAGTGGCCACAGCTGAATAAAGTAACTTTCTACTGAGCTGATCCAGAAATTACTTGCTGCCATCCAAATAAGGCAACTGGATGCCAAAGGCAATGCAAACAAAGCTCAAAGGAAGATCTTGCAAATGCATGTAAAGACACTTTGCTCAGCCTCTCATACCAAAAGCAGTCCTGTTTGCTGAGGGCTGTCCTTGAACTACCTCCCAAACTCACAGCAATAGGAACATTTTGTCATGAGGTCATAGAAATACTGATCCAGCTCAAAAGTTCCCAGAAGTAAGTCTGCAGTAGTCATGGGGCAGAAAGGCATCCATAACATGAAGATAAAAAAAGGACATTAACCATCTTGAAGAACATTTCCATCACCCTCTGGAGCTCAGACCTGCGAATAATCCATGTGGAGTGCACATATTAATCACGGATACAGAGGGAATCATTTGCCTGACAGTTATTTTTGTGCAGCATCCCTCTTAAACCAGAAGGGGACCAAAATTAAGCATTTAAAATGTAGCACACTACAGTACAATTCAATACAATATAATAATTAATATCTTGCAGAAAAAACAACTTTCTGAGCTCCCTTAGAGCTACCACTCATGACACATGAATTCTTGTTGAATTGAGTTATTTTGGATGATCTCGACTATCTTCTAACACCAAGTGGTTTTGAAGGTTTAGCTTGATGGTCACCTTTCTGAAAGATATTGTTTGGTCTCATTCTCTCCAGGCTTCTCTCCAAGCCTACAGAATGAAACACTTTTAGTAGGCTTAAAGCAAGACAATATTGCTTAACAAATCTGCTGGGGCTGGTGAGTTTAACAGCGCTTTAGAAGGTTGTGCTGATCTACACGTGATTTATGAGGGACATGATTTCTGACAGCTATGGTTATTAGTGTCCTTGAGTGCTTTGGGAACACAAGTCAGGGTACCAGGTTAATATTCTTGGATGTAGTGTTTAAAAAAATGTGACAGCACTTGCTCCTGAGCTATGCACACGAAGGAAGTAATCTACATGAAATTAAGAAAAAGAAATCTCCACCATTGGTATAATAACTCTTTATGCACACAGAGCAGAGAAAAAGGCATCATTTCAAATTAACATTATTTTCAAAGTTTTTCCTGGTCCCAAGATAGAAAGAAGGCTGACTTCTTGAGTGCAGATCCATCACTGAATCATATTCCAAATCTGTTTCCCATGTGATTGCTTTTGCTCTTCTAACTGAAAAAAAGACTTATAAAATTGTGTTTTGAAGACCTTTGGAACAGTAAGGTGAGGCAGAGCACAAAGGGAAAAGCATACTCTCCCCATGACAGAGTAATTCATACAGCAGGTTACATTTGGAGGAGCAAATGTGAGGAAGGCAAACTATATCCCATCCATGCGGTAGTGGTGAAATGCATCTGAAATAGTTTCTAGTGCCTAGTTTTGGTCCCCCACAGTTCAAGAAGGATGTGCAGAAAGTGGAGAGGGTCCAGCGGAGGGTCTCCAAGACAGTCAGGGTTCTAGGGCACATGATCTACCTCTGTGAGAGAAACTGACTTGCAAAAGTCCTTTCCTACTAACATTCCTATCAACTTCATGCAAGTATCCATGGTGCTTCTGAATTGGGAGAGATTCCTGAACAAATTGTGGAGGTGTATGACAGAGGAGATTTTTTTTTAACAGATAAGCAGGTCTTTATAAAGATGAGAGTGTAATAAATGGGAGACACTCAAAAGATGCTTCAAAAGGCATTTGAGATTAAGGCTTTAACCCCTAAGTGTTTTTCAAAAGGGTAAAAGGGAATTCCATAATATCAAAAGTCAAACATATTGTATAACTAAAAATAATGCAAAGGTGTCAATAAAAAGCAGGAAATCATCTAAGAAAAAATTAAAACATACTCCAAGAAAGTTAAAGAGTGAGAGAAGTTCCTTACAAAGAAGTACCAAAAAACCCCATACCTGTGCTCTGTAAATATGACAATTAATGAAGAGTTGAAGTTTGAAATAGAAAGAAGTGGTAGCAAAAAGAGTGACTTCTTTGTATTTCTTTTTAATGGAACCACTGACCAAAATTCAAATAGGTAATGAAAATGCTCTTTATTTCACACAGAGCTTGAAGCTTCTGCTGTTTTAGCCAACATGTGAAATCAAACCCTTCTGGGTGAAATTAGAAGTGACTCTTGCCATTTGTGTAATTGACTTTTTGTATAAAGATTAGTTTAAAAGCCAAGATTGCAATTAAATTATGTTTTTAGGCACCTATCTACTTCTGCTCTAAACAAAGGACCAGGGGATGATAAGATACTATAATTTTCTCTACATTCCTCTGAGTTTTTAAATTTTTTAGAAATGATAGAATTGTAATTTACTAAGGGAGATAGGCCATACTATAGAACGATTTGCTGCAATAAATACAATAAAAACCCTCTAAATGTATTTATAAGACACATGAGCCTTTGACAACATCTGATAACTCAACTATTGTGGTATATATAGCAAATATATTTTACAATATTCAAGGAGATAAAAGAATACATAGATACGCATTTCCCTTTTATACCTGAAGTCAGCAACATTCAGAAATCACTTCATTTTTTCCCAAATCAGAATTTTCATAGAGGGCTTGGGTTCTTGACAAATCCCAAAGAATTTGGAAAATATTTTACTTTTTTTTTTTTTTTTTTACTGAGATTAGCGAGGAATGGAAGTATTTCTCTATGGAGGTAAATCAGAATTGTGGTTACAAATTTATAATAGTACATCTTCAACAGGACTGTTGTCATTGATTTAAGACTGCTGAAAGAATGGGTCAGAGTACAGGAAATTCAATGAACATGAAGTTTCACACTACTAATCACTTACTAAAAAATTACTTATTTTTCTTTGGGCAAAGGGAATATCTTCAATGACGACCTTTTAGAAGTCAGAAATTATATGGAGTTTCACTGTCAGCTTCACCTGTCGTGTCATAAAATAAAATTCACTGCATGAAAGAAATCTACTTTTTTTGAAATGCAACTATTTGATTTTTCCTTTTTTTCTCATGACAGCACCCAAAATCTTCTCAGGAGACTCCCAAAACCTCTACAGCTCATTTCTATTCTTTTTTAATCAAGTCTGACATATGCTAATATTGCCAATGACCCATTCAACTATTTATTTTTTTATTTGTATTTGAAGCAAAATTGTAACTGGTTTTCCTATATGGAAAAGAATTGTAACATCCAGCTCATATGACTGGTTTTGATTCTCCTTTCCACCTGCCCATCAACATTTGAAACCATTAGGTAATGACCTCACCAAAATAAATTTAGAAAAGTGTACTCAAATATTTCTTCTAACTACACAACTGAATTTTGTGCTAGCCACTTACCTTTGAAAATGTTATCTTGAAATCAAATCTTGAGTCTACTGAAATAAATTCTTTTTTTTTTTTCTGCAGAAACAGGATGCAACTCTTATGCATCCTAGACCTTTTCAGGATTTCTAGAAAGATTTTCAGAGATATTGTAATGGGACAAAGGCCACATTAAACTGTTCTTTAAACCCACACCACAGAAGAAACTGGTACAGGAGTCTACTTTTTAAAAGCAGCAATTAAATGAGTTCAGGCAATACTGGTTTCAAATAGTATGACAGTAACATCGGTTGCTACAGATTCAGGTAAATATGAATAGATATGTATTCTCATAATGCAGTTTACTTTGCAGCTATTTTCTGTACTGTGATGTCACAGCAAGATTATTTAAACATCATTTTATCCCAGCATGTATTTTCTCATCAAATTAAAGTAAGTACTGGGAAATGGGCGAGTACCTCATCCACTTTAGTACAGTACAAGTCAGTTCTGAACTCTTAGGCTGATAATTACTTTTTCAGGAAATTTTATGTAAACTAGCACACTTTTAACCCTTTCTGGATTAAGAATGTGTACCACTTCCTAACACTGAATGATAGAAGTTTGGGAACTTCTTTGAGAACCAGCTGTGAGTACCTGTTAATTCTGGACAAGAATGACTGGCAGTTAAGCCTCACTTAAATGACTATCTGGAGGAGCTAATGGTCTGAGACAATGTTCATGGCTCACGCAGTCATTAAGTATAAGAATCTACCTGACCTGGAGGTCATTACCACCTACATTAATCACTACAATGACGAATACTCCATGTGACACTCTACCACATCTCCCTAAAGTCATTTCTTCATCAGAACCTCCTCCAGATTTCAGATCTGTGGTGACATCTGGCAGCCAGGAACAGAATGCATAAAAGCATTATTTGATTGAGGATAAAACACCAAAGGTTTGAACCAACCAGAACAACCAACTCAGAATAAAGAGTCAAATCAACAGGCAGATTCAGTCTGTAATTGTATTATGACCCTAGACATCCCTTCCCAAACAGTAAGTTGTTATTAGCTACAGATCTCCCATACTTAGTTTGTTAAAGAATTACTGTACCTGCCTAAGCCTTTGCACTTGCCCAGTCTAAACAGTTTTTTAACCAGATACCAGTCTGCTAGGAGCTATGTTAAATAGATTTAAGTGAAAAGGCTTGATGCTTATTTGAAATGAAGTACATCAGGAATAACCTGCATTACTATTACTTATCTGACAGTAGAAGCTGTGAATAAACCTGCAGTTCATCCATCTGAAATAACTGCACCTCATAAGAGATCTCTGCTCTGAAAAGATTTAAATTCTCATAGGTATACAAGGATGGCAATAAAAAAATAGGTCAACATTTAAAAACATTTGAGACTTCTCACCTAAAGAGACATGCTAAATATTAAGTCTAAGGTAAGAGAGACCTGAAACCCATGCCACCTCCAGGGACTTACTCAATAGCTCACACTGCTGTTGCAGTCACAGCAGAGAAACACCACTCAAAAACTTCTTATGAAATGCCATATGTACTTTCTTTACAGCCAGGATTCTTACTAACGGGCCTTTATTAATATGTTTCCATTGTCTTTTTAATTGTTTACACCATTATTCCTCAGACAAACTGAAAGATCATGTCCTTACTTAGTTCACATCCTCATGTCCTTAGTCATTTGTGGGCACCAGTTATTCACTTGTACCACCAGCTGAAGTCAGAGGGTCCACTCCAGTGAGCGTCTGCTGCCCAGTACACAAAAAGGCCAATAGTCTGGCAGTGGCTGGTAGACAGCTGAGCCCTTTTCAACAACTCAATGCAGTGCATTGCAGTACTACCAGGTAAAACAAAAATAAGGTCTGCTTTCCGTCAGATTAGTTAAAACCATCTGTATCTTTGGATTATGGCACACCAGAAACAAAGGAGGAGCATAAAGATAACCTTATCAATACATTAATTTTGATAGTTTCCATTTATCTATTTCCAAGACTGTAGATGGCAATGCAAACAAGGTCTAACCATTATCAATACATTAATTTTGATAGTTTCCATTTATCTATTTCCAAGACTGTAGATGTCAATGCAAACAAGGTCTTTTTATTGGATATAATAGATCAAGTTGACAGTTTCTGCAAGAAAATTTATGGAAGAATGTAAAAACCTCTCTAAAGGATCATTAATAAAAGAGTGACTATTCTTTCAGTATATCCACATTCTTACAGAAGTCTTATGCACTGCTTGCTGCATTTACCCTAACACAAAAATTGTAATGCCAGGTCTCTCTGTTCTTGACATGTTGTATTACAAATTATTATAAACATCTCCAGTGCTATAGGTAACAGTGTGAGCTGCTTTCCTGAAGTATTTACTGTAGACTTTCAAAAAATGCTACGTGACTTAAGGGTTTGACTTCTTTTTATGGCCATGGTGGCTTTTACAGGAATATAACTGTGTGTTTTATTACTGTATTTTCAAGTGTTTAGTAATTCAACAACAACAGTTTGCACTGACTTGCTGTACAGCCCTAGGAAACTACTGAGGTTTTAAAAGTCACAAAGGAGAAAAGTATTTGATACTAAAGCCTAAAGGGAATTGTCTCTCTGCATCAGTAGTAATAGCATCTACTGCTTTGCAGGTAAGAGGACTTAGACTGGACCACTGATTATATCTCTTCTCAGGATTCAGGGAAACAAATAAAAAATGTAACACTTTATAGTCTGTCTGTCCATTTTTAATGTTTTGCCCCAAACCAAACAATAGCTTTAATCATGGCCAGTTCCAGATCTTGAAAAATGTCCAGAGCTGTCATTTATAGACAAGATGGGAAGATGAAGACATTTCTCTTGACCTTTCTGTTTTAAAATATGAATGTAAATGATAATGTGCCTTTACCTTTTAAATGAAGGAAAAGCTAGGATCCACTTAAGAAATATATGCTCCTGAATCTAAATACTTGGCTATTCTTTAAGAAATTTGTTTTTTTAATATAAGACACTCAGTTGTCAGATAAACTAACTGTAGCTCAGTACACAGTGCTTTTTTGAAATAGGTATAAAATTGAGGTATGCTAGTATAAACCTGTAGCAGGTAAGTCCAAGTGTAAAAACAGAAGCTTTCAGGCACAGAAAGAAGTAATTAGATAAAGTAAGGTGAAAATGAAATGGCAGAGCAAGGGATCTGAAACTGCGTGTAGTTTTTAGGGACTTGAAAGAACGTCATGTCTGATAGCATCAGAAGTCAGACAAAATGCCTGGAGGATGAGAATAAAAGAGTCAGGGTCAGACAAGGAAAGAATATCCCTATCAAATTATGTACAAGCAGTAGGAGAACCTGAGCCTGGCTAGAAACCAAAGGGTGAGCTGGAGCAGGGATTATGTGTGTTGACCTGACACTTCTAAGGCTTTGTGCTAGATGCCTGGGTGAGATTACATTGAAGGGGAAAACAAAAGGCCGTCTAGAAAGGAATTCTTGAAAGACAGACTGTAGGAAAAAAATCTTAAAGACTTCAATGATAAGGCTAAAGAACAAAGCAAGAAGAGTGTTTCAGAGCTTTGTCACAAAGTTCTACCTCAAACTCAGCAACACAAATGAGACAAATCTTTTGTTCTACAAAGGTATTTCAAACATGGTACACACTGGAGGACAAGTTGGCTTGTAACAGGAAAAACTTCATCTGCTATAATCTTTCAAACACTAACTTTATTCAGATAAAAAAACCATGCTAGATGAGTTGTCCTGCCTATTAATGCTTTTATTATTCTGGAGTTATATGTGTAAAACACCTGTAAGAATAGCATAATAAGATGTATGCTTTTTTAAGGTCTCTTACATCTTAGTCAAGTTCAAATAGCTGCAAACTTTATCACCATAAATATTTCACATTATTTTTAAATAAGTTAATCATAGAAGTTTACTCTTTAATTTTGCCATCCACATTTAATTACAAAATGTAGAGGTTATGCAAAGAGGATTGAGTTATATTAGAAGGATTTCACAAGCAAATGTTATTTCAGAGTTATGGCAAGTAGTACAGCAAGTAGTATATTTTTCTCCATTTTTGTAATGTGTTTCTATGGCATGCTTTTGCATAGAAAAGAGTGTTATGTTTAATGGTAGTGGTTGCTGAACCACAGGTCAGGCAAAGTGCTCTGAGGAGACAGGAAGATTCAGCCTCACTGGTGAGCATCCGAGCAAGAACATCAGGAACATGTTCTATAACACAGGGAAAGTATGAAATCTCATCAAACAAGGGGCTTGCAAAAGGAGTCAAAGCCAGCCAGCTCGTAAGAAAGGCATAGAGCACATATACAAACAAACCTCAGAGGGATCTGGCATTCAGGATGTCATTGAAAGACTCTTGCCCTCAGAGAATGCCCAAAGAAAAAGACCTGTCCCTGTCTTCCTGTGGGGAGAGGTCTTCTTACTACAGCCCCTTTAATTCTGTTCTTTCCCACACCACGTTTTCTCTAGTGCTCGCATTCTGAGAAAGCCTGGTTTCAGAGATTCAGATCCTACTGGTGTTTTCAGGGGAAACATATTAAGCAATAAATCTCCCTCAATACAGTAGTTAGCTTAGTGTCCACACTTACAGGTGTGGTTAAAATCCTTTAGTTATACTTGAAGCTCTACAGGAATTATTTTCAAATATAAGTTAACCCAGATAAGGAAGACATATTTAATTTTCTAGGCACATATCACAATGTTTCAGAAGAAAATTTAGAATTTGAAATAAAATCCTTTTGATCTCATCAGTACATTTTTAAGTTTATCATGTTAGATGAATACATATGCTGCCATTGTCTTACAGTGGTTCAATCCACAAAGACACTTTATACAGGCAAAACCAGAAACAACTCTCTTGCTTGACTCCCTGCCATTCAGCATTAAGAGAAACCATTATTTTTCAGTAAGGATGTCTGAGAGAGGAATTAATCATTATGGTTAACTCTTATTCTCTCAAATAGCCATCACTCTTCAACTAGACCTCTTTTCTGGTTGCCCATTTCCTTCCCCTTACCACGATGCTACCTAAGTCTTACCATGTCTGCTCATGCCATTCATTATACATGAAGTGCCTCTCTGTTTTTTTCCTACATTTCATGCCTAATCTACCTCATCTCTCAAGTCTTAATAAAGATTTTTGTAAGGTCAATGCAAGCAGTGAGAGCAGAGCTCATTTCTGGTGAGTCAGGAAAGTATGGCAGATGGTGCACTGATATGTTAATTAAATGGCTGCTTTGCCTGTGATCTTCCTATTGCTCACCTCCTGATGTTAAGAGCTGAGAAATAATGGAAGGGGTTAATGAGATAGAAACTTATCCAGGTGGACAAAACTTCCCTTCACTTCCTGAACACTAACTGTCATCTCAACAGTCAGCAGCAAATGAAACTGACTGCCATCATGGTAAGCCCCTGTACTACAGAACACTGCAGCCTGCTATGGGACTTAGGCTTCCTTGCAAATTTTATACAACAGATGCAGGCTGGGGGTGGCATAGTGTCAAGGGATGAGGAAAAGTCTGAGGTACTTAATGCCTTCTTTGACTCAGTCTTTATTACTAAACCCAGTTATCCTTAGGTATCCAACTTCATGCGCTGAAAGTTAGTGAGAGGGAGCTGAGTGAAATGCCCTTAACCCAGGAGGAAATGGTTAGTCACCGAGTATGCCAGTTGGACACCCACAGGTCTATGGGCCCAGAAAGGATTCATCCCAGAGCAATGAGGGAGCTGGCAAAAGAGCTTGCCAACCCACATTCAAGCATTGAGCAGCAGTCCTGGTTACCAGAGACATCCTAGTTGATTGGAAATTAGCAAATATGACGACCATGTACAAGAAGGTTTGAAAGGAGGATCTGGGGAACTACAGGCCTGTCAGCCCAAACTTGGTTACCAGAGAAGGTTATGGAGCAGATCATCCTGAGTGCCATCACACAGTATGTGCAGGGCAACCAGAGGATCAGGCCCAGCCACCATGGGTTTACAAAAGGCAGGTCCTGCTTAACCAACCTGATGTGACATGCTTAGTAGATGAAGGAAAGGCTGTGGATGTTGTCTGTCTAGACTTGAGTAAAACGTTTGACGCTGTCTCCCACGGCATTCTCCTGGAGATGCTGGCAGCCCATGGCTTGCACAGGTGCACTGTTCGCTGGGTAAGAAACTGGTTGGATGACCGTCCCAGAGAGTGCTGGTGAATGGAGTTAAATCCTGATGCAGAGGCCAACAGTATGAGGTTCAATAAGGCCAAGTGCCATGTCCTGCACTTGGGTCATGATAACCCATGAAGTGCTACAGGCCTGGGGAAGAGTGGCTGGGAAGTTGCTCAGCAGAAAGAGACTTAGAGGTCCTGTTGACAGACCACTGAACATGATCCAGCAGTGTGCCCAAGTGGCCAAGGTGGCCAGTGACATCCTGGCCTGTGTCAGCAATAGTGTGGCCAGCAGGACTAGAAAAGAGATAATGCCTCTGCATGAAAACTGCAGAGTCCGTATCTTGAGCATTATGTTCAGTTTTGGATCCCTCATTTCAAAAAGGACATTGAGATGCTGAAATGAGTCCAGAGAAAGGCAACAAAGCTGGTGAAGGGTCTGGAGCATGAGACCCGAGAAGACTGGCTTACAGAGCTGGGGTTGTTTAGCCTGGAGCCGAAAAGGCTCAGGGGCAACATCACTGTTTGCTAAAACTACCTAAAAGAAGGTTACAGTGAAGTGAGGGTTGGTCCCTTCTTCCAAATCTCAACTGAAAGGACAAGAGGAAATGGCCTTCAACTGTGCCAGGGGAGGTGAAGATTAGATAACAGAAAAAAAATATACTGAGAGTGATTACACAATAAGTTGCTTGGGGCAGTGGTGGAGTCACCATCTCCAGAAGTGTTCAAGAGGTATCTGGTTGTGGCACTTGGAGATATGGTTTAGAAGTGATTATGGCTGTGCTATATTGATGGTTGGACTGAATGATCTTGAAGGTGTCTTCCAACCTTGATGATTCTGTGATTCGGTGGTTCTGTTACATTGAAGGAGAAATATTGTCAAGCTGATACTGCCAAATATATTAAAGCAGAGAAATTATAGCAGTAGCACAGCTCAAAGGAGAGGGACAAAACCAGTGTGCTACAATTTATCCCCACTGCTTCACACCTTTTCCTGGGGTACAAAAAGAACTGCTCCAGATTAATTGCTCACACACCCTACCTACCATAGTTTTAATAAATTTACTTATTTAGTGGCAGCAAGTATTCACAGGTAGCCTTAGCTTCCACTTTTCCTAATAAAAGTCCTTGCACCTCTAGCAGCTCCTTAATCCAACCAACAGGGAAACTTAAGAGATGCTTTTATCTCCTTTACTGTGTCTTCACTAAAACCTTGCACTGTAACATGGGAGGCATGTGATAGGTGTCCTGTCATCTGTTTTTGTCTAACATATGTCATGCAAAGCTGTTATTGTTTCTTCTCAGACCTTACTTCAGCCTAATTTTTCTCCCACATAGGAGAACCCCACTCCTTTTACAATACTGTGATGCCTATAAAAACTCACAGTATCCTCTGGTATCCTGACAGTCCTGCCAATCCTTCTGACCAATGTCATTTTACTGCTTTTGTGTCTATATCCATCTGCTTTCTTCATGCTTACACTGAACACTGGCTTCACCAGGGATTATTTTTTTGTTCTGCATTTTAACAATGCATGGAGTTGAAGTAGGTCCTCTGGTTAATGCTGACAGCTCCAGGGGCAATGGCAACATAAATAAATTAAACAATGTTAATAAACTTAAGTCACTTCATTGTAGAAGTTGAACAATATCCAAAGACCATACAATACCTCTGTATTATTTCTGGGGATATCTATAGCGATAAAGATCCAAAATTTTAACAACCTGTGTGCAAACCAGCAAATATCCAGACTGAAACAATACTTTCAGCCACAGTCAGAAACAAATCTCTGGTCAATTCACTAATGACAATATTTGGCAGGAAATCAATCATTGTGCACCTTGCCAAAAAACCCTTTACAGATATCCTTGCTTCACACAAAACCCACTGAGCTTGATTTTAGTCTACACCTACCTACATTTTGTTTAATAAGCAGTTACAAGGGGGCCAAACCTAAATGCTTCGCTCTATGATATAAGTGAAAGTTTGCCTGGAAGTCAATAGGAATTAGGCCAAGATAATACTAGATACTTAGGAAAGCTGATAGCTGTCTGTGTAATTTTGAAAATCACCCTCATATCCTATCTCTTTTGGCTCCTAAATTCCTTGGAAAATATTACCAATGATTTTTTTTTTTAGTTGGCTTTGAGTAAATTACTCAGTCTTTGTATCTGGAATGGAATTTTAAAGATATTAAGGTACAAAAGGGCATAATATAGTGGGAAAATCCAATATTGAGAAACTGGAGAGGGTCCAGTATAGGGCCACTGAGACAGTTAAAGGCTAAGAGCACATGGCCTACAAGGACAGATGGAAGGAGTAGGGCTGCTTTAATCTATTGGAAAAAATGGATAAGAGGTAAGTTAATTATCTTCCTATCACTCCTTAAAACAATTACAGAAATTACTGAACTAAAGGGATATAAAGATTGGCAGCCATCACAAATTATAGTTTAGGAAGTTCAAGTTAAGTAATATAGGGGGGAAAAACCATGAGAAAGTCAATTCAGTTTTGCTTCAGGTTCTCTAGAGAAGTTATGGACTCTCCTTGCTTCTAGGTTTTCAGGATTTGGTTGGATAAAACCATGTCTGACATGGTATGAGTCCTGTTTCTGATAGGGGTATGGACTCAAGGCTTTTAGAGGTCCCTTTCAGACATTTCTATGGCTCTGCAATAATATGATGCAATTTATTTAAAGCATTGAGACAGATTCAGAAATGTCAGTGTCTTTATAAAGCATCCCTTTGTACCTTAGTTGATCATCTGTAAAATGACTACCATACTTCCTTACATCCCAAGGGGACTAGTTAAGGGATAGTTCCCAAGTGGACTATCTGCATGAATCAATTACTTATGTGAAGCTGACATCTACTGCAGTTATGAATGCTAGAGTAAAGGAAAAATGAAATCTGAATAAAAATGTGTGACAAAAGCCTCCACTGGTCTAAACTGCTGTAACTCTAGTGATTGAAAGACTATTACAGTCATTTATTCCAGCTGAGCTACCACCCCATGTTTATTCATCCAAATGAGTAATTGTTAAGTTGAATGCTGCTCAGTATGAATTATTAAAGTAAAGAACTTTGCATTTTACATATTGGCTCCCTAAAAAGTGATGTTTGCCTCAATTTAGTATCACTACTGGGGAAACTTTAGTGTTGTGAAGGACTCCAGAAAGACTATGTTTAAAGGACTATACTTACTGAAGACTAGTTATAGTAATGGACTGCTAAGGGCTAAATTGCAGGAAGAGAAGCCATTTCTCTAATTCTGTTAGAAGTATAGCAAAAATTTATACCTGAAAATTCTAAGCTGTTATGTTCCTTCAAGCCTATTTCTATTTCAAAACTGCAATCTCTTATGCAAATCTGAAGGACAAATAAAGGACCCTTACCACACTTAACTGGCCTCTATGTTTGCCTGAAAAATCTTGTACAGTCAAGCAAGGCACCATAAATTGAAACAGTTTTCAAACACACCTCCCAGGAGACAGAGGAAAAGTTCATGAAAAGGTCAAGACTGCAGTCATCAAAGTAGTGGAATCAGTGCTCGAGGAGAAAACCACCATTCACAGGGAATGGAAATGTGCCAGATAAAGAAGCTGCTGCCCAGACTTCTTCAACTCTTCCATAAGAGGAAGACTAATTTCTTGAGGAGCTGTTAGAGAATATGCTGTCTCCTCAAAAATGGGGCATCACTCAAGAAATCACTTCCATGGAAAGAGGAAATCTTTTCTGAGAAGCCAAGTCAACTTCACAGATAGTCTGGTGGAGAGAATGAATGTGATAAACATTGTAAAAGAGCTTGGATTAAATTAAGTAACTCTTTATTGCTATAGAAAGCCAACTGAGCTTTGAAGAAAGAGCAGGTGATTAATTTAATAGGGTAAAAGATACTGCTAGGACTGGACAGTAATTAATTTAATTGGAGTCTAGTGCTCAGGTAAAAGAGTGAGCAAAATTCAATAGACTTAAGAGCATGTACCAGTAAATTAGGCACTGGCAGTCTGAACAAACTTCCATACTGTCGTGTATAAACCCCATTTATTAGATGGTCATTGCATGCTGGTACAGCCCAAGAAGCAGGAAGTGACAGTGCTTCTAACCATAAGAACCTGTCATTCCAAACCTGCTGATGAAAAATACCAGAAATAGTGCCTCTTCTTTAATAGTAATAAAATATGTTCATAGCATGAGAAATACAGAATAATAGTAAAATTAGCAAAATAAAAAGAATGCACAAATGAAAATCTCTATGTCAGCTATAACTCTTCTTCATAGCAGACTGTCTAAGGCACAACAGTCTCATTCTTTGCAGGCCACACAACTGTGTCCTCTTAGCACCCCAGCAATAAGAAGGGAAAAGCAGAGGGGAGCACAAGCAGAGTATGGCTGTGCTGTTGAACTGACAAACCCACACTGACAGCTTTCCTCAGAGCACTGTGAATGTTTCTACAGGAACAGCTACAGATTGCTTCACATTCACACTGCTCTTTCAAGACAGTGCTGAGCCCAATCCACAGCTACACTTTGGGTTTACTGCCCAGTGAACACTCCTGCATCCAGGTGGGCTTGCACCTCCAGCTGGAGAACAGCAAACTGACTTACACTGATGTCTACCACATGCATATGAATATAATCAGTATAACTGATTGCTCTTCATTCTCTTAATATATAACCTCTTCCTCTGTTTGAGTTTTCATAATTTTCCTTACACAAACCTAACAAAACCACATCCTCAGGTGACTTCCAGTACTGTTAGCAAAAGCAACTGATGTGCTTGGACTGTAATAGAAGCTATTTACTAGAAAATACCATGATTGAAAAAACAAGGCTATCTGCTTTATACACTGAGTGAGGCAAATGTCCTGGGAAAAACAGCATGCAATGATGTGGTTGAAGGCTATCTCAGTGTATATCCATCAGAAGTACTTTGGTATTTCCAAAATTCTTGAAAGCTTGATTTTACAGCCTTGGAAATGCTCCTCTAACATAATTTTTTATCTTTCCTCATTAAATCTTTCCTGTCATATGAATTGATGCTGTGAGAGACCCCAGAGACCCCCCTCTGAATTCAAAACATCAAAAACTCCTCCTCCATCAAATCAAGAGAAAAAGTACTATGTAGTGGAAAAAACACAACCAGCCTAAAGTAGACAACAGATTGCAGCAGCAGGTTAGCATGCTTTCAGATATTGTCCATGCTGTCAAATAGAAGTGTTTCAGGACATAGGCACTCCAATCCCAGAAGTTCATCATCTACAGTTCATACTTATAAATTGTTAAAACTGCCTCTGTCATGTTTTCATTTAGGCCAGTTAGCCTTCTCTGAGATGTCCCACAGCAAAGGGCCATGAGTAGCCAGAGATAGACAACAATCAAGTTGGGTGCAGTCACTCTGTTCTGAAGCATGTAAGCATGAAATAGTTTAGATGTGGCCAGATAGTACTAGCTGTCTTCACAGACAGAGCTTGGCACTAGCTTGTTCAACAGTATAGGAGTAGCCTATTAGCTTTTCCTTCACAAGCTCATTCCACCTGAAGTGACATTTTTCCTCGCCTTTCTCTTCTCTACTCCAGTTCCACTAGATTTCCCAATGCAATCTCCCAGTTCAGTATTAATTTCCCCTCTTACGCACTCTTACCCCCAGGATCACGACCAGGTTTCTCCACAGAGCCAATGTCCCAGCTGGTAACAGCTGGCATGATGCAAGGTTAGATTGAGTGCTGAATGTATTGAGTGCTGCAAATGCAGGTCAAAAACTCCTGCAGCCCAGTTGGGAACACTGCCCACAGCTGACAACACAGTCCACATTGCACACCAAACCCTGGTATTTTTATATACCAGATCTGAGCACTATAAGCAGCTTCTTTGGCCACTGCAATAGCTGCTGTAGCAAGTGTTATCTGCAGCAGAAAACCAGGAATAAACAAACATTTACAAACTTGGGAGTTTTCAGTTCTTGACAACACTTTTCAAATAAAAATGGGGAAAATCACAGACTGCATAGCAAAGTTTTCATTCCAGTCTGCTGCAGTATTGAGAATATCCTCCCCATTTATGCTTTCATTAGCAAATTAGCACTTAGAGGGGTGAAAGGGACACAGAGCTGTACTTGCTCTGCTGCAGAAGGCATGTTCATGTGTGCTCCTGTGCATGACAGTTTTGGAACTAGTAAATATTTTGTGGTAAGTAGTTTGATGAATTTGTACACAGGTTGATGAAAAAGTTATGTATTATAATCTGAAAGTAATGTAAAAATATAAGATCATTTAATTCTGTCTCTCAGTTTTTAACCCAGAATTGAAAACAGAGATGTGTCTTTCTCTACCTGTTTCACAATGAATTAAACATTTCTTGCCAGGTATTTTTGGTAAATGTCACTTAATTTATGAAAGTTTAGAAAGCTTAGAAGATGGATGAACAGTAAAATAAGAGTTATATTTCATGGAAAATCCAACAAAAAAAATCAGTACAACCATTTCAAGATATTGGGGGACCAATGTCATTTCTTTGAACAAAAGAATTCCTTTCAGTTCTGTTTTCAGGGTATCATGGCTCTGGTATAGATATAACATGTCTCTGAGTACAGAAGGCAGCAGAGAAACATCTCTATCTACTCCTAGAGGACTCTGATATGACAAGGAGAGGCTGATGTGTCACAGTGGGGACAAAAAGGAATTACTGCATAAAACTATGTATCTATAAATGCAATCTCCAATAAAGACTGTGTGGAGTACTGTCTTCATCTCAGTGGGATTCATAGGAATAAATAAATTACCAGCATTGTAAATGCCTCTTTTGGCAACTGCAATAGCTACTGTAGCTCTGGTAGTAACTCACAGGAAGGTTTTGACTTTAAAGTCACTTTTATTGGCAGATGGAGCATAGACCAGAAAAGCTTTATTTTCTTTCTCTCCCTTCAGAAAGCACTGAGGGATCTTTAAATTTCCACTTGAATAATCACCAGAAATGGACCCAAGTAGAGTTTTGGCTTTTTTGTCATGTCTTTTTTAAATAGGTCATTTTCTCATTTGGCTTTTGAAAACTGTTATCTGAAGCACGTCCTGATAACACAGTTGATGCCAATTATGCTCTCTCTGCCCTCTCCTGGGCAATCCTGTTCATTTATTAATTTGTTCTGAAGTGGCTAATACATTGTGCCCTGACTGCCTGAGAGATGCAGCAGTGATCTGTATACTGCTGAGTATTATATTCCACTCTATTCAAGATCTCTTTCTTCAGCCGAGACACCATCTGGACCACAAACCACATCTGGGTTTGAGAGCTCACTCAAGACCAAGAACGGAACTTTTTTACCAAGCAGGTGACAACTGGGTAAAAAACCCCATCCAACAAAGACAAACAAAGAAAACGAACATCCTCCCCCTAAAAAAAAACCAAAATAAAACAAAAAAAACCAACCAAACAAACATATAAACAAAACCAAGAAAACACCTACACAAATCCTTTCACTTATTTATCTTTAAGACCTATGAGAAACAAACACGGTAAATGCAACAGGAAAAGATGAAAGTTCTTTGCACTGACACATCCCAAAGAGCTAAAGAGTGACAGAGCAGAACACACAGCAACCCTAGACTGCAATAGATTTACAGTGTTGCACTCAAAGAGAAGGGCACTTTATTTGTCACTGGAATTAGCATAGCAAGGGGGAAAGAAGACAGAGGACCAGGAAAGGGAAGGACATTCTATTCCCTTGTCTCTTCAAAACTGACTAGAAATGCAATAAACTCTGAAATAAAACATTTTAGATAGCATGAGATGACAGCTGATACCCTTTAGAAACTGGTAACTGCTAGGTAAAATGGCCATAGATGTTATGTCACACAAGCTGTTTTTAAGTTAGAGAACAAAAGCTATCCCACCGTACATCATCAATCTCAATGATACAAGGCAGTGAAACCAACCAGAGAAGTAGCATACACAGGCAGGAACCAGCCAGGCTTGACACACTGAGTTTCCTGAAAGCAGAAGCCATTGGTTCCACAGAAGCGCCTGTCCTCCTCCTGACAACCTGGCATTTAGTACCAGCCACCAGTGCATGGGGTGACAAGTAATGTTGGTCAAGTGTGAAGCTTTTATGGCCTTGACTTCTGTGAAGAGGAAGGCAGGCAACATAGTCTCCTAGACTGCAAGATCTTGGAAATTGTTTTGTTGAGAAAAATATACACACCATGTACTATCTCTGGAAAACTGAGGGCATTGAAGTGGTAGCTGTAAAGGTGATTCCTTGTTTCTAACAGGCCTTGTTTAAAACAACCTTTCACAAACCTTCATCTACTGAACAGATGAGATGAACAGATGGGTTACTGAGTTCATCTGTACCTGAGGAAGAGTACTAATAAGCTGGTCTTCACAGACTGGTAGGAGACCTTGTAGACTGCCCACTTGGAGCAAAGCAGTGAGGTCTCTCTCTGGAGGAGCTGATATGCATTCACACCACTGTATGCACCTATGCTGGTGTCCTGAAATGTGTCATCTTAGACATACTGTCATATTACCACACCTATTTTCCACCCCTCTGCTAGCTTCTTTGGTGCAAGCTGTGGAAACTGCACTCAGTTCTGCTATGCAGTGCTGACATACTCTTAGATCTTCTGTGCTCAGACAACAAGGGGCAAGTTGGCATCAGCCTCTTGAACTTGTATTAGAAGTCTCTGCGTCCAGCCTGTGTTACTGAATATATACACTATGATGCTCGGTATCAGTGAGAAATACCTAAATGCTGATGTCAAATACATTGTATTACCATAAGTCACATGCAGTGAATAACAAAGGATGGGTTTAGAAGGCCTGTTGACTGCAACCCAGATGGTTCCAGCCACCCAGGCACAGCTGAAAGCATTACTCACAGACATCAAGACCAAAGTCTATCAGGAGAGAATACTAAAAAAGGGAAACAAATGGGCTGTGACATTCAAATATCGTACTCAACATGAAACAGAGAGAAAGAAAAATCAGTTAAGGATTCACTGTTTAATAGATCTAACTGGCATAGCAATTGATAAGACTATCTTCCTGTTTCTCAAGACCGGTACTACATGCATTTTCACTTCCTTCACTGTGGAGAGTATTCAATAATATCTATTCATATTTCAAAAATTTCTTAAGAAAGCACACCAAAACCCCATGTACACTAAGATAACTAATGGAACATTGACCTGGAGGTATTCAGTAGTTTAATGGAAAATACCTTTTTATTAAACTTTTCACATATCTATGCAGTAGCTAACAACAGATGAATGTAAGGAGCCTTGGTATTCTCTCTCAAATGGAAAGAAACATGTAAATTTATATCAGTAACTAAATAATGAATCATGTCAAAATACTAAATCAATTTAAGTTTTTAGAAATCATAACAGATGTGATTTTAAATGTCTCTCCCTGGAAGTACTAAAGGGATTGCTATAACTAATCATATGAAATCAAATACATAATTTGTAAACTTCTTGAAGGCACACAACCCAAATAGATTTTCAGATCATTTCCCAAAGGATTATTAGCCTATTTTTAATAGCTACACTTTTTTTAAAGACTTGCCACATTCGACTCCAGAGGTGGTAATCTTCCAGAGGAGAAAGTGAAGCCATCGGTGTGTGTTGTGTTCTTGCACATTAAAAGCTACCTGTGCAGGCTCACAGCAGCTTACATTCTGCATTCAGATGCAGTGGTGTATATCTGGAACCACCATTAAAATCCACACAGTTGTTATGAATTGACATTGGTGTAAGCAGTGCATATTCCTTTTCATTAAAACTCTAAAGCATTTTGAAAACCCTCAGGTAAGAAGTGCTGTAAGAAATGTATGGCATATTAACAGTTATGGATGTGCACACTTTCACACATAGCAAGTGGGAGTATAAACTCCAAAGGACTGTGGAAAGGGAATACTGGATCCTGTGAGAGACATAACACAAATCAGTTCAAATGCTGGGGAATGAAAACATTCTCCATACTCCCACACCTGCTCCAGTATACACCTGGCCCAGCTCAAACTCCCTCAGAGGCTGTGTACATCTAAACTGGAGTGGAAAATCTGGTAGTCATGTACCACTGACTTGTGATCTCAAAGGTGTGCATACTGACAAACACTGATATGGCCTCTGTTTACATATTTATTCAAATGATATGAATATTCAAGCCCATCAAATTTACAAAGCATAAAGACACACTCCATACATTGTTTTACCCCTCCTATGCTGTTCCCATCCTAAAGCAGTGGAGCTGAGATACAGGTCACTAAAGCATGTCCAGCTAATGGCTGGAAGTCTGCCCTGCAGCGGCAGCTCCCAGCTCCCTCTTAAGTTCACACAATTGTGGGAGTGAACAACAGCAGGGATCACTGCACTTTGGGTTATGCAAATACACATACCCAAATTTTCCTATTCATGTCACTTTATATTTACCATGCACAATTGTTTCTTGTCATTGCATAGGAATGAACATTAATCATATTTTCAGGCCAGAGTAACTGTTTGAATGGAGGCCTAATAATCTTTTTTTATCCTAGCTTGCTTTTCCCTTCACTTTTGTGTTCTCAGTTTTGCTATTTCCTTTCTTTTGTGGCATTCCACCATTCTTCTCATCATGAAGGTCATCCCACCCTCTCTATTTGTAATTTTGGGGTTTTGTCATTACAGCTGCTTGCCAGAGTTGCCAGCTACGGCGGCTCTGTCACTTATCTGCAGATCCCTTGTCAATTCAAATGGACTCCAACAGTCGCTGCAGCTCTATGTGTCATGTTGCTAAGCAACGTGCTTATTGGAGAGGCTTTTTAGTAGTGGAAGTAGTGTTTTTTGGAAAGGTAAACTTTTTGTTGCATTGTAACCATTTTAAACACACTTTCATGACATAATTCCTTTTGGTTCACAATAGTGGAAAACGTTGCTCAAGGGAGTGAAGGAGCAAAGCAAATGAATCCTGCTGTGGTACAGAGATAATGTGACATTTGCCTGCATGGGTATCACTATACAAAAAAACCTGACAGGTATAACAACACAGCCTTATGCTTTGTGACTCGGAAAGCCCTGCACACAGAACCTCATCCTGATACTAAGTCTTCACATTCTTTGCCAAGTGACTGGAGGGAGAAAAATTAGAATTAGCCTTAGAAGCTAAGGAAACAGTGGGAATATTACTGTTCTAATTAAAAGAAAGGCATCTTGTATATCCAGTGAAGACCAAGTCCTTGAAAGTAGAATGAAAGAAAATTGCAACAGATGGGTAGTAAAGGTATTTCTTTTTTATTATTATTATTTTTTCTCCTAATGTTATTAGACTAAAACAGTTCAATCCATTTTAAAGTAGGAAATTTTACTATAAGCAGTTATTTATATTGGGGAAGGCTATCAAGACAAAGGCTTATGAGTTAGGTGACATTTGGTGAGTAATTTATCCTCTGTACTTAACTCTCCTAGTCTAAATTTTAAGTGTTTCCTTTCTAGCTCATAGGATTCACCACAGCAGAGTCAATTAGCACTTCCAAAAATATGGAGATCTTTCAGTGGAAGGTGCTACATAAATATAAATTCATATTTTAAAGGAATAAAAGTTCAAACAGAAATATTCTCGGACTTGTACAAGGCGCTTTTGCTCTCCACTTATTTTTTGTACCATTTCAGGTCTCCCCCAAGTGCATGACTGAAATATTCAAAGTATGTACACAGATTTTGTCTTTATGAGAGATACCAGTCTGAAAGGTACAAAGATGGAAGCAATCTAACCACAGAGGAGATCCAAAGTTAGTGTTAAAAAAGCACAGCCAGTGACTATGCCTAACAGACAATGCCCCTCCTAATCCTGGCTCAGTAGGTTTTCTTCTAATGTTTGTATAGTTATCTCTTTTAATCCAGATGTTTAGACACTTGTCTCATTCAAAAGTAAAGTCTTATGCATCTCTAAGGGATTGTTTCTCTGCTTAAATTTAGGCAAGTAAGAAGGCAAAAGGATGAAGAAGATTACAGTCTGTCAAATAGGATTTATTTCTTCTATGAGTGAAATACATTTCAACAATTACTAAAAGGAAGTCCCTTGCTCTAAAGAAGTTAGGGCACCAGGAAAAAAAGAGCAATAACAAGTGATGTGGAAAATTTGTTTATATTCTGGGCTTCACTCCTTCCAAAATTAGTTTGCTGAGGCTTAACAAAATTAAATTTAACAATCAGCAGGAAAGTAAGCCAAAAAAAGAGGTTCAATATTTAGTAAATCAATGTATTCATTACAGCAGGGTCTTATGACTTTCACCACATGCACTAGGGAAAAGGAATTAGGATAAACCATTTTCATCCCTTTGGGCTCAAGAACATTCTCATAAATCCAACAAGTTTTAACCACAGAAGTCCCTAAGGACTTGAAAAAGGAATCTTTAAAAAGGGGAGGGTGTGGACAGAGGGGGTAGGGGAAGGATCTAGAGAATTACAGAGCAGTTGACTTCAATTCCCAGAAAGATTCTGGAACAAACTCTTAAACAATCAATTCAAAAGCAGCAAGACAGTAAGATGATAAAAGACAGCCCACTTGAGTGTGTTAAGAACTGATGATGTCAAACCAATCTAATGTCTTTGTCTGCCAATATAATTGGCATAATGGATTAAAGGGAAGCGGTAGATATAATGTATCTTGCTTTAGCAAGGACTTAGAAACTGTCTTGAGAGACATTTTTCTAAAAAGGCTGAAGAAATATTACCTAGATCAATTGTTCTTACACCGTAAATACAAATAGCAGTGCTACATGAACCACTTCAAAGTGACACGCAGACAGCAACTTCTCCTGTGCCAAAAGCAGTGGGTGTGAGACATGGCACTTCAGCCTTAGCTGCAAGAGTAGGGTGAGACAGAAGATGTGGCTGCAAAGGTCAGAGGGGTTCAAATGAGTGAAAGAAGGAGAAATGGGAAGTGAGGTGTGATAAAAGGAAATGGGCAGTGGAAAATATCAGTAGGATCCCAGTTTAAGTACTTAAAGCTCACTTAGAGGAACAGGACAGGTAGGGAACACCATGCTAGAGAGGCAGAGATGTTCAGAGGATTATAGATCAGAAATCTGGACTGGTAAATTAGAGTGGAAATGAATGTATTTTTGCCTGGGCAGCAGACTCACCTTACTGGACTGTGCATCCATTGTAACGTTGATCTGCACCTACATTTCCAAGAGGTTTAGAATATGAAAACTGAACTATAATGGAGCTAGTGCACTATTGCTCTGTCATAGCTGCTTGCAGTCCAGAAAATATGGATAAGTGTATAAAAAACTAAAGTTCAAAGGCAGAAGATAGCCTGACTATTATGATAAACTCTTTAATGGACACAGGAAATTAAATGACACCGAAGAAATTTGTAGAAATGCTTTCTTTCAAGGCTTCTAATGCCTCTGCTATTCATCTGTGAATGACTCTTTATGTGGCTTCAGCAGAGAGGATTATACTGGATAATCCTGTGAGGTCTTCTCCAGTCCTGCATTTCTGTGGGGACATCATTCTGTTAGCAGTTTAAAGTAGTGACACTGCAGTCTCTGGACAAAGTCCAGTGAAACAAAGGGCAATTCTGTCACCAAAGCCCAGACTTGCAGGAGACAAGCAAGTTGAAAAGGCTGACCTCTGTTCCTCAGAGACTCACCTGAAAAACATGTTAGCGGGAAGTCTGCCTTTTATCCGCCCTCCTCTATTATTCTCAAAAATTTTAAAAGCAAAATGAAAAAAGCTATATTTGAGGAGTTAAGAATTTACTGCCAGGTTGTGAGTGCTTTAACAGTCAAATGAAAATGTAATAGTTACCGTTAGTCCAATTTCAGGAATACCAACACTCTTTGTCCAAACTAACATTTAAAAAAGCCCTTTAAAATTGTTATACAGGAAAGCCTACAAATATGGACCCCCCTTTCCTGGTTGGGTTTTATGCTCATACTTTCAGCACAACTTGGTAAATGCAGGCTGACAGCTTCCTGCCCCTCAAGCAGTAGAGGCAGGAGGCATTATGACAAACCACCAGCACCCTGCTGTCCTCAAAGGGAGAAGCATGATGCTTTCTTCCCCTCAGTCTTAGGACCACTTGTTTTCCTGCTGCTGGGCTGCCAACTGCAGTTTGGCAGTGGCTCTCAGACTCCCAGTCGCACGCACACACAAAGGGCAGTGGTTTGCCAGGCAATGGCTGGGGACGGGTGACCTCAGAGCCGATGCTGGAGCAGAGGAGCAGCAGTCACTGGCAACAGTGCAGGGTTTAAACCAGTAACACCCAGCTCAAGCCATGGTGAGGCTGAGCCCCTGCACTGCTGGGCCAGTGCACAGCTGGGGGCCTTATCAAAGCAGGCAAAATAATCTAAACCCGGGGAATTTTACTTAGTTTAGTTTAGTGACAATGTATCTAAACTTTTAACTAGTCATTCAGGGTTATAGGTATAAAGAAAAGAAAATGTACCAGGGGAAACCATTTTCTACTCCTTTCCCTGGGTTCAGCTTCAGCCCAACACCTCTCCCCTCTCCAGTACCTCCACTCCGCCCTTCCTCATCCCAGCTCCCTTGTGCTCAACATGCCCTCCACACTCCAGCCCTCCTAATCCCTTGGGTGAGGTGCTGATTGGCACAGGAGGTTGAAGTCTGGATGTAATGGTTTCTCTCTGCCCCTCCTTGCTTCTTGTTTTCTTCTACAGCTCCTTGCTTTTTACTGTCCCTCTACTCATCCAGAGGCAGCCCATGGCTGGAATTCCTCAGGAGTGTCTCTGCTCTGGCATATGTCACCCATGGCCACAGTCCCCTCAGAGGCACTCCGAGGTACTCTGTCACAGAGTACTCCTTTCCTAGAGTGGAACTCCAGCCATGTCCCCAGCAAGTCTCCCCTTCTGCACATCTCCTTCAGTGTCTCATCAGGCGTGTCCTCACTCCTGAGGGAAGTTCACAGGTATCTCCTGCCTCTGACAGCTTCCATCCTTACTTAAACACATCTGAAGACCATGCTGCCCCAGCTGGCTGCAGTCTGGGGGCACAGTGTGGTGTTCCCAGCTGCGGCCAAGCCATATGCAACTAGTCACAATCCCCCAAACCTGCGCTGCACACACTCCCCCAGCTATGCTCAACTGAAACTTCAATAGAAAAATTAATATTCAAGACAAACCTACACATTCTAAGTAATAGAGCAGAACAGTGGTTCAGGAGACTTCGTGGGCTATGAATTGACATTGAGAAAGGAAAAGGGTCCCCTGTGTGGGCTCCCTAAGCCTGCTTTAAACATAAAAATCAAATGGTTCCCAGATAAAATTGCATAGGATTTCAGCTCGGAAGGACTGAAGGCTGAAAATGACGTTAAAGGTGGTTAATAGTGATAGAGAAATGTTCCTTTAGTAACTTGGGATTTTTATTTTTTACTCTTTTTTAAAGTGTTTTGAGACATCCCAGTGTTAGAGTGAAAACTCTGTGGATTCCTTCTTCAAATATTTCATATATTTGGCATGATATCTTTAATTAGTCAGTCTCTAGGCTGACCAGTACAACCACTTGAAACTGGCACAGCATAGTATATTTAAAAAAAATCTGCTACTAATGCCCATGTATGTTTCTTAAAAGAAGATTAATCCTTCAGAATAGCAGAAGTCTATTTAATTAGGAGCAATGGAATCCAATTAGAAGGGGAAAAAATATCAAAGAATCAGCAAATATCCCTGACATTGACATCTATTTGGCTGAGGAATGGTATCTCAAGGAAAATGGTGTGCACTCCATCTTTTGTTCATTTAAATGTCCAGAACTTCAGTGACTGTTCAATATAAAGCAACCCTGTACAGAGTGTGAATTACAGCCTTACTTCATCTGACTTCTATTTATATATCATATTTCTTGAATTCAAAAAAGAGAGGTTTTCACATAAAGCATACAATCCATTATTTATTTTCTCAGTATAGATTAGATGGTAAGAAAGAAATAGTTATAGATATCTGCAGCAATTTAGGGCCTTTTTGTGTTGATTTATTGATGGCTACTTAAGATTTCAGCTGCACTAAAAGATGCAAATTTTCACCCGAGGTTGCAGTCATTGCTTTCAAATCACCAGGTATGTTCCATCAATATTTATGGATACTGCCTCCATAAAAATAAAAAAGCACAATATAGGCATGGAATCCAAAGCTGCTCTAGAGTGTACCTTCCTTTCAGTACACACTGAAATGATCATTGGTTTCTATAAAATAAAGCTGTATCAGTTAATCAGTTTCTCGAATGACTGCCTTTAACCTGCTGGCAAATCTTTAGAAATAGGTGGCTTCAGCCACTCACAAGGGACAATCTGCTCAGTACCTCACCAGTTTATTCTCACCCATAGCCAATGAGGGAAATGATTTTCCTGCTGGGTTAATGACCTCTGATTGTACTCTCTACAGTTTTGCTAGCCTGACCTCACAACATGGATTGGTCTGATGCAGATGCTGTCAAGTTAAGGAGCCAGTTGACTCAGCACTTGTTTTGAAAAAAATAAATAAAGGTATTTTAAAGTGGAATAATAGGAACAAACATACTACTTATAAAGTGTTGTTAAAGAACAGAGGGTAATTTTTAAATAATTTTAATAGACAAGATAGTCTTGAGGGGTCAATTCTTTTTGTGCTAACAGAGACAGATTGAAATACAACATCACAGAAATATGGTCTATTGTCTCTGCAGGTTGGTAGTGGCACCCCTCTCCTTGAACCTGCATTGCTTCTGTTCAGACCCATAGCTTTGTAGTGATGAAGGGAAGGCAAGGCAAGACACAGCATCTATATCAAGACTTAATCAGTTGGATAAAATTAAACACTGAACTTCAGATTTTATAGCCATTTCACATTTTCCATAGTCTCATCTGAGCAAAGGAAAGCCATTTTTGTTGAAAGCTCATGGAGGAAAACAAAGTTATCTGAAAGTAATTGATCAGCAATTAAATCCCTGAAAATGGAGATTTATTTCCAAGAATACTCTTAATTTTATCAAGAGATCATTGTGCAGATCCTGAGGCAAATGCAATATGATTCTGTAAGAAAGACCTTGAAATTTAGAGGCATAGGCTTCAGTTAGAAATCTGTTATAATTAAGAGCTGGTTGAGGAAGACAGTTCATGTTTATAGGCTGGGACTTATCTTGAAACACCTTGGAAAATAAGCCCTATGCATCAAATGGCAGTAGAAATAATGGTATGTTTACTTACAAAAAAGTCTCTTGTTCTCAGGGACTTATCGGGCACTTTAGAAAAACAGAAGAGAACGTTTCTATATAACCACAGTAAATTATCATCTTTATTGCTCCACCAGCATTTTTTCTCTTTTTACCTGGTCTTAATCCAGACTCTGTATTAATTAATCACCATTATATAAATCTTAAATCACATTGCAGAGTACTTAGGATTCAGCCCATTGGTTAGTAATTAACCTACCTTGCCTTTAGCCATAAACCTTTACATTGCAGCCCTGCTTTTGATATATGAATCAACAAGTCTGAAAGTCTTAAACTCTGTTCAGATTAATAGCTGACCAAATATAAAACAGATTTTTCCATTTAAAGACTCTTCCTACTCTTTGACACTTACTGCTTTCTCAAAGGTAGGTTACCATGGCACATAACTATAACTTAAGTCACTGTGAAATTTAGGATTTTGCATACAAATGACAGTGATAATATTCCTATTGATTTGCCATCTCTTGAAAGTTGGTATGTTCTGCATATTCCTGCCAGGAAAGCTCTGCAGGTTTCTGCTGATCTGTTAGGGTACTGCAAGGCAACCATCTGCATCTCCTTTTTGCTTCTAAGAGTACAACCTGTCAGTTTAAGAAAGAACAGGCTACTGAGCATTTGCATCCTTTCAAGTTGTTTAGCTGACCTGTCTCCGGCATCCCTCTGGACTTTGAGCACCTCTGGCAACATCTTTGTGCCTGTAGGATATAGGGATTGGTGCCAGCTATGTCAAGTAATGTTGAGGTTGGACCATTTCGATTCTACCTTGCCACATATCTAGGAACTGCATTGTTCCACCTCCAACTACAGCAGAGCTGGCTGGTTGCTCCTACCAGGCTATGGCTTCTTACTTCCTTTCTGGATTCCTCTCACTTCTGATAACACAAGAAGTTCTTCCTTGCCTTCCTCCTTTTCAGCCTGAGGCTATCCTTCCCCAAAGAGAGTCTGAGCCATTCTGCTGTTCATTTGTACTCTTTGCACTGGAAAGTGCAAGCAGCACCTGACTGATTTTTGTAAGGCAGTGATGACAGGAGCAGACAGAGCTTTATATGGAACCACCAGCAACTGATGTCAGGAATAATCATACACATTTTTGCAGTAGGGGCCAGAACTGAAATGAAAACAGTATTTTCTGTAGGCTACCCCTTTTTGCTCCCTTCCTTTCATGCAGAACAGAATTCTGGTTTTGGCAAGCACCGATTAAACAAAAGAGGGTGAGGAAGCAAAGATGCATGGAAAACAGAGGGAGAGAGAGAGGGGATTTAGGAAGAGAAATGGACCTTCAGCTCAAGCCATTTGATAGACGTCACAGTAGCAAGCCCCAAACAAGTCCAAATCAAAGGATATTAATGATAATCTTTTAATTATATTTCTGAAAGTAGAAATTTTGGGGATCTAACTGGATCTTGATGAAATACTCCTCTCTTTTTTTATTAGTCAAACCTCAGAAAGAGATCTGCAGCCCACTGAAATTACTAATATTTTAATTATATTTAATTCCCAGTTGACTACAAGCAATTCATTTGGTGTCATCACAATGAAATTGCTAAGATTATTGGGGGAGGGGGGTGGGGGGAAGAAAAAAAGTAAAAGGGTGTATGGAATGATTCTTTGTTCCTGTGTAGACATTGGGGGAAATTAGAGGCATAATAGCCTAAAAGCAGTTCCTATCTTATCAAATTTCTCCTAAAGTGAAATATTTTAATAACAAAATATCTGCTTGCAGAAGTTATGCACTTCCACAAAATTAGAATGACCTTAAAACAAGATCATGTCTAAGATAATTTATTTCACTGTGTCCCTTTAAAAGAAAAAAAAAATGTAATGCTATGAAATAGGAGCTCATTAGATCATTGCTTATATCAGCTTTTTTGGACTCTTTATTGATATTTTTCACCTCCCACGGCCTCATTATCAGACTGGCAAGGTTCTTGCTTATTTTTCTCATTCCTTGTGGAATACACAGATTTCAGATAATTTTTATCCTGTACTTAACTTCCTTTCCATGCTGGAATTAATCATTCTCTTTACACACTTGAAAAGCTAGGAAAATGTACCACCTAAGATTTACTCATTTAAAGTAATTACTTTCAGTATGATTAATAAAAGAGTACATTACTGACAAGTGGAGGTGGTTTCATTTATTTGATATTCTTTGTCTGACCAGCAGTGGCATAATAGCAGGAATATTAAAAAGGAACAGGGAACTGACATCACCCTACTTTTACAGGACAAGTATTCTTATGGAAAAAGAGGAAACTTTCCCTGGAGGGAGAGCATGTTTTTGGCAAGGCCTTGAGCTGTGACTCAGGGTATCAAAAGTCATTTTCCTGTTCCAACCACAGATTTCCTCCGTTATCTTGTACAAGACTGCTTGAGCTGTGTGCCTGAGCAAAAGTTATAAATATCTTCCTTCCTTTGACTGCTGTCATGACTATTTGTCACATGCTCTTCAAGGGAAAAGTGTTTCACCTCTTTGCGCATGTATCTACAGGGAGGGACTAGGCTGCCAGGCAGGCAGACACAGCCTCTGCTTCTCCCTCAGCTCAGCAGAGGGGGAACACAATAGCCAGAATTCACTGCTCAGTTAAGTCCTGTTCAGTGAGCACTAGCTGGTGTCCCAGGCTTTTGGAACACACATGGTAGATGCCCACAGAGTACTCACTACATAATGTTGTGGTATATTTTGGAGCTGAGTTCATACAGATTTCTGCTGTTTGCAATACTTAACCAACAAACTGATGAATCTCATACACAAGTTATTTTTTTTTATATTGCCACAATTAAGCCTAGTATGTTTTTCAAAAATACCACAGGGAAAAATAACAATGATCAATTATCAGGAACCTATGTATTTTACTATGTCTAATTACAAACAAATACAGATTTAGCTAGAGATATATGTTTCTCTAATGCAGGCTTATTGTTGCTATTAATTTCACAAGGTGAAATGCATGCATACTTGCTCTAATAGCTAAGCTTAAATCCAGAATTTTGCAGTTTAAGTTATATTTAAGTTAAAGAATACATGCACACACAAACACACACGTACACTCCAAAAATTAGTTAGAATAATACTTTGGCTTTGTCTTTTTATAGTGCCCACTAAAGGAAGTGTCTTTACAGAATACATGGCACTTCACAGGGCACAGGATATTCTAAACCTGGAACTGAAAAAAAAAACAACCAAAACTTAGGAAAAGTAGTTCTAGCTGAAAAGCTGTTCTTTTTCTGGAAGGCATCAACCTCTGCTGACTCTAACAATCTCCAAATATGACCCAGAAAGGTAAAGTGTGAGTAGACTTCAGACTGGGACACCTACTTTTAGATGTGCATATGAGAGTGTCTACAAGTATATGAGGTTCTAAGTTCCTACTATGATCAAGGAAGATCTACCCAGTACAGTCAGTGGTGACTCGGTATTAGTTCCAGTGACTTAGACATCTGAATTGGGTAGCTACATTTTAAACTTTGTTAGCTGTGTTGATTAAGTTCCCAATAATCTGGGCTGAATCCTGCCTTTTTATCTCCAACTGACTGTTCCCACAGAGTATGTCTTCTATTAGTGAAAACTGATGTCTTGCAATCATCTGGAAACCACTAAACAGTTTGGGTAGCCTTGTAATAAGCGCCACTGCAAGGTTCTACTTCATGTGTGGGCTGCCCCTGTCAGAGTTGTTTGTGTTTTGTAGAAGTTATACTCGTAGTTACACCTCCAGGGCTAATGAAGCCTTGAAATAGTTGATTCACAGCTCAAGGAGAAAGAGCTACACACAGAAAACATCTATGATGCCGCCCATAGAATACTACCCAGGATACTGCAAAATTATTACCTAAGAGAAAAGAAGGATTCAGTATCACAGCCAGATGCAACATCAAATCCAGTCTTGATCAAAATGTATCTGATGTATCATCTTAGCCTCCCCTCCCTGACTGATGCTTTCTCCTACTCATTAGCATCAGCACAGTATGGTCCCTGCCTGGAATTTTGTCAAATATGCCTTGATCATCCTTGGATGATAACCTGAGTCTCTTAGGTTGACATGGTGATAGAAAGCTGAGTGCCAGTAGCACAGTCAAATCATTGCAGTCCTTTCCACATTGTTACCCATTCTTGTGGCCCAGTAGAGAAATCAGCATCCAGCTTGATAGAAGTGGACAAAAAATAAATGAAACTACTGATGGCATTCATAAACTGTGTGGTGAGTAAAGTATCCCCAACCATGTAAGATGAAAGTACTGTCAATAATGGTCCATAAAATTTGCAACTTCCTCATAAAACTTCTTCAGCCGATCTCCAAACATGACAACAGAAAGTTGACATTATTTAAAGTGATGTAGGAAATTGAGAGTTACTTCTCGTTCTGGGGGTAGTTTTGTCACTGGGTTTAATAAGCAAAGATTATGAAGGCCCAGTAATAAGACGGACATGAAAGAACATGTCAAACATCAAGTTTAGGGTCTGAAGAGCCTGCAAGGCCCCAAGTCTAATAATTATTTTTTACATTTGGTTTTCTTTGGAATGCTTACAGAATTCCTGTGGTCTCCTACTGAACATTCAAAGCTTGAGAACTCTCCATCTGTTGCTGATAGCTGGGGTCCCAACTGTTCACATTTTCAGGAGTGTGCCAAAGTGTTGAGTCACTCATTTATTACCTCCAGCACACTGTTTTCAGAAGCGTTTAGGGAGCTCAGCCTCACAAAGTCATTTCTTTGTGGTTATTTATCTTTGTAGGTGGAGACAGAGCTAAACGGAAGTGAGGTTCACAAAAGTAATGTTTCCATTTCTTATAATTAATTGTCCTCCTTCAGCAGGTGGGACCAGTTTATCCCTATGTGTGGGTGACCAAAGCTATGTATTCCACACCCTCTATTCATTTCCCATGAACTGTTAACAACGGACCATTTGCAGCAGCTGCCCAGGGCACACCCAACCCCTCAGGCTGAAAGCTGGGTGTTAAAGAAGGCTGTGATAACTCCCCTCCAGGAAGTCATTAGGACCTTCACACCCAGCCTGAGGTGTCATGTCTGCTAATGGGCCATCAATGATTCCAAAATACCCCATGACTCACAGAGTGAGATCACTCATTGTGTAATTCCCCGCCCTGGGGGAGGTACTGGGCAGTCTCACCTGGACCTCAGAGGATATAATCTTGGGGGTTTGGGGACTTGGGGGCCCATGCACCAGATCCAGAGGGGGACCAGAACCTCAACAGGAGGAGACCATCACTCTCGACCAGGCTGCGACCATTATCTGCATCAACAGGTTTCTCGCTTCCTTTTACTTTGGACTCGGGGGAACCACGTTGGGTTCAGCACAGGGGCTACAAACCCCTTNGCCTTGCTGCTGCTGCCGGTGCTTGCAGTTTGTTTGAGTTCAGGGAAGTAGAAACATTTTGTTGTTACTCTTTCTGTTTCTTGCTGAATGTCTTTTAGAGTGCTTATGGATCTAGAGTAATAGACTTTGTATTAATTGGGGAGTGGGAGATTATTTCTTGTTATATAAAACTTGTGTAAGAGTGTGTTATATTGTAGTTTTCTTTTAATTTTCTCTTTTCTGTATAAATACATGTAGTTAGTTTCAGCAAACACCTGGTTTAGAGTTTTTTTTCCTCTCCCTTTTCTTCCCTTTTCCCTTGGCTGGCTGGGGGGGAAGAACCTTTTCTCTGTACTTGGGCAGTTGGCGTTTTGCCAGCTCAACCCAAGACACTGTTTATTATAGTTCTCCTTAAAGTTTACCTTCTTTAAAACTGCCACTTAGTAACAAGTGTCTGGCCTAAAGTGTACCTGTAATATCCAATACTCAATACAGAGATGTATAATCCAAGGAAACACAGAAACAGATAATTTTAATATTCAAATTCATCAGTATAGCCAGTATCAATGCCTCAAAGATAATTTGAATCAGTTACATGTATGTAATAGGATAAAACTAAAAGCATCATTCAGGAATCTTTCTTCATTTCAGAAGAGATCAGAATCTGTTCCCTTCTAATCCAGGTCAGGCTAACCTTACTCAATGCACAGACATATAGCATTTCACTTGCTTTCATCTGTGAAGGGTAGTGCGAAGTTCCCTGTGCCAAGGAAGACTAAGGCTGTCAGCCTATATACTGCCATTCAAATATAATATGGACATCCAACCAAGATCTGAAGGCAGAATATGCCATCTGACACTTTTTCCAAATCTACAGGCTGTCTCAGCTTGGATGTGCACTGTGAAAAAAAGAGATACAGTCTTTCTAGATCCCAGCTCACTCTTGCAGGGCCAATTTGATTTTTTTACTGCACTTCAGAAGGTTACTGTATACACATAATCTTGAATAACGGGGTGGGAATACTTAAGAATATATGTCTCATTACCGTAGTATGTACAAACTTCGGTCTTAAGTCAGCAAATACTTTTGTACTTTTCTGTAACTGAAGAACTAAGACACTGAGTGGATCTGTGACTTGGGTACAGTATATCTGAAGTTAGCGCCTAACTCCAGCAACTGGCCTATCATTTGATATTTCTCCTCCCCTTATATCTTTACAAGAAAATTCAAATTTACATGACAATATGCAGCATCAGCAGCCTGGCAAAGGCTATCGAATTTGATTTAATTTGCCTATGAAGCTTTTCCAATCATTACAGTCAAAGGAACTATTTCATCCACGTTAACATGGTCCTCAGACCTTGAAGTACTTACAAATCTGCTTATTGTTTTATGAGAGTAACAGCACTGCAGCCAAGAAGTTCGTCAGAAATACACCAATATGCACATCTGCAGAATTTGTCACTAACCTTACAAGCAGTAATCTTACTCTTCTCCAAAATATTCTATTAGCAATCACAATTAGCCAATAGCTTCAGGTCACAGTCCTGACTCCTTCCCTTGCCACAGACACTGTGCCACATGTCCTTGTCTGACATGGTATCGGTCTAAAAGGACATGATTATGGCCTTCCTGTCTCTCTTTTGAATCAAGATACATCTAGTCTGTATGATCCATGATAACATACATGAGAGAAAAAATAAAAAAAACACACAAACCAACAGTTAAAATGCTCAGGACTAGAACAGTAAAGCCCAGAAAATGTGGTGAATTTGAAAACAATGGGCATATACTGCCATAGCATGAAGTGAACACCACATGGAACATGTAAAGATTTGAATAAAATTAACACCTATCCCTCCCCTCACTGTAGAACTTGGAGCTCAAAGGCTGCTTCCATATGTTGCAGGCAAAAGAATAATTTGATTTAACTTTTTGGCATTACCATATTCCTTTCACATCTCTACCCCAACAGTTAAAGTTGAGTGAAAACAACTGATGGAGCCACACAAATAAAGCATTAGCCTGAATAACACCATCATTTTGGTACTGTCTGCCACTGCTCAAAGGGAAAAAAAGGAAAGTTTGATTTATGTTACCTTAGTTACTTCTACTACCTTTGTTTCCTAAATAAAGTAGTAAAGAAGATCCTTCTACAGATTCTTCTGTTTCTAGGTAGAGCACATTTCTATGCATGAATCAAAATGAAATAACAGAATTTTGCTGGGATCTTACACTAAAATACTGTTGACTTGACTCTTTAGTCAAGTAGTGATACAGCCTAAATCTTCAGGGTGAGATGTTTTCTTTAGCAAACCGTGGGAACAGGAACAAGGAGAAGAGGACACAGAGAGGTTTGCCACCCAGCAGTGAGGGAGATAGGCTCCCAACCAACAGGACTCTCCATTCCATACACCAGAGGGGTTGTTACTCTGCATATTAGGTAATCAGATACTTCCAATTGCTCATAATCCATCAAGATTTTCAGCTGGTGCATGCACATAACAAAGCTGGATTCAGAGACATGGCACTTTATCCAGCTAAGGACCTTAAATTCAGCCAATGGGGGTTAAATTCAGCTTAAATTCAACCAAAGGGGGTTTTAAACATGTGCTCTGATGATATAACTGGGTAGCACACAACTAGAAGAGTAAAATCTTTTGCTCAAAGTTGCAACTGTACTTCTGCACAGTAGAGTGAGAACACTGCCTTAGTTCCAGGACAAAAGCAGACCTGGATGCAGAAGATCCCGTAGAAGGCTTTGTATTTTTTAGCATTCTAATTCTAACTTGTTTCTTAAAAGTTTCTGGGTTTGGAGGTCACATCTAATTGCCAGCCTCATATGCATGTAAGAGAGAGATACTTTAGCTATAATTAACATAAATAATTACCAGTACATAAAAAGGCAAGCCCCAAAAACATCTCATAAGAAAGCATTGTTTGCACCATGTGTTTCTATGCACCAAATTGATTTTCAGTTCACACAACCTCTTTCATTTCTCCAATTACATACCTCAGCCTAATTTGCGTCAAACATACACAGCAGGTGAAGATGTGAAAAGGGCAGTTGCTTTTGACAAATGTTGTGAATCTCCCTTTTATTTTTATTACTGAACCATAATCTTCACAGATGATAAGGTAATTAAAGCATAATGAATGTAGGTTAAATTATAATGACTGTATGGTTTACATCAGAGCAGCATATTAATGCTTGAGAACAGGAGACAGTCATTATGCCTTACCAGGCCACTGACAGATGGCTACAAACTATAAACTGTTAAGGAATTTTCAAACTGAATTGGACACAGTGCTCTTCATGAAAGAAGCACCCAGCAAATTCTTTATCATAATTATAACAGGGGCAGACTTGTACCTTAAGCTGCAAGATGCAATTGTATGGGCATGGGGAAAAATGTATTCATCTTCCCTCAAAACACCGAATCCCTTCCCAGATAGGATCCTCCGTGTATTCAAGAATACACCTGTTGCTTTAGTTCAATCCCTGCCATGGTGGCCATTAAATTTCAAATTAGCTTCAAACAGCCATCCATATCCTAAACTCTACAATGATTCAGAGCAAACAGCCTGTGACAAGCCAACTGTGCACGAGACAAAACAAGGACGGCCCATGTGTGTATGTTGGCGCTGCTGTTGCTTTCTCAAGCCCTTGTGCAGACTGAGAGGTAACCATGTCCAACTCTGAATCTGTCCTCTGAGAGGAGGTTTGCAGGACAGGCACAGAAGACTTCAGTTTAGCAAACCTAATGGTAGAATAAAGGCTTGGGAAGCGGACACGGGAGTTAATGCATCTGTTCTTCCTTACTCACTTAAAAAAATATGGCTAAATGAAGAGCTCCACGAAAATGGTTTCAGATATGCATAATTGAGTCTACTGAATGTTTTAGCATTTTATTAGTAATTCTTAGAGTAGGACGTCACTGTAATGTAATATTACAGTCTTCGCTATATAATCTCTCCTACTAAAATTTAGCTGACAATCCTATTTCATTTTTTCCTTTGGCACCTCGCTTAGATTTCCATCTTAAGTGGGACTTTAAGATACACTTTGGCAGAAAGCTTCCCTGCACAGGACATGCCATTTAAAAATTAATACCTTGCTGGCTCCAGTCATCAAATCTGGAAGAGTTTACATTAGTGTTTTAAACCCAGAGTGCATGGTTCATTAAAAATCCAGCTTCACTGAGCTTAAAAGAGAGGGGAATGCAAATGGGTGTAAGGGAGACTGAGCTATTACTTTTATTTCTTTCCTACTCCCAAAGAATATGATTCATTTACACTGCAACCTTTAAACATGTCCTTTTTAGTTTGGCCCACTACACATAAGAACAAAGTTGTCTCCGCTGTTATATATTTCATATGGTCCCAGGCTAAAGGAGAGCACAAGAATTCAAGGACCAATCTTTTAAATTACTGCCACTCTGCTTTGACTATCTCATACCATGCTGCTAGACTCCGAACAAGTAAATTCTAAAACCCTAGTGTAAGCAATGATCCAATTTAAAAAATGGTATAAAACAAGGTTGTAACACCCATAGCCTAACAGATACAGATCTTATACTAGAGAATATTAGGAAGATATGAAATTCCTCTACTTAAACCTCAACAGATCATCTCTTGTGAAGTCCAGAAATACCACTCATATGTAGATCTATGATACTACTTTCACCAGTGTAGATCATCATGAGTTTCTTCCACGTATTTCTAACTGAGTATATGAAACTCCAGTCCACAGAAGCTAAAGCTGAAATAATTATTCTTTGCAAGCATGCTGTTGGCATAAACAAGGGGCTCAGCTAAACTACCTAGAGATTTCCTCTGAAAGCAAAATCAGCACAAACCTTGACTGTTTCAGACTCTAATTTACCTTTGTGACTGGAGTTATTGACTACACAGTCAAGCATTCCACCCCTCTAAGGCAGCATTCAGTTTCCTAAACAAGTATCTTGATTGGATCAAGTCACCTGTACATGGCTGAGGACCTCAGAGGTACCTCCACATCCAATATGTCACTACAGTCTAGCTGCCTTAGTTATGCAGATTTATTTACAAGACTTAGGAAACTCCCAGAACAGGAAGAGACTCCCTCAAGGGTGAGGAGTCTCTTTCTCTGCTGTTCTCCAGCTAGAATGAGATTAGATAGGGCTCAGGCAACATCGGCTATACCAGCTGGATTTGTCACTAAGCAGGCAGAATAAAGTTATTGCAAACACTGTGGGAATCAAGTATCACATTTACTAATGTCTAGCCTAGTTTAACTTGACATGTCCTAGAAGAAAGAACTCATGATGTCCAGGAGCACTAGTGACAGAAAAACTCCTTAAAGACACCTTATTTTGCATAAATTTAATTTTAATTTGTCTACTGAACATGTTAATTTAAGAATTATATCATTAATTATTGAAATTGTCTTCACCAAGCTGGTGTCAACACATAAACTTGTTGCCATGTCAATATTTCCTTTGCAATTTTCCATGTGCAAACAATTCTTACAAAATCAAACACAAAGATACTGTTTTTATTTGTCTTTAACTAAAGTTGCCAGCTTATTCTAGAAGACAAGGTGACTTCTATTTCAGCATAATTGGTATGCAACTCACATCCGGTGTGTTTCTTATGTTTACATTTTTCCTGGCTGCATTTCTGTAAAGAGCTGACTTTCTCATTTAAGTTCCCTGACTCAGTTGGGCAAATTGTGATATAGACTCTTTGCCAGAAAAATATTTTATTCTTTTGGTAGCCAGCACAAAAAAAAATTGTACGTTATTACTCCAAAGGCAAAACAAAATCTTACCTAAAACCTTCTAAACGGAACTTCAAATGGGATCGGCCATCTGTGGCTAGTGGAGAGTTCTCCGTCCAGTGAAACCTCCACACTTTGGATGCTCCAGCAGCTTGGATGCTTTTTCTTTCCACAAAAAAAGGGCCAGAGGTTTGTGCTGCCATCCAGAGGGCTGGAGAAATGGGCTGACAGAGCTCACCTCATGAAGAAAAAAAGGGAAGTACAAGATCCTGCAGCTGGGGAGGAACAACCCCAGGTGCCAGCGTATGCTGGGGAACCACCAATAGGAAAGTAACTTTGCAGAAAAGGATCTGGAGGATGTGGTGACCACAAAGAAGCAATTCTCCTATGAGAGTGATCAAGCACTGGAACAGGTTGCCCAGTGAGGTTGTGGCATCTCCACTTAGTTGGAGATACTCAAAAGCCATCTGGGTGCAGTCCTGGGCAAGCAGCTTTAGGGGATCCTGCTTGAGCAGATATGCTGCACCAGATGACCTCCAGAGTCCCTTCCAACCTCAACCATCTCGCAACTTCTTGAAAAAGGTCTTGGTAACAGCTTCTCTTGCTCTCAGAATTCAAACTGGATTTCCACATGCTGCAATGACAAACTAATGTAAAGGTGAGATTAACAAGGCTTTTCCAGGACATCAAGTTCTAACTGTAGATACTGAAGGTAAGAAAGTATTATTAAAGGAAGCTATGAGATTAGTCAGTGTAGTGGATTAGCCTTGGCTAACAGCCAAACATCTACCCAGCTGCTCACCCTTCTCCTACTCCCTCCAGTCAGCACGACAGGGGGAGAAAATAGGACATTACAACAACACCCCTCCCTTCCCTTCCCTTCCCCCTAGCCTCCACCTCCTCTTCCCAGGCTGACTCCACATTTACAGTTACCTCCTTCACTCTCAACTTTTCTACCTTTTCCCTCACCCTGACCCACACAGGAGGATGGAGAATGGTGTCTGGGGTCAGTCCATAACAGCTCCTCTTGTCCACTCCTTCTCCTTCACTTTTTCCTCTGCTCCAGTGCCAGCTCTGCATGGGCTGCAGCTGCTTCAGGCTGTATCCACCTGCTTTGGCAAGGGATCTCCCATGGGCTGCAGCCCCAATAACTGCTCTGCCATGGAGCTCCTCCTCTGCCCCTGTGTTCCCATTTTCTCTCCCTGTGGCATTTTTTGCCCTTTCATAATTATATTTTCCTCAAGGTGCATCCCCCTTGGCTGTGCCCTGCAGTGGGTGGTCAGAGCTGGCTAAAACCAGCTGTGTCAGGCACGGGGCATCCCCAGCTGCCCCACACAGAGCCCTCCTCAGCCCCCACTGCTGCCAGCATGGCATAATCTATCTCATTTTGGAACACTATGTCACATTTTACCCCTTTTCCCCTCCAACTCTTCAATAAGTGTTTTCATCAGAATTACTCCTTGAGTGTGGCACGTTGTTGAATCCAGACATTGGGGTTTGTAGCTGTCTGGTTCATTTGTTTTCCCTTTCTTCTATAAGAAAAGTTCAAAAGCACGAGAGAAATAATTATGGAATAGGTGTGAGCAAAATGGGACAGAAATAGCAGTCACAAGGGGACAGTCCTACAAAGCTCAGGTATCTGTCACAGTACCCTCTTAGAAGGCAAGGATAGACTGTCAGTGTGTCAGCCCCGAGGGTCAGCACTGCGAACAGAACAGAACAGAATGCTTTGGGCTGGAAGGCACTTAGACACCATCTAGTCCCAACCCCCTTCCATGGGCAGGGACACCTTTCATTATATCATGTTGCTCAAAGCCCCATCCAACCTGGCCTTGAACACTGCCAGGGATGGGGCATCCACAGCTGCTCTGGGCAACCTGTTCCACCATCTCACCACACACACAGAGTAAAGAATTTCTTCCCAACATCTCACCAAAACCTACCCTTATCATTAGATGTACTCCTCTAGGTGTATAAGTAAGTCAGAAATAATCCCTTGCAGAACAAACAACCCATTAGAAATGGATGCTGATTTACTATGTAACAGAGGAGCAGAAAGGACAGTTCTCTGTAGCAGGAAGAGATTAATTCTTCAGAAAATTACAGCTATTGTAGTAGTCTTGCAAAAGTCAACAGAACTATTTGCACAGGAAAATGAGCAAATTTTATTAAATTTCATTCTCTTGTGCATGTTTCAGTCTTTTTTTTTAATACGTTAGTATATTTTTCCCTCCTCAAAACAGAATTCCAGGGCTCTGAATGTTCTATCAGTTATCGAAGTCATTAATCTGCTTTAGCAAGATTAACAGTGAAGATAAATCAATAAATTAAATAATCTCCTTTCCACCTAATCCCTTTCTATTTGGTCACACAAAACTGTTGATTCGAGAGTGCACCAGAATACATGTACTTTATGAACATAGCATCATGCAGATCAAGAAAAATTTATGGAGGTTCTTTTGTACATCCTATATATATCCATACAATTAATTTCCATTGATTCAGATTTGTGATTTCTGATCACATATTTCAAATAAGCATACTAAAATTAAAGGGTTTTTTAGTCATCCATAGATCTCTCTATTAATTTCAGGTCATGAGTGTTTTATAAATGTATTATCCATCCAGGTGCAGAAATCAAAGTTAGGCCTTCTCCCACATACAGGAAGTTGGGAAAGCCATGTACGACACACAATCATGCCACACTGAGGGGCACAAGGGGTCAAATAATTCATGTCAGTGACAGAACTTCTAGGGCAGAGAAATTAACTCTTTTTCTAACTCCCTAACAGTCCAGTGGTGGGATTGTCTTGGGTTGAGCTGGCAAAATGCAACTGCCCAAGTACAGAGAAAAGGTTTTTCCCCCCCAACCAGCCAAGGGAAAAGGGAAGAAAAGGGAGAGGAAAAAAAAACTTCCAAACCAGGTTTCTTCTGAATCTAACTACATGTATTTATACAGAAAAGAGAAAAATAAAAGAAAACTACAATATAACACACTCTTACACAAGTTTTATATAACAAGAAATAACCTCCCACTCCCCAATTAATACAAAGTGTATTACTCTAGATCCATAAGCACTCTAAAAAGACACTTAGCAAGAAACAGGAAGAGTAACAACAAAATGTTTCTACTTCCCTGAAACCAAACAAAATGCAAGGAGCAGCAGCCAAAGCAAGAGCGAGGCCTAAGATAGCAGAAGAGGCATAGCACATCTTCCCTGCACCTCAGCCATGGTGAAACTGACTAAGCCACTCCCACACATTGGATTTTACCCCTTTTGAGATGATGTAAGATGGTGTGGAATACAACATCATTAGCTAGAACAAGTCAGCTGTCAGCCAGCCCAGCCCAGCTCAAGACAGCTGACAATTTCAGGCCCAAATCTGAGTTTTAAAGTCTAAATTTAGGCCTACCTGGCTAAACCCATAACAGGGATATTCTCCAAAGAGATGGGACTGAGAAGAGATGGAATTGAAACCCTTTTTAGTTGAGAAAGGGGAACTGAGTCTTCTACTCCCTGGATAAGTACCTTCCATGAAACATTGAACTCTATAAGGTGGAAACTTAGCTAGGTCTGTCTGTGTCATGAGGCAAACAATTTTTTAAATTATCTTATTTTCATTATTTGGAAGAAATTAATTAAGCACTCATCTTCAGGACACAATTTCCAAATCAATGAAGTTTCCAGAAGAGTCAATTCAAGATTCATACTGTTACATTCAAAATCTTAATAACAGAAGAAACCACACCCTATATATGGAACTAAGTTTTTTCTGAGGCCAGAAGGCAAATAAGGATATAATTTTGAATATGAATATGGTATAAAGAACTGTGTCAATCCTATTGTAGAAATCAAGTAGAAGGGTGAGCTCAGGTGACAATATTTGTTGGTAGGAGTGCCTTTGGGCCACTTGATAGTGTCCCTGGAGTTGGACTCTCAGGGCAGCATTGGACAATGCTTCTCATCATGCCCAGTGTTTTTAGCAGCACTTTAGTATCTCACCTTCCCACATGGTGACAGCAAAGCTTAATGATGATCAGGGCTTTCCCCTTGCATATGACCTGCCGCAAGCACAGGCAAGGCTTCCAGGCTCTATAGCTGTTTCAGTGGCCTCCTGTCCAGGCTGACTCCCCATAATGCATCCACCTGTCAAATGAAAGCTTCCTGAAGAGGTTTGGCTTCCACCAAATTTTTCCCTAGAGGAAGGGCATCATCACTACCCGTATGCAATTTTTGTTTTGGGGGTTACTGGAAATAAACTGTTCACATTAGAAACAAACTTTAGATTATGTCACGGATATCACTTGTCATATATTGAGAACTATCTAAGCAGTGCTTATGCTTCCTAAGCAAATCTTGACAGCATTTAAATCAGATAATGAAATAAACATTGCTGCTGACAAACAAAGAGACTGGCCAGAAGTATAAGCCTAGATCAGCAAACCTGAACTAATCACAAATCTGTGGCTCAGTACCAAGCCTTCAACCCAGGAGAAGGAAAACACTGAGGAGAAGAAAAGCCCCATCATGGGTAGCACTCTCCTCCTGCTGAGGACAGCATGATGCTAGCACTTTGTCATAACACATTCTGCCCCCTTGCTCCAGGAGGCAGGAAGCTGTCAGCCTGTGCTGTCCAAGCTATATTGGAAGGAAAAGCATGGTTACCCAAAGAAAGTGATCCATATTTGTAGGGAGGGTTATGTAAGAGTATTAAAGAGGCATTTATTTCCTTTTTTAATCAACTGGTATTACAGCAATTGGACTAACAATAAATGTTTGGTGCATTTTGATTAGACTTTTATGGTATTCACTGGCCTAACAATAGTTCCATATGCATACATACGCATATATAATAACTTCCCCCTTTGCACTTCGACTGCATGTTGCAGTCCGATCGGAAACTGTAATACCATTCTTTTAACTAATTACTCAGAGGGCGAGATTAAGACACACATCTCCCGATGTTGTTTCAAACAGGTAATTGCTTTATTTTAACAATAATTAACAGGATGAAAATGCAGGGGAGAGGGAGGGAAGAGGCAGTCTTATTACTACCACCAGTGGGAAGGGTCTCTGAGGGCCTCAGCCAGAGCAGTTGCCTATAGCTGATGAGGGACAGGGCAGACAGGAGTAGGGCAAGCATGGTGAGGATGAGGGAGGTGACAAGGATGAGGGCTGACGAGGATGATGAGAGGTGGCGAGGATGAGGACAGGCCGGCAGGACTGAGAGATAAGGAGTGGGGCCAAGAGTAGGGCTTAGACCCTGGGTAAACCCAAGCTGGAATGACCACTGGGCGTGTCTGGGCACGGTCTGGAATGCCCTCTGGTGGATGCTTATTGGACAGTGTGGCTCCGGGCAGACCTTTCCACGATGGTGGTTGCTTGAGCTGGTATCCAGGCAGGCTGGCTTGGCCAAGGCAGGGAAATGTATCCAGTTTTGCTGTCAGCCAGCAGCCCAGAATGTCTCTTGGTCTGTGCAGACAGCCCTGCAAGGAGCTGAGGTTGGTGTCACCACTGTGCTCGGCCTGTGGGCTCTGGCAGGGGCTCCTGGAAGCTGCAAAACCTACATGGGGCAGAACCTCAGCTGCTGGGAACAGCCCTGTCTTTGCGGAGTGGCTGTTGCTGCTTGTGTAGAGTAAACAGTTTTGAAGTAGCCTTGCCTAGGGCATTTAATTGCCCCATTCGCTCTTATCGTGCCTCAGTGAGAGTAACTAATTACATTATGAATAAGTCTAATTATTTACTGCCCCGGCCAATGTAATGATGCCTTGAAAGACCACAGAGAACAGGACTCCGGGCCAACTTAGTATTTAGATTTATTTAGTATTCAGCCCTGTCCCGCCCCCGGCACACCCCATCAGAAATGGAGTCTGAGGGAGAGTGGGACCCCCTCTTCATCATCTTCATCTCCCTCACAGCAAGCAGGGATACTTGGAGATCTTCCAGTGTTCTGGGCTTCAAGGTCACTCTACCAATGTTTATGTCTCATGGCACAGACCTCAAGATATTATTCAACCTTCTACCTTGAAAACAGGACTAAATAGCTAATGGGTTGGTATGGGATAAAGGTTAGTATGCATAAAAATTGAGCTTAAGCTACTAGGAGTACTGGTATACTAAAATCTATATTTCTCTACAAGTATTTCTAAAATCTATAAAAATCAAAAAACCCCTGAGGCATCAGTATTAACATATTAGCAAGTTAGAGACAGAATAGTCTCTTACAGTGCATCATCTGCTCCTTTTTGCCTGGGGGAGTTTTCGGTCGGCTTTTTGGCCATAGGGGATCTTATTTCATCTTCCTGATTCTTTCTATGAAGAACATCTTCATGAGGGCAGTGGCCTGTTACACTGTCCAGGCGCAAAGACCTGAGTTTAAATACATTACTTGTAACTACTTGAGAGGGGTCCAAAATAAGCAGGAATTGAGCTGAGATCATGTCTGTGTCCAACATAAATTCACCCTCACTGCCAGAGTAGTGCTTCTCCATGGTACTTTTCATCCCTCGGGCTTCCAAGGCACTTTACCTATGGAATCTGTATGTTAATTATTCAATAAATTCTGGTTTCATCTTCCTGATCTTTGATACATGGTAGTTTATTCTACAGGACACAGCAACATCAAACAGAAAGCATGGGTAGAGAAGTAAACTGCTAATTATATTAAAAGTGAATCATGAGGCAGAACATAGTTACACAGCTTGAATGTATTTTCCAGCTTAAAAATAGCACCTTCAGCAACATAATGCCTGTAAAATTGTCCCATATATCAATTTGTTAATAAAAAAGTGCGTCCTATTGAATCACTGACACATTTTACAGCACATTGTACTTGATGACCATAAAGCTCTTAAGGGCCATGACCTACCAGTAAACCCCTGCAACGAAAATAGTCTTTCTCTTAGATTAATTCATTATGAAACTCTTCTATTTTGATATCTTGAAGTAATTTTGATACCTGGAATTGGGAACTAACTGAAACTTTCTCAGAGGCCACAAATTTTCATTAGAGAGACAAATTTTCAAGAACAGTAATGAGTCCTTGGCATTTAGTACCAAAGCATTTTAGCACGATCGGACATGCTCTGAGAGAAGAAAAATATAATTTTCCCCTCCTCATTTGGAAGAAAAATGGCAACGGAGAAAGGTGCAAAAGAAGCCCACAATACCAGCTTTGACTGAGAAAACTTACATCTCTACAGTTTTAAAGCAAAAGGCTTTCTGCATTCTTCCATTTCAGATTTTTGTGTCTGAGCTGGCAGTTTGCCTGAAGGACTGATCCTCTGACAGAATTATTGTCAGGAAGGTCAGCTGTAAATTTCAACCAGTCAGTGCAGGGCACAAGAAAAACATTGTCAGAAATACCTTCCTGCAGCTTGGCATCAGATATAAACTGAAGTATGTATGGCTCAAAGCATAAATCTTCAAATATTATTTCACCCTGGAAATTGATAAATTTAAATTCTCACTACAGACTGTTACTTAGGTACAAAATCTCCACTAAGAGAGCTAATTTTCTGTGCTATTGTGCCGGTTTAAAGGTAAACTAGCAGGAGAAATGAAAACACGAGAGATTATCAATCAGAGTTACAATTTAATAACAGTATTACAATAAATGCAATGGCACAAAGAGAAACTGGTTTTAACCCAGGGGTACAAACCCCACATTGCTTCCCCAAGTCCAAAGTAAAAGGAAGTGAGAAACCTGTTGATGCAGATGATGGTCACAGTCTGGTTGAAAGTGATGGTCTCCTCCTGTCAAGGTTCTGCTCCTCCTCTGGATCCAATGAGTGGTTCCCCAAGGTCTTCAAGCACCCAGATTACATACCCTCAGGTCCAGGTGGGAGCACCCAGTCACTCTCCCAGGGCGGGGAGTTACACAATGGGTCATCTGACTCTGTGAGTCATGGGGTATTTTGGAGTCATTGATGGCCCATTAGCAGACGTGACACCTCACGCTGGGTGTGAAGGTGCTAACGACTCCCTGGAGGGGAGATATCACAGCTCTTATCTCAAAGCTTTAACACCCAGATCACAATCTGAGGAGTCGGGTGTGCCCTGGCAGCTGCTGCAAATGGTCCATTGTTCTTGGGAAATGAATAGAGGGTGTAGAATACATAACTTTGGTCTCCCACACACAGTAATAAACTGGTCCTACTTGCTGAACTAGGACAGCTACTTACTGAAGCCGACGAACTTTCAGAAAAGAGAAAGTAAACATTTTATTACAGCTATTAAACCCCAGGAATTATCAGGATAATCACTTGCTAAGCAGTCAATTAAGAGAAAGCATGATTATAGACATAAGGATTATAATGGACATCCATATAAATTATATCTAAAATAAGACTAATTACAACATTTTTTATCCAATTTTTGGTGTTACCAGCTCATAGATTTTAATCATGGGGCTATATCTACAAAAATTTGGATTTGATATTCTCTGAAGGCACCAGGATATTTCTACCAATTTAAATAAAGTTTAAAAAGCAAAGCCAGGAAAAAAGTCAGGAAAACAAACAAACAAATGAACTTTATATTCCTAACCCTTCTGGTTACAGGGAGAAGCTTGAAAATGGGCCAGAAAGACTGAGGGTCAAAAGGGTATTGACAGAAGGCATATATATATATGAATGTATTTTAACACATCTAAATGTATCATGATAAGTAACTCCTATTACCAAACTCATCTCATGATTTTCTGAGTCCTGACTCACAGCTTTTAAAGCTTTGAAGCAGCTGTTTTGAAATTTCAGTCCCCACAGCATTATTCAGCCTTAGAATATTCTTTCAGGCCCATCCTTTCATATCAACATCCAAATTCTGACCACAGTCAAATTGATATATATATATATAGGAAAACTAAAAAAATGGCAGAATTTTCTTGAAGAAGCTGCCTTGTTAAAAATATTTTCCCAGAGATTCCACTTTGCTTTGGAGTTGGGGAAGCAGCTTTCAAAATGCAAAAGTGAGATAGTGGGGTGGGAAGTGTGAAATGGAAGACTGAAGGCCATTGCAAGGGCTGGAGTAGCTGCTGCCACCTCACTGAGCAACTGAGCCCATCCTATTGGTGCATTGTAAGACTCAGTTTGACAGCAATTCAAGACAAAGCAAGCACTGCTGATCTCACTCCAGTTTATTGATGTCTTTCTTGTACTGGGCTCCTCAAAACTGCCCATATTATTTCAGGAAGACAATCCATTGTTCTGTCTACTAGCTGTGCTTCTACTGATGTGGCCCCAGAATCTGTCTGCTCTCACTGCTGGCTCACACTCAGCCCACTGCCCACCAGCACTCCCAGCACCTTTGCTATTCAGTTACTCCCCAGTTTGGCATCCCCTTTCATTGCCACAGCAAGGGCTGCTTCCTTCTCAATTGCAGGACGTGGCATTTGTCCTTGCTAAATAGCATTAAGTCATGATTGTCCCATTCCTCCAGCCTGTCTACACACTCCTGGATAGCAGCAATGCCCTTGAGCATACCTACTGGTGCCACTCAAGTTTGATGTGAACTACAAACTTTATAAGCAAGCTGTCATAAGCAATCATGATTCCTTCTCCAAGCTGATAAGTAGTGTATAAAGCAGGTGAGTCTCATCCTGCTTTCTGCAAATTTACAGACAACTTCAGTGCAAAACGCTGTGTGCTCTGGCTGACCTCGGACTTTGGTTCAACCACACAGGTCATCTGTATGTCCCTTTGGGAAGACACAACCTCAAACAGGGGAAGTGGAATCAAGAATCAAGTGGATCAAATTGCGAGAGAATTTTTAACAAAATGTGCCAGGTTTTTCTCTTATGACAGCTACATAAACCCTGAATTATAATGTTGAGTGAGGAAGAAGGCCTCGATTCATAGCGCAAGCCCCCATTGCAGGCAGTGGTCAAACCCCCTGACCCCTGTAACTGTGAGGGTTCAGCCATCATCTTGTGTACACATTCTCACTCAAAGACTGAAAGGGCAAGCATCTCAGGCAGAAAGCTAAAGGCAGAATATGTAAGTCCTCACAGGTTCAAACACAGTCCTCCCAGTGCAAGGGAGCTTGGAATGAGGTTCACACAAGGTCTGGATGTCAGTGTTTGAAAAAAGTTCTCATAGTTGTCACATGGGTTCTCATAGCACTGTACAGTTAACTCCAGTCCTGCTCTGCTGACAAAACCCCAAGTCTTATGTCAGCAGGATAAGCAAACTGTTTTCACTTCTACTTACCACTTAAGACAAAAATAACTTCTGCTGTTCATTCTGTCCTCTACAGAAACAAAAGTCTTGTCTTGCTTGGTGGTTTGAGGATTCACTAAAAAACAAACTTAAAGAGGAAGGCTGTTGCTATTGCAATAAAAAGTCTTTTAAACCCCCTGCTGCTCTCTGAAAAATAATCAGCTATTATTGCACATATACAGTTAGTCAGTCAGTCATGGCTAGGCTTTGCGAATGAAGATTTGGGAAGGGCTCTGCCCACGCTTGCTGCAAGCGTGCTGGTGGCTAAAAAGGCCAATGCAGGATAGGCAAGTCCGGTCACAAAAAGCACAGTGGAACATCTCCTTTGGCGATATTGGCAAGGAACAGTTCTTTCTTGTCTTTTCTCCTCAAGACTGACTCTGTGCGTGTTCTCAAAGGAAGCAGCAGCATTGTGAATGGTGTGTCTCCTTGAGTCCCGATTGGAGGCTAGCATGGATCATGGATGGCAGTCAATATGGCCAAGGCTGAGGTGCTGTTTCAAGGAGTCCTTGTATCTCTTATTTGGGGCTCCTCTCTCGCGGCAGCCAGTGGCGAGATACCACAGATATCGCAGGTGGTGGCGATAGATGACCCATGATTCAGACCCATATAAAAGAGTAGACAGTACAATGGGTTTGTAGACACTGAACTTTGTACTTTTCTTCAGGCGTTTATTGCACCAGATGCATTTATGGAGTTTTCCAAAAGCTCTGTATGCCTTTGCTAACCTGTTGTTTATCTCTTTGTCAATCTTTCCATCCGAGGAAATGATACTTCCCGGATAATTAAACTGCTGGACTGACTTAAGCTCTTATTTGCCTATGGTGATGTGGGGATGATGGAAGACTTCCTGAGGTGCAGGTTGGTAGAGAACTTCTATCTTCTTCAAGCTGACTTCCAGCCCAAAAAGCTCAGCAGCCTCTGCAAAGCAGGATGTTAAGCGCTGCGGAGCTGCTTCTGTGTGAGCAACGAGGGCGGCATCATCAGCAAAAAGCAGCTCATGGACAAGGTGATTCAGGGTCTTGGTGTGAGCCCTCAGTTGCCTTAGGTTGAATAGGCTTCCATCAGTACGATATTGGATGTAGATGCTGTTTTCTTTATCATGATCTGCCATGGCCCTTTGGAGTATCATGCTGAAGAAGATTGTGAATAGAGTTGGTGCATCAACTTGCATTTATACATATGTACAAGAGCCAGGATAAAAGCTCCAGCCCTGTTTCCCTGCACCAACAAAGGATAGGCAGATCAGATGGACAAAAGGAGATACATTCTTTAGGGATCATCTTCCTCCTTCAGGGCTGGGATCCCAGAGAGGACTTTGCAGTACTAGAGCTGAACCTTCAATTGACCAAAGCCTTGAAGTGAAATTTTTCCCTTTCTTCCAGTGTGCACCTGCTACAAGAGACAAAAAAAACTTATTAGGATACAATTAACATTTATCATATAACTATTAATAGTAAAAAATCATCTAGAAAGGAAAAAAAGATTTTATTGACTGCTAACAAGCACATTCCCTGCTGACAAGGTATTTCCATGGAGAGCATAAACCGCAGGGTCCTCACATAGATTCTCTCAGCCCATTCTGCCCTACACTCCAGCATGTTCCCTGGGAGCCCACAGCCCAAGCTGTTCTGAAGAAAGGCACAGCTACCTCATACCTTTTTTTGCCATTTGAAGCAGGCTGTGGCAGCAAAATACCTTTTTCTCCTCTGAGAATATCAGTGTAGAGTGGGGGTTTGTTGCTTTTGTTTGTTTTCCTTTAAGCAAAGCAAAAAGGAGGTTTTGTCATCACAAAAAAAAACACATAGAAAGGGAGAGCTGGTACCTCTCACACCAGGAGGAGCCAGTGGGAAGACAAAGACGTCCCAAATAATTACAGTCTCATGCTGAATCCCAGCCTCAGGACACTTTTTAAGTGGAACAAGAGTCTATTTTTTACAGTAGGGTGCTATGGCTTGCTAGTGAGAATATTGCTATATGCTGTATTTGAATTAGGAACTAGAAATAAATTAAACAGCTTCACCTTCAGTGTGACAGAGTTCATGAAAAATTACTGAGAAAGCTATCAGAAAGCAGGGAAATTTTTTTGAAGAATGTGTTCCCTGTGCTTACAAGATGAAAGGAAGCTTGATAACAAAAATATTGTTTTCTTACTGCTGAGGGGCTCAATTATTAAAGTGCTAATAAAGTCCACCTCAAGCATCTGATTAGTCTCCTAATAAATTCATTAAAGACCAATTTATCACAATGCCATGCTGCCCCTTGGCCAAATGCCAACAGGAGACAAAAAAATTCTAGTGAACAACAGGGAAAATCTGTAGCACCAACTCCATTTTGTTTGCTTTGCATCTCTATAAAGACTTCCTGTGTTTTGAGTAAGGTTAATTTAAAACAATCTTCTGTCTTATCCTTCCCTTAAGGGTTAAGTGGTTGTGATGAGGTTCTGCTATTAAACTTCTTTCACAGTATTCAGGCAGCCAGAAGGTGCACAGGCTGTGACTTACGATTAATGGGCCACCTGAAAAAAAGGTTAGTTGAAGCAAAATATGATTTAGATAAAAGAATCAAGCCTACGATGTTCGTTCCTCCTTCACCAGTAAGTAAACAGATTAGACAGAGATAGAGAACTGGCAGGCTATACCTACATTGAAAAATAGGGCTGTGCAACAGGAGAGATTTGTAGAGAGAATTATATGGTGCTGAGAACATGGTATGTGTCCACAGTATTTAAATTTTGAAGCCTTTGATTCAGTCCACCTCTGGTCTAGTCAACAGAGTGAACATGGCTCATGGCTGGAGCATACCTTAGATTTAATTTCAGTCCACACAGTCTGGAACATCTTCATGGTTCAACTCAAAGCATGGTAAGTAGGAACAGTCAGCAGATTCACATCCAGTGCCTGTACCTTGTTTGAACTCAAATATTAATATAGCTGCTGCCATCGGGTCCGTGAACTACGAGGTCTGGCATGCATGAGAATTTCTTGGCCATCTTCAGTGGCACAACCAATGCTACTTTCTCGTTACAGATCAGCATTCATTTTTACCTGAAACTTTTCTTTCTGTACCAAAGTCTAGGCCTCAGCATTCAGTGATAGATCACTTAAATCACAATAATTCAATTAAACATTTTTACCTCTGCAATTTTACATTGCCCATCATTTCCTGCTTCTGTCCATACCACTTTCCTCCTTCATGTTGCATATCTTGTTTCTGAATCCTCCAATAAAACCCCAATTACTTTATTCATAGCTGCTGGTGCTGTATCCATCTTCAGGTTTAAAATGCATGTAAGACACAAAATTTCATTTGAATTTACCTTAATCTTGTCAACCATGGGATGATAGATAATGTTATGGTTAAATTAGGGTTTGTATTTTATTTCCTTTCTCCAACATTTTTGGGAGAAATTGTTCCTTTAAGCACAATCCACTCGTCACAGCAGGGCGGAAGTAACGACGGCAGCCAGTAGTCCTGGCTCAGGGGCAGAAACAAAACTCTCTCCATCTGGAAGCCACCTTTCTTCTCCAGCGTGGGAGAATAAAAGAGAGCAGCCACTCGAGCCCTGCAAACCACATGGCTCTGCACACCTTGGAGTGGAAGGCCACAAGGAGCCACCTTCTTCAGCAAAAGCCTGTGAATTTGCAGCCAAGCCCAACAGGACCTGAGCCCAGCCAGGGACATAAACTCAGCAGTTAATAGTATCACTTGGGGTTTTGTGGACAAACAGGTTTTGCTTTTGTCCCTGGAATTTTGGTGGGAAGTGAGGGAGACTAGAGGTGATCTCTGTCACTAGTTTGAGTTACTCTGTATTGTAGTTGTTGCTGCCATATTTCTTATAACTGCTATTGTTTCACTTATATCTCCTTGCGTTTTGTCTCTCTGTATTGGTGAAAGGGAGAGAGGTTTTTAAAAGGGAAGGTGACCCATTTGTCACTGTCCCTGCCCCAGCATTTGTCTTTAAACTAAGACACCTGTGGAGAATACTACCTCTCTAATAGAAAAGACTCCTACACTTGTGTCCATCAGTAATGCCCCTTCTTCCTTTCTCTTTTCCCTGTTGCTGTCTCTTTCTGAGAATTTCTTTACATGCACAAGTTGGGTTATATAGCAACAGAATTTGTTGCACAAGTGTATAATCTGTTCAGCTTCCCCAACATGCATGTATAGATAAATAATATAAATCTGAGGTTATCACATTCATGTTTCAATCATTTGGATACACTTCCTTAGGGTTTTTTGGTTTTTTCGTCCATGAGAAACTGTGGAGTTTTGACCATAGGTCATAAAGAATGAAAAAAGCTAATATCTCTAAGGAGTAATCTAACTGACCCTTGAAGTAGAAGACAGATTTGATGACCTCTAAAGTTTCTCTCCAGTGCACATTCTATGGTTGTTACAGATTTGCACTGAATACTCAGTTCTGGAAAAATTGCCATTATTGCAATCTTGTCAATGCATGTCCATGGGGAGTTTATTTATCACTCAATTGCGATTCCATAATTCAATAATCAACAACTTGTGTCGTTAGAAGTTGGAGAGGGAGAGGTCAGAATTTCTTTTTTTCATTAGAAGGTATTTGAAAGACGAAGATGAAATTTAATGTCTTTAATTGAATAACCTATTTTGGCACCTTTTTTTTAAGAAATTTATTCCCCAGATCAATAGCTTAAAAAGAAGCTACTTACAAATATGAAAAAAGACATATCTGCAAATATTTCTTCTCAACCACACGGATACAGTATTTAATTTGGAATTTGTGAATACTTTGCACATCAAATTTTTGTTCATATGAAGGCTTAAGAAAAGTCTTGATGCATACATTTGTCCATTAAAAGAATAAAAGAGGAAAGGAACAAAGCTATATTAAAAAAAAACTTATTGCTATGGTAACTAAAGATAGGCTAATTTTGTAACTAAATTTTACTGGGAGGACAGAATAGATCATTACCTCTATATCACCTTATCAAAGAATATGAAACTCCTCAATAAAAGATTATGAAACTCCTCAATAAATGATGTTTTCTCAATAAAAAATAATGATGTGAATACAGAATTCTAAAAAAGTCATGAAAAGCCCTAATTTCAAATGTGTTTATATGATAACATCAAATATTTTCAGACAAGCACCTTTGTTTTAAACACTTTAGAAGCTATTTGCAAAAAAATAAAAAATGTGAAGCTAATGATTACGTTAATTTCAAATAATAGTGTAATGCCTAAAGGCTAACTACCTGCACTATAGAAAACTTTCCCTCCAAGTTGTTTATAGAGGATCCAAAATGTACAGGGTGTTTTGTACTGAGAAAAAAAGGAGCAGATGTGTTGGATTGGCAGAACTGTATGAGTGACAAGCTGCTCACCTTACCTACACCTACCAGTGCTCCAAATGTTTGAGAACTTACATGGGATGTGAATTTTTTCAAATGCCACAGAGTGCAAATGCCTCAGATCAGCAAAGGGAAGAAAAATATCCATCAGACTAATTACTATCAACAGGCAAGAAAGGGACACTAGATTAATTTCTTTGTCCATTTAAGATTTGACCTTTCAGCTGAAGCTATCAACAAAGTCTTCCATCTAATGGCAATTTTTGTGGCAGTTTCTGTGACATGGTCATCCATTTATGGCCTTCTACCACTTGCATCTTCCTAGTAACTGAAGACCCACTTCATTATTAGGACCTGCGTTGTATGAGCAGCACATTTGCATGAGTTACCACCTATTTAGCCCTCATAGAAAGACTGTGTTGGAGATGACACATATGTGAGCATGGATAATTGGAAGACCGAAAGGGACAAAGTAACAGACTTTAATGTGTGGAAAGTTCAGCGAGATGATTCTACGCCTGACCGTGACTGAGAATAAAGACTTTACTTACAGTTTCCCCAGTTTTTAATAAAGTTGAAAGTAAAGTTCTGTTATCCCCTATCCCTGTGGTGCTGGCAGCACTGGTGGGCTTGCCCTGTCAGTGCAGGTCCAGCTACCATTAGTCGGTTCTTTCATCCAATCCTGTTCATTCCCTGTTTTCTCCTCCCCAGTTGCCACCCACGCATTTGCATATCCTATCAGTTGTGGCGGATTTGCATGCTCCGCCTTCCCTCCTCCCAGTTTCTAGAATGTTCTCTCCCCGAGGGCTTAAAAAGCTCTCCTCACTGTTCAATAAATGGATTGGCCCTGGCTTTCAAGGTGTCCACCTTGTTTCTTCGCCTTCTGGGTTGTAGGGTGGGCGGACTTAACCTGAGGAACTTGCAGCTACGATTCACCACAGCTCAACAAGCAGCCAGAAGAACCCCGTGGCCGGTCTGATTCTTCTCCCAAGAATCAAGACTGCGTCAAGACTGGACTTCTCTGCTTCACTATAATATATTGCCTGCTGTTCTGTACTTTATGAAGCAAAATAATAATGTAGAGTATAACAAATTCCCGACCAAAATAAATCAGTTTAGTGATCATCACTTTGCAGCACATTGAAAATGTCATTATTTCTTTTACAAAAGATGACAAGTAGGTGCTATTTAATATACAGAGTCTCGTTTTCAGTTCTGGTACTGACTAAGCTGTTCTGAAATAATTTTTGTATGGTCTCATCAGGTCTAATAGAACGGAAATAAACTGTACATCTTATTTCATAACAAACATGCATGACTTCAAACCCCTGAAAATATCCCAGAAAAACATTCTGCAACAGCACTGCTGGCAAGTTTTCTTTCCATTCTTCCTAACAACCAGCTAATTATCCATGATGTCAGATGTTGGACCTTTTTTCCTCAGGTTCATTGTAGGATTGCCTTTATTTTAACTTCAGGCAATCTAAGACGTTACTTCTTATGTGGTCAGATACCACTTGCACTTACCAATGAATATTTCAGTATTTCATATTAAGTATTCATTGGAGCAGGAAATAAAACGATGCTGTTTTGCTTCCCTACTGGGTGCCCTAACTACTAGCCTGTACAGCCCCAGTCTGTTCTGCTTTTTGTTTTTCATTTAATGAATATTTAAGTAGTGTGTACAAAGCGGATTTATTACAAGACCATAAAACTTAAGGATTAGTGGGGAAACATTGTACACTCTGACTCTTAAATCAATGATCTCTGAAAGAGGAAGGGGAGGGAAGTTATACACTTAATCGTGTTAAATGACATCTAAATATGTATTGAAACCTCTATCTTCCAAAGGTAAACATCTGTTTTTGTCAATTCTGCTAGTAATTTTATATGGTAGAAAATAAGTGATTTGAAGCTACCAGAATTTAGGCAATGATGAGTAAAATTTAGTTGCAGAGTCAGCTTCAGAGACTGCAAGACTAATGGATATTCTGTGAACATTAGCAGAAGGCTAAATGCCACAGTGAGGTACTTGGAGGAGCATAAAAGTACATCTTTTTGTACCTACAACAGGGTATCCAGACTCAACAGGATTTATCTGATTGTTACAGAGAGAGAAAATAGTTTTCTGTTTCTTAAAAAACCTCAGTATGAAAGTAATCCTTAGGAGCTCTGTAGAATTAATTGTCTACATTTCACTCATTTTATGGGTGATTTCCAACTGATGGTGAAATGCAAGTGAGTGAGGACTAAGGAAACATTCCAAAAATAATATTCTCTGAGTTTAATTATTTCTAATTTTGATGACAAAAAAAATGTCAAGTGAAGATTCTAAAAGATTCAACATCATTTATTGATAATGTGCTATGAAATCCATGCTATCCATGAAACAATGCCAGCATCATCTCACACTACAAAGGGAAGTTATTTTAGCACAGCATTTCAGTGGCTCTATTACAATGACCAAGAAGCAGTAAACATCTTGAAGCAAATTGCATTAAGCTTTTGCTTTGAAAAAGTGCAACATGAAACCAAACTTTGAGAAGACAGGCTCACTGAGGCATCTGGGACATCAAGAAAAGGATGACAAGAATTTGTTCTCTCACCGTCCTCACCTCACTGGATAAGAGTAAAGCAACAGAGTCAGGGCAGGAAACACGCCAACTTTTCTTAGTGCACATAGGGCTGGGAGAGAGACTGTCCAGAGTCAAACCTACTCTGCATGTTGTAAGGGACTTATGTGATAAAGAGATTGAGTTAAGAAACTTGGTTCTACAAACAACAGAAAAGAGGAAAAAACAATTTATAGATTCACCATACAAATCTGCCTAAGCCTAATGCAGGACTGAGTAACTGATACCGAAAGCCTACGTGGTTGCTTAACTACCATAAGGAATGACAACTACAGAGAGCTAAAACTTGATGGACAGAGAATCACAGAACAGCCTTCACATATTTGAAATAATAGATCTGCAAGAAGTCAGTCCTGCTCAGTAACAGCTTTACAGTGTAAAATATCACTATTTACTGCCTAGGGGCAGGCCACTTAAAAAGTAATGACTAACTCATTCTCTACCTCTGCATAAAACCTCTCATGTGGGAATTGTCTACTCATTAACAGAAAAGATGGCACTAGTAATAAAATGGACAAAAGACAGCCTTCAATAGACTGCACTGAGTAAATAACTTCAATTAAAAATTGACATTTTCCTAACTGAACAATACAGAAAACAAGAATACGCATTCCAAATGCATGTAATTGGCATTTACTGCCATCGGTTTTATAAGAAGAAAAGGAAGAAAAGACAAAATGAAGTACCTTTTGTCCCTAGAAATCAAAAAGAACTAGGTATGGAAAGGAAGCTGCAGGTCTAAGCAAGTGCCAGAGAAGCAAAAAAGAGATGGCCATCAGGCAGGTTCAGTATTCAGCTGCTGTGAAATGGATTAAACAGGGTCCCGTCAACTTAGAGCAGTCATGCCTAGAATGCCTAATTAACCTGGCTGTGACAAATAGCATCCAGAAAGAGAAGTGATGAGGAAGAAGTCTTGCAGAAAAGAACCAGACTCTGTGTGCTCTGTTCTTTTTTTTCTTGGACACGGAGGCAAACTTGCCCTGTGAGAAACTAGTCCAAATATAAAGGGCTATCTCTCCACGCTCAGGTAAAAGAAGAAAAAAGGTTTACTGTGACATCAGTTCCTCTACTTCTGGCAGTAAAGAACTGGAGACATTCTCTTGGCTCTAAACCAGACTCTTATTGTACATTTTGACCAGCTGCAAGAATATGGCCCTTCTTTTAGAACACTATACATTCTAATTTTAAAACCTCCACTTATGGATTATTCCCACTGTATTAGATTGAAGACATTAGCTCAATCAAAAAGTTAACACTGCAGTTAATCTCTTCTTACAAGTTATTTAAAAAAAAGGCATAGGCCTCTTCTAAAATGTTCCCCCAAGTAAGGTCTTTATTTATTGCTGTTGGTTACATTCTATAGTTGGGATTCATAATTAAATTATTCCTTTGCCTTACTTACAGCCTAAAACCACTTTAATGGTCACACATAGATTTCAGGTTTTATGTGACTTTAAGACCTTTCTCCTTCTCTTTCCCATTGAGGCATATGCTGTAATAGAGATTTAAAAAAGTAATCAAACAACCCTCCCAGAAAAAAGTACGTATTACAGCTTTCCTTAGATTTCTGTACAGATAGGAAAAACTTCTATTTTACTTTTCAAAAATATACCTGAGAGAAAGGAATTTTGTTTCTGGCACCTTCCTTACCTGGACAATACAAATATTCCTAAAAGTGTACACACATGCAGACATGTAAAGAATTTTTTGTTTTGTATGTCAGTAAATGAAATAGAGGAGAGAAAAGGGAGATGAAGGAGGACTTATGATGTAAGATAACAAGATGTGCAACTTTCCAGGTCTTTCTAGTTTTTGTACTTGTGAATTGGAATGACTTCTATAAGCACGGCTGTTAATGCAAGACTTTGTGTAGATGAGATTAGGGAACAAAGAGAAAACGTTTGAAGGTTGATAGAGCTTATAGTGGTAGCAGTACCTTTCTTCCTCAGGATAGCTTGGGTTGTGTGCCAGGGCTTGAATCTTCCCTCTAATTACTTACTGACCCAGTGAACAAAACACATTGGTCACACATCCAAGTCTTATATGCTGTGATTTACTCTGCTTTGCAGCACTATGCTAGGCCATTAGACAAATCATCCATAGCACTTTCTAAGACCATGAGTCAATGAGTTGGATTACTGCCAATTCAGGAAAAGATCTGCTAAAACTAACTGTTATAAGATATTCAGTGGAACTTCTGAATTTCTAAAACTATCAGGACTAGAATGTAAAGGTTCCACATAATTTACAATGGCCTTTGGTATCCTTTTCAAAAGCAACAACAAAAAAAAATCTCACCTTTTAAATAACTGATTGCAAAAACCTTTATAAGAAATGTTTGCTACAGATATCTCCCTTTTATGGACCGTCCTGGCAGGCAGGAGGGCCAATCATGTTGTGGGGGGCATCAGGCACAGCATCACCAGCTGAGGGAGGGGATTGTCCTGCTCTGCTCTGCACTGGGGCAGCTTCACCTTGAATATTATGTGCCATTTTGGGTGCCACAATATAAGATACTAAGCCAATAAACAGTGTTCGAAGGAGGACAATGAAGATGCTGAAGGGCCTGGAGGGGAAGCCATATGAGGAGTGGCTGAGGGCACTTGGTCTGTTCAACATGGAGAAGAGGAGACTGAGGCGAGACCTCACTGCAGTTACAACTTCCTCACAAAGCGGGGTGAAGGAGCAGGCACTGATATCTTCTTTGTGGTGACCAGAGACATGACCCGAGGGAACGGTATGAAGATGTGTCAGGGGAGGTTTAAATTAGGTCTTAGGAAAAGGTTTTTCATCCAGAGGGTGGTTGGGCACTGGAACAGCTCCCCAAGGAAGTGGTCATATCACCAAGCGTGACAGAGTTCAAGAACCTTTTGGACAATGCTCTCAGGCAGATAGTGTGATTCTTGGGGCTGTCCTGAGCAGGGCCAGGAGTTGGACTTTGATGATCCTTGTTGGTCCCTTCCAACTCAGGATATTCTATGATCCATGATTCACAATAGAAAATACCATTTTTACTTGCAAACAAGACCATCTGCAACTCCAGACACTAAAATAGGCAAAAAAAATCATAGTTTAGCTCTTTGGAGATGTTACCTTTAAGTTTCCTTAAATTTTATTTTAATTAAGTAAACCTTCTGTATATATCCAAATTAAAAATCTGGTCTCAAAGTACAGAACACCTTATTGTTCCCACAGAAGTTGGAGGAGTTGATTGGTTTTGCATGCACATATTTGATAGGGATCTCTTGCTTTCAGCCAGCCAATTTGAAAAAAGGAATCAGCAAATGGTAAAATAAAGACACTGAACTGTACTGATGTGTGTTTAAGATGCCACCATGACACTTTCAGCTGTGACCTCATGCACTGTAACATGAACTTCCTAGGCTGTGTCAACCTCATGCATAGTTGAGTACACGTAGTAGGTGAGTACACACAGTAGTTCCATTGAGGACATACAAGACTTGCAAATTTTGTAGCTCTGTAAACTGGTAGCTTTGAACAACATAGAAATTTCTCCAGTATTAAAATAACAAATAAGATATATATTGTAGAAGATCATATTACAGAGATTCTTCTTCAGAAAAAAAATCTGCTTCATGGGTCCTAAAAATAGTGTGATTCAGATTACATTTTGAGAAGGGAACTTCTCCAAACAAGTAAACACTTCACCTTAGACATTAAACAATAATTTTTAACATCAAATCTAAGACAGGCAACTGAGTACCAAATTAGAATTAAGAAGCATCTTGTGTCCAGAATTGGAACAGCTGAAGACTAAGCAATTGTTTTTCTAAATTCATAGCTACTTGAATACGCAATTGTCATACCATTATCGTTTCAATTTCAATTCTTGATGGCCTCACATTTTTAATTTTATTTCTCAGTCAGGACTTTACAGAAGGATTATTGAAATCTACAGACAGAGCCATAATTTCAAACATCTTGCTGACTGATTTGATAGCCACAGAATCCCCAAGCCAGACATATCTGAAAAGGGTTGCACTGAAGTGATGTCAGTCACTTTAGAGAGACAATATTGTGTTCTGATTCATGAACTTCCTTAAGAAATTCCAAACTGGAAAACAGCAAAGTAACTGCTAGAATTGGGGACAGGGAAAAAAATAAAAACCAAACCAGAAAACATAAACACATCTTCCTGGTTAATCTAATCTTTGCTTTTTTTTGCCTGTTTCACTGCTTTTGGAGCAGGGAAGGAGACATGACTACACTAACTACTAAGGCTATAAAAGGAACTCTTGGTTCCCTTCTTGTGGCTGGATCCTTGCAAGTCCTCTAATAGTCTTTTGAAAAGAAAACTGTTGAATTTATTGTATATATATCACTTATTTCAATTTAAAAAAAAATAAAATCTACAACTTCTGCAGTCTCAAGTGGTATTTAATAAACAGAAGGATTAGTTCCCCAAAGTCAATACTATTCTTAACACTCAGGAGTTCTGATGTAATAATGGAAATATGAGTAGGGCTAAAAGTACAAACAGCCAAACCTAAGATACAAAAACAAAGCTAGGCCATTTGGCTTTTTTCATATAAGTGGTAGTTTAGACTGAAACTACACTCTCAATAGTAAAGGAAGTGCTGGGGAGCATTCTTAAATCAGTATTCAGGTAGAGTCCCTCAGCATGACAATAGTCTCTCACATACACTTCTAAGAAGCTGTTACAAATAGATTTTTGCGAAGTACCACATTTTTGTATCACTCCTGCTGGATACCTTAAATACCCAGCTGTATTACTAATACCTTAATCTAAAGGCTATGATAATCTATAACAATGAAGGATGTGAACAAGGAAGGAAAAAAAGGTTTAAATAACAAGGATGCCATTTACTTAGTAGTGTGCAAATACATGTGGGCTTCTGCTTAATTTCTACTTTAAAATAGAATTCCCTGCACTGTGGGACTGAGCAATATAGAAGCAAAAACCATTTGTCTGTGCTACAGGAATCCCGAGAGATGTAGATCATGATTGGATTCCATTATTGCTGACATTTCAAAAAGCCATTAAAGGAGCACACTCTCATTCCTTGCACTTACACTCAACCATCAGGTAAATCTAGTTACAGGTAGAGATGAGGACAAGAAGCCTGTGGGGGCATTTGGGCTAACATCTAAGCATTTATAATGGCTAATATATACAGGAATACATATATATATAAATATATTGATAGGCACACACAAGCATAAAGGCACTTGTCATGAGCACTTTACAGCCAGCCATGAGTTTCTCACTTATTTCAGCAAGGTCACTAAGGAAAGATTGACATTGAGCTTGAAGACATTAGCACCTAAGGAGACCATTTATCTCAAGCAGAGGATAAAACAAGAGACTGAATAGATGATGAATCAAGCCCAAAGTGAGAACTGACAGAGAATGTGATCAGACAAAAGAAAGGAGTTTTCAAGAGCCTGACTGCTATTGAGAAAAAAAAAAAGTTACTATTTTCAGTTTATGCCCATTGCCTCTGGTCTTGCGACTGGATACCACCGAAAAGAGCCTGGCTCTGTCCTGATTGCACCCTCCCTTCGTATTTCTGTACATTAATGAGCTCTTCCTGAGCCTTCTCTTCCCTAGGCTGCAAAGTCCCAGCTCTCTCAGCTCTTTCTTACATGAAAGGTGTCTAAGTCCCTTACTCATGTTTGTGCCCTTCAACCATATGTGCACTTCAATCACGAGTGTTTCGTTTTAAGTTTTCCTCTACTCTTTGGCAAATACTGAGATGTTTGTCTCTCTCCTTTTGAAGACTGAAGGTTTTTGGTCAGTGAAATTGCTATGCGATTTTCCAGTTAGAAGATCAAGGAAAATGATCTTCAGTTGTGGATATTCTGATTCCTTCTTGTTTTGTGATATTAAATATCCCTTCCCAAACCAATTTAGAATTGACTACAGAATACAATTTCACAGTGTTCTTACTGCAATGTCTTGTCCAAAGCCCATGGTATACTTAAGAGATCAAGTATGTTTGATTTCCAAATTCTGTGAGGAGGACCTGGCGTTTACTTTTGCATCTCGAAACTGGAACAGAAACAGCTGATGGGAGTTGCATTTCCTTTGCAGCAGATTCTCGCATGAGCTCTGTGTAGAATAATGCTGCATGACATTTTAAGATCACAGGGAATCTTGGAATCAGAGCCCAGCCTTCAGAAAAAGAACTGACATAAAAGCTAGAGTTACTTTCTCTTTCCATAGTGACAATTTTGTATTGTTGTTACACTTTTTAAGAGAAATGAAGCTGGACTGTTGTACTGACCATTCAGATAATATTTTCTGGAATCAAAACATTATCTTACTTTCTTTTTCAATAAAATGGAATTCCAAGAAATGAAAGGCTTTTAGAACTACAAAATAGTCTCCTGCTGTTCATGAATTCCCACAGTAACAGGAATTGAGTACATTTTACAGTTTTCCAGTATAATGTATTTCACTTAAGAGAGCAAAAATTTTAGCTGTAACACCCTTTCAAACAAAGCAACTAATACTAGCCTTGAGACTGAGTATTCATAGAACAATAAGGAGAATTTAATGAGAATGTTATTAGTCATCCTGCACAAATACTTCAAAAGGCTCAAGGAACAGAACTTACAAAGAAAGAGCTTTGTATATGGCATGGCTTTGAAATGAACATTTGGATCTTATTTTGCAGTGGTAAAATACAATACAGATTGAAGAAAATATGACAACTACTGTTTCTCATCCCTCATCACTTCAGCAAATCAGAATAAACAGTTACATTGTCCTGCAGCATCCAGCTGTATGTGAGACATGGGAATGGTCAGGCTGCCATGGCAAAACAGACTGCATTATTTAATTTCTGCAGTGTTGGTCCTGACACTTCAGTAAATGATACTCTGAAATTATTGCACTGGGAGCTGCCACAAAAGGATGTGGCCACTTATCTGTTTCTTCACAAACTAGTAAATCCTTAATGGTGCAGTCCAGAGATTTAAGTCATTGTATTCAAGCATTCTGGCACCAAGTACAGGGTGTGGATTTACAGTGGCTTGAATTACGTACTTTAAGTCCTTGCAAAGTGAATAGGGATAGTAACTTAAGAACAGGACACACAGCTGCCGGCTTTCCAATTAGGATCACAACAGGCATCCATAAGAAGTGCCAAAGTCAGTCATATACAATGTATTACAATGACTGTATTTCTTCCTGAAAAATTAGGGCACCCATGGGAAAGAGTTTCAGAATCTGACATACTTCAAGATATTTAAAAAGATTTTAGCCACAATAACCTGGGGCAAAAGAGAAACTATTTGTGTCAGCATCATAAGGTAATAAATCAATTCAGGCAGGATACAGAGAACAAGGTGCCAGTTCTTTCCTCGGATGGAGGGCTTATCCCACTTCCTCAGCAATTCTCCAAGCACAGCACCACTGTGCGGCTGTGGAGGGTTGAAGGGAGAAGAACTTTTTGTCCATCCTTTTGGCAGTAAGACACCATGCAGCAAGAGTTCACATACAGAAAGCTGAAAAAAAAAAACAAACAACCAAACCAAACCACCAAACAGCTAAAGGGCTATTCTAGGTCCGATAGATTTTTGGTGCCTGATCTAAGAGAGGTTCAGAACAGGTCAAACATCAACTGTTCCACCCCACAGGTGAAATAGCCAAGGGTTGCTTTACTGGCAGCACAAGTTTTATCGCGCAGTCATGCACAGCATGTCCTACTGGCACCCAGGTCAATATGCTTGCACCAACACCAGCCCCTTTAGGTCCTTCACAGGTGTCAGACCTCTCAGAAATTAACAACTCATTTTTATCATCGACTGCAAAGATAAATTATGCAAATTAATTACTTTTCCAATTTGGATCTGAAGTACACAATCATTTGGAGTTGTGACTAAGAGAGCACAGATTGCACCCCAGTGCTGGGGGTGGGCAAGAATTTGGGAGTGGACAGACAGGACAGTTCACCCCAACTGAGCAAAGGGATATCCCATTCCACATGACATTGGGGAAAGAGGAGGAAGCACAAGCCAGGGCATTCACGGTTATGGCTTTTGTCTTTGCAAGGAACAGTTACGCATGATGGAGCTCTGCTGTCCAGGAAGCAGCTGAGCACCCGCTTGCTGATAGGAACTAATGAATAAATTCCTTATTTTCCCTTGCTTGGATGCACAGATTTGTCTCACTTATTAAACTGTCCTTATCTCGAGCCACAAGTTTTCCTGGTTTTGCTTTTCTAATTCTCTCTCCCATCCTGCTGCAGGGGGTGAGGGAAGAAAGTGGGCAACTGGCTGGGTGCTTAGATGCCTGGCTGCCCACTGCAGCTAGACTGGCAAGACTAATATTTACCACAAGGAGTAAAGGCACTTGTGAAAGAAAAAAGTGTAAATCCCTCCTTCAATAATTATTTATTTTAATACAGTAGAATATTTCAGGTAGCAGAGGCTGAAACTCTGTCTAAGAGTGCCACCAGTCCAAAAGACAGAACACACAATTGGATATCTGAGGACAAGGCTATAGTAAAGTAAGACTAAAAAGAAAGTCAAACCCAAATTTTCCAGGTAAGGAGTTCACCTACAGTCATACCCAATCCACATTTCCATGCATCTCTTTCTCCAATTACTATCACTCATGTCTAAACAGAAGATGAGATTATAACAACATTCTGTCTATGCTGTATAACCAACAAAATACCATAGAGCTACATTGGACAGGCATTGTGTCCAAGCCAATAAAAACAAGGGACATGAAGGGAAGGAAAAGAAAAATCAAACCCCCAAAGCCTTCATCATGATGTATGGACTACTTCAGTGCAGCAAATCAGGAAGATTAGACAAATCAAGAGTTTTTTGGGGTTTTGTTAGTACCTATTGAAAAATTCAGAAGTGCTTCACATAGCAATAATTTAGTACCTAGATCTCCATTATGGAAGTGAATGCAATACAACAAAGATTCTTCATCAAGATCTTAGAGTACAAAATAGTGGACTATCTCTTCCATGATGACGAAAAGAAAAAGAAGATTTTTTCGTAGAGTTCATTCAAATAAATTGTAAAAAACAAAACAAAACAAAAAAACCCACAACAACAAAAAAACCCCCAAACCAACAACAAACCAGCAAAAGGCAGTTTTGCATGCAAGTGGCTATAGAATGATATAGTAATGTATGTTTAGTTAGGCAAAGAAGGAAGAACACAGATTTTAAGAATGTAGCTTCAAAACAAATTTGTGGGCTACAATAGCTGGGACACAAGAATAAGATTAAGGTGGGGCAGGGAAAGATTTTTCCAGTTCCTAAAAGAATGATAATAAAAGCACAGAGAAAAAAAAGAATTCTTTAGCAGATAAAGGACAAGAATTCATGATCTGCTCATGTCCTAGTTCAGCAGGTGGGACCAGTTGTCACTGTGTGGGGGTGATCAAAGCTGTGTATTCTACCCCCTCTATTCATTCCCAAGGTCAATGGCCCATTTGCAGCAGCTTCCCAGGGAGTCGTTAGCACCTCCATTCCCAGCCTGAGGGGGCGTAGGTGCTAATGGGCCATCAACAGTCCGAAAATAGCCCATGACTCACAGAGTTAATCACCCATTGTGTGAGTCCCTGCCCCGGGGGAGGGACTGGATGCTCCCTGAGGGTACAAAAAGGGGTAGGTAAGAAGACCACAGGAACCTTTTCGTTGGACCCAGAGGAGCAGCAGGACCTCGACAGGAGGAGACCACCATTCTGGACCAGCCATCACCTGCACCAACGGGTTTGTCCCTTCCTTTTGCTTTGGACTTGGGGAAGCCACACGGGGCTCAGCACAAGGCTAACAAACCCCTTTGGGTTTGTACCCCAGGGCACTGGGTTACACAGCTGGGTTCTGGGGGTTGGAAGCAATTTCCCTTTTGTGTCAGTGTATTTACCATAGTATTATTATTAAATTGTAGCTCTGACTTACAATCTCTCTCGTGTTGAGCTCATTTCTCCTGCTGGTTTACATCTAAACCAGCACAGCTCAGCAGCTTGAAACTTGAAAAATCAGCACATGAAATAAAAATGGGTTCAAATTACTAAGTGTAGGAGACCCAAATGAGAAAGTCCAGGATAAAGTAAGAGAGATGTTGTTCCTTGCTAATAATCACCAAGAACTTTCAATAAATTAAAGTCACTGAGGAAGAGCAAAGAAAGTGAAAAGACAAAGAAGGCAAGAATTCTGGATGGAAAAGTAGAGAAAATGTAAGAACAAATGAACCACTGGATATTAAGATATTTTAGAAAGTTGTACTACACATACACTCCATTTTTATCTCCATCCCTGAGCTTTCAGAATCCTGGACTAGACAAATGTGTGCTCTGACCCACACTACAACTATCCCTGTGTACTTTATCTATTCTTTTATATTCAAACTGATAAAGATCAGGGCTCTGAAGAGAAGAAATTCCAGGAAAGATGGAAAATGTCATTATGTGTCTTTCATAGAAGTTCGAAAAAGTCAAAAAGTCATGAAATAGCTTGAACTCAATTCCAAAGAAAAGACTAGAACATATAATCAAGTTTATTTTTAAGCAATGCACAGACAGCAAAGATGAATGTTTAACCTGTCAAGTGTAAGTTATCAAGTCAGTTGCATTTTCTTCTAGAGCATTCTTCTATACTTTTATTTTACACTTAGTTCTATGGGTAACATTTTCTTTCTATCTTTAACTGAATAGCTCTTGCTATGTGTTCCAATGTGAAAACCGGAACACAAGTGCTGTTAAACAGGGGGATGGGGGGGAGGGAGAGGAAAGATACATCACTTAAGTTCAGCATATTGTCACATTTTGGTTTAATTATTTGCTTAATTTTCAGAATTTCTGCCCCAAACCAGCCCATTTCCATTAGTGATTTTATGTCACTGAAATTGATTTACAGCTTTTCAAAGATCTATTTTTTGTCCAAATTTATCTTCATTGCTTGGCAGTCACTAGCAGTGGATATTCAGCCTTGTTCTTTCCTCTTAGAGATACTAATAGAAGTTAGAGTTGTAATCTTTTTTTATCTGCTCCTTACTTGGAAAAAAATGTGAATTACTTGTATAAACCACTGTAATAAGAAATTAACATGAGATGGGCCACTTTCTTCTATAGGGTGAATTCAGCCTCTGAAACACTGTTATGATCCGGTTATTAAAATTATTAGACATGTCTCTGCCTGAATTACAGTGCAAATGAGATCACGTGCCAAAGTCAATAGTATGGATTTTATTTAATAGTAAATGTGAGGCAGAGAGAGAGATAGAAATAAATTGGAAAAAGGGAGAGGTGGGGAGGAGGGAAGAAAGAGTGTGACAGAGAGAGTTAGACAGAAAATGTATCACCACTCTGTGAAACTTGGCCGAATCCCATGCGTCCTGTTCTTTTGGTCCTCTCGGTGGTGGGGGTCCAACAAAACATAGAGTCCAGTGGATCAATATATGTCCAGGAGATGCCCAGGCACCTCCCCTGGTGGGGGGGAGCTTTGCAGTCCCTTGTAACAGGCTCTGGATTTGTTGCATCAGTTGGATCATGTGCAGTCCTCTGGTGGTGGAGGGCTTCAGGCGTGAGTTGGGGGTGGTGCTTTGGGGGTCTTTGATGGTTTGTGACCCCTTCTCAGCTGTCTCTTGTGTGAATGTCCCCTGTGTACATGGTCTTCCCAGAGGAGGCAACCGGTTTACTCCTACTCTTTTGTGTGGAGATTTTGCCATCACACACCCAAACCCCTTCTCCTCCACGCCCTGAGCCTCATTTACTTGGCCCTAGACCTCAGATAATTGGACAACAGTCTTATCTCAAGTTCCCATCACAGTCCAAATTCCAGTCAGGAGGCATTGGGGAGCGTGGTTGTGCTTCAGTGGTCCCACATAGGCAGGTTGCTTCTTCGCAGTTTGACAAAAAGTTTATGATTTTGACAATGTGTAAGACATTAACATTTCAGTTTATTACAAACACTTATAACCTGGAACATGGAAATACCACTATGCTACAAAATCCAGTCCAACACTCCTGCCTCCAGTCCTTCTCACTTTCACCTATAGGAAGCGAGACTACAGAACATCTTGAACAGCAGGTTAGAAGCTTTTTCCATGAACAAGATTTTCACAAGACAGGTATTAATTAGAGATATGGGCTCTAATGTATACTGGTTAGCATGCCTGTAAGACTTTAACACATTAATCATTTGGAAGCATAATGCAGGATCTTACAGCTCCTTGACACAGACACCTTTCTTCTAACAAAATGCATAAGAACTGGCTTGACAAAGTTAGACAAAGATCTTCTGGGATAGATTCCATAACTTTCCTAAACAAGTTTCAGAAGTTCACTGTTCTTGCTATCAGAACAGTTATTCCAGAAGTTCATGTAGTCTGCCCCTTTAAGTCACATTTTGACACCTAATCATTCCTGTTACCCTCATGAGAATTTTCTCTGATTTGCTCACATGCTTCTGAAACACAATACCCAGGGCAGCAGGAAGAATTCTAGGTCAAGCCTTAAGATTGTTAAGTGGAGCAATGATTTTACAGTTCTTGCAGGTCAGTTACCCATTTATGTGTTCCCATCAATTTGCTGAGGAGCAAAAAAGACAGTAGCCAGAAACTGCATTTATTTAGCTTGCAATTCACAGTAATTTACAGATACATTTCTAAGCTAGAACTAGTAGCCATTTGTTCTTCATTTTAGCTTTCTGTTTGATCACATCATCCATTCCTGTAATTTGTTCTTTATTTATTATTTATTCATTCTTTCTTCTACAGTGCTTGCACTCTGCCCCAGGCTTAAACTACTTACAAGTTTATTAAATCTACTCAATTTCATCATCCAGATCCAATCATGTTACTATTGTGTAACACTGTATCCAGGACAGACAGAACTATCCAACACAAGACATTTTTATAAGTTTATTAATGATCAGTTAATCATCTGAGTGCAGTTCTTCAATCACTTCTGCATTCATCCACTAGTAGGTAACTGAAACCAACCGTAGGGGCAACAGCTCCCCAAAGAACACATCACATGCAATGTGGGGGTAAATGCTGCCACTGAGCGATGGTGGTGGCAGCAGCCAGAGCTGGGCGGCCCCATGGCAGGGGATTTGCCTGGGCAGGACCACTCCAGCCCAGGAGAAATGGCACCGGAACATGGGAGGTGCAGAAACTGTGTGGGGTGGGGGGGATATAGAACTCCCTGCCATCCAATCCTGTCACATCTCGGATGCTCAGCAGGGTCAGCCCTGGTTAGTACCAGGTGCTGTAGATAGTCCTGAGGACTTCACTGTCACTGCCCAAGCTCGCTCGGCAGTGGCAAATGGACCTTAGGACTTAAACGGTGGGGCCAGTTCTGTGCATGCTGTCCCTCACCTGAAACATCCACTGTGCAGGCTGGAAGGGCATACCCACGTAGGGAGAACCGCTCCCAAATCTTCATTTGCAAAGTCTGGCCAATACATACAAAACTGATTTCAGTAAATTTCTATCAATTATTACTTATCTGCTCATAAGCTTCCAGATACCAAATATTTTTTCTTGAAAGCAGACTGGGCTGGCCTTTTCTGACTACTACTTTCAGAAAAGAAACACTAACTTGCTATTTTTCAGTGTTCTGACACATCATTACTGACTTCCCCAAAATAACTGAAAGGGTCTGACAACTCAGCCTTTTTTTTTGGTGGGCAGGAAGGGACTGGGGAGGGACAGGCTTGGGGCAGGCAGCAGTAGAGGGGAATGTTTCATCTTAGGACAAAGTTCAACAGGCTTAACACAACTGAAAGCATCTAATTGAAGTACCCTCTTAATATGATACATCTTTATTCAAAGCTGAATTTTACCATTTCCTCACTGGATTCAGCCACCAGCCCACAAGAGTCAGCCACATGACCCTTTCAGTGAAGACTGGCACAAGAAAAATGTACTAAATCCTTTGCAGTAAATGCCTTAGCAATGCATGTTGAGACTCCTGAGTCACAGATGAGTCCTTCCTTGTTTTCTGATGTTTACAGACTTATCTTTTACTGTAATTAAAGCCCTTCTCTTTCACCTTTGTCTCAAAGATGATTCTGGGCTCACCCTTAGGCATGAAATTGAGCCTGACTTATTTCGTAGTGAGCTGTGACACCCCTCCTGAAGCATGCAAAAATGAACTTACATTCTAAGGAACAGGCAGGTGATGAAGAGTCAGGTGGCTCAATTCTGTCTGATCAGTTCCTTGTAGACCCTCAAGGAGCAAGTGTGCACCACAACACCTCAGCACAGTCCAGGAAGTCTTTCGTGATGATCTGTGAAAAAAACTTAGCTTCTCTCCCTACAGACAGCTGTTCCCTGATTCATGCAAGTCTATTGCTGTCGGGATACCTGAACCACATGGAAGGGAACTGGGCACTGCCAAGACACTCCAGAGACCTGCTGCATCTTTGTGTGAAAAGTGTCCTATTATCTTGCCATTTAGATCACTTTTATTCCAAGTCATGGTATGACAAAGCACTGCAAAAAGATTTCTTGATTTAAAACAAAAGAAAAAAAGAGGAAAAAAGACAGTACATACTACTAGTACAGAAATAATGATTATGTAAGATTAGGGCATGATGAGAGCCAGAGGCAGAAAAAGAGAAGGGACAAGAAAAGAAGCCCTTGGCAACCAGACTTCCCTCAGACCTAGATCTCCCTTAAGCTAGACAAGTGACCTCCAGAGTGGGTAAGAGAGCATCACACCCACCTTCATATCCAAGCCTGCAGCCTGGACATGGACCTTCCTCTTTTATGCTAGAGCACCTTAGATTTTACAGATGTCCTTCTGGAGTCTTATAATGATGAATATTCTTTCTTTCAGAGACTTCTGGTGTGATCATTTTTTGATGTCTGTCCTATGAAGGTCAGTCACTGTCATTGCCCTGCCTCTAGACATGCAGTACTTCTCCAGCCTTTCCACCTCCTAATTGCTGTTTATTGTGTGCTATTACAGCAGCAAATTGAGTGAGCTCACAAACAGATTAGGCAAGCACTAGACGCTGCAGGAATATAGTGTCCCTTTCAGCAGAAAGCTAGTAAAGCAGTTCAGCATGACTCAAGTTTCATCCTCATACTATTCCTTTCTTGCCCAAGGGACAAAGTGTGATTGTTTTTAATTCAAATAGGCACTGTTTCCATTCTGTAGATACGTTTTTATGTTTCACTAGTAAAAAAATAATCTGATTCAAGAGTGAGAACAACTCCCTCTCTGGTTTTGATAACTGTCACTTCTGAGAATTCAAAGTATGTTTAAATGCAAAATAATTTACACTAAACTTTAATAAAATATATAGTTCGATGTACCATACAACGTTATACAAGTGTCCATATTATGACAATTGCGCTTCACATTCCTGTCTCTGGGGAGAGATGAGACATTAACCAAAGTTATTTTGATGCTCTGGGGCAACCATTTCCACCCTAGGAACTTTTTGAAATCAAACTTCATTGCTATGGAAGAGCATCTTTCATGAGTAAGAACCAACCACATGACTGCAGAAGATGCAAACAATATGACTCATTACTTGTTCTCAGAAGAGACTAACCAGTCATCAAAAAACAACTAGAAGTGCTTTAAGAATAGTTAAAAACTGGCTATGGCTTGCTGCACCCGGGCAACTTCAGAGATTCTCCTGACAAACTCCTGACGGGAGCACATCACTGAGTTTTTATTTTTTCCTTCATTTTGATGACTGCCACTGTAGATGTGTACCTAGCAGGGTTCTCTTCAAGAGGAACAAGCAGGAACAAGAGCAGCTAGCTGAATCCATTACAGTATGGAGAATAGCGCTCATCCAGCATATAATTTAACAGTCAAGTCTAACACGTTAAGTTTTATAACTGCAAATACTCACACAGGAGTATTACAGATTTGGGAGTATTGGCATATTCCAAAAAATAATGATGCTGCAAGAGCTGTGATAAAATGTAAAGGCAATTAAAAAAAGTACATCTGTCAGCTAGCAGGATAATCTCTGAGGTTAAAGAGTTGAGGATTTGCCAGAGAATCACTGAGAATGTCTTTGGGACGAGTCCAAACAACTCAGCCATGTCAGAAAGCAACAGTGGGGCACCACGTACAGCAAGGACATGTAGTTTCTTTTATTCATGAGAAGATCATGACTTAGAATCCAACTACACAACCAGGTTACTTAAGTGCTCCAACACTAGAGGAAAAATTTTGCAACATTATTGTACAAATAAGTGGATTCCTCAAAGCACCTGGAGATCATTTGCCTACAGGACTCAATAACAGTCCTGAAAATGTGTTTTAAAAAATAGGCTGAAAAGTAAATGCAAAATCCCAAACCACAAAAAATTGTTATTGGAGAAGAGTGAGTTAAGTCCTATGTTTTACTTAAATTAATAGGTAAATCTAAATAAGGCTGTTCAGAAACAGATGGAGTGAGATTAGAAGTAACACCATCAGGATATGCTAAGTGTTTCATGAAACGAGCTCTTCAATTCAAAACATCCCCATTGTATCAGACAACTCAGACTTGCTGCAGCAAAGATTTGTTCAGGCACTAGCCTAAAACTGGACACTAATACAGAAACATTTCTATTTGGAGGACATTCTTTGAGACAGAAATTCACACACATGAAGAGCAGCCCTTCTCCACATTATCCATCCAGCCCAATGATAGATTTGCCAGGTCTGAATGACGTACTTATCACTGTGTCTTTGGCAGGGGACCTGGGAGCCTTACTGGGAACTGTGAAGATACATCCAGCAAGCCTGTCAAAACAGGGCCTGTTCACACATAGCTGAGAGAATGAGACAGAACCATCCTCACATGATTTCTGCAGTGGCACCGGAAATCTGTGGAAACACTCGAAAGACATTAAAACAGCTCCAGTGTAGGAGGATGCCAGCTTGCCAGAAAATTGATCTTGAGCTTTTTCTAAAACAAAAAGTAGATGTGCTTCAGTGCAACAGGACTCCTGTTGATATGATGTGGATTTCTACTGCTACCGCTTGGAACTGGCACCATTTGTCTGCTCAGAAAGCCTTACCCATCAGTGCTAGTTCCACACACATCACATGGTAGCAGTGGTTCCTCAGCATGAAAACTCCTTTGTTCACAGGACAACATAGCAGGATGAGGGATGAATGAGGACTTTTTTGTTGAAATATGCTACAACAGTTTTTTTCAAGCCTGTAGGACCAATCTAGCTACTCTTGGAATACCTCCAAGACCAGAAAAATTATAATTTGCTGCCAGCCAGGCACACCACCCTCTGGTCAGAACATCACCACCACCACTCTTGCTTTGTTGACACACCATAGAGTAACTTGGTATAAAAGAAGCTACTGCTTTTAGTTTTCTCTCATTGATGTCAACGGATTTTAGAAGCCTCCATTACACCAAATTAAACAGTGAGGGCAGATCTCAAGAATATGGTGGTGAGGATTATTTTCCAGGTGTGAAAACAAAAGTTTGTTCCAGTCAAACTGAGGACAGGGTCATGTTCTAGTAGTACTGGGTAAGTACTTGCCAGTCTGCATGAATAGGGTAGTACAATCTGTATTTCAAACAACAGAAGTCAGATATTATATATATCCTCTGCCATATGCAGAAGTAGTACATCTCTGAACATATAAGGGACCTTAATTACAGGTATCTAGAAAGCCTAGTAGCCCAAACAATGTGTTAATAGCTTTTAAGAATACCTGGAATTAGTCTGTTTCAAATCACATAGCTCAGACTTCAGATAGGACTTGCTCAGAGTAAATTTTGCACACATCTTTTAATCCACCTTTTCTATGAATGCAGAACAACTCAAGTGCCAGGTCTAGTCACCTAGGATCAGCACCCACTCACCTTCCACCAAATGCTCCTCTTTGCCATATTCCAAAATAGGTGATACAGCTCTAACTCAAAAAAAAAAAAAAGACTCTATGATTCCATGAAGAAAATGATAGAATGGTTTGGGGTTGAAGTGACACATAAAGGTCATCTAGCAGGGACAACTTCAGTTAGATCAGCTGTCCAGTGATACTGTGTAAAAATCTGATTTTCTGTCAGCAATGAAAGCCTCTTTAAAGATCAAAACTTGGGAATGTACATACCAGGTTTAGGTCCCACACACGTGTAAGTGGCAAGCCCCTTTCTCAGCACTGAGCTTTACACAAGCGCTCCTGCAGCATTAACTCCCCCCAAATAGTCCAACTTGCAGTAATTTCTGTAACACCCACATCTCAGTAAAACTGATCAAGAACACTAGAATTTCTGATTCATTTCATTATCCAGAATTAGCATGTGTCTTAATATAGAAGTAGAATTTATTTTAGAGTATTAACAGAAAATGGTATCTTACCACAACCAAAACACAGCTTTCATTTCTTTTGAGAAGTACAGTCAAAATACACATTTGCAGGAAGAGAAAATGATTCTTAGTTTTACTTATTTGCTTCATCTGCAAGATAAATGACCTTGCAGAAGGTTACAAGAAACAGATCTAGGTTAATGTAAGAAGATGTATGATCAATATGAACCACAATCTTTGACATTAGAGGCTGAACAATGTTACAGCTTGAGTATTTCAAATCATTATTGATAGTTGTTATGAGTTTAGCCAGGTAGGCCTAAATTTAGGCTTTAAAACTCAGATTTAGGCCTGAAATTGTCAGCTGCCTTGAGCTGGGCTGGGCTGGCTGGCAGCTGACCTCTTCTAGCCAATAGTATTGTATTCCACACCATCTTACATCATCTCAATAGCAGTAAAGTCCTGTGTGTGGGTGTGGCTTGGACAGTTTCACTTTGGCTGAGGTACAGAGAAGACACCGTGCTGTCCCAGGAGGGATGGACAGGCCCAAGCCCACAGCACCAGCTCACCATCATGTTATCTTAGGGAAGTAAAATGTTTGTTCTTAGTTCTTCTCTTTGCTTAAGTTTGTCTTTAGAGAATTGACTTTTTTTTAGAATGATTTGTCATCAGAATGGTAAAATCTGTGCTTATTGGGGAGTGGGAAGTTATATATAACTTGTGTAAGTGTGTGTTATATTGTAGTTTTCTCTTAATTTACTCTTTTCTGTATAAATACATGTAGTTAGTTTCAGCATAAACCTAGTTTAAAGGTTTTTTTCCCCTCTCCCTCTTCTTTCTCCCTTTGGCCAGTTGGGGAGAGGAAGAACCCTTTTTCTCTGTTCTTGGGCAGTTGGCATTTTGCCAGCTCAACCCAAGACAATAGTTTGAGAAAGGGATGAATCTTACTCTTTTACTTAGTGTGGTAGTTTTGCCTTTAGTCAGCATAGGTCCCCCTTTAGGCCTCAGTTTTCAGCAGGCCTCAAAGGATGTGACGCAGATTAGAGGGGACAGGTATCATCTGACTGAAGCAGCCAAAGAGGTATTTCATATCATTTGACATCAACCGGCAGTGTCGGGGAGTACAACAAGCAAGGGGGGAGGAGTTTCTCGCTTTTTCAGTCCATGCTTTTGACCAGGAGGCTTCCTGCTCCCTGACTCCTGAAATTAGGCCCTGCTGCCGATCCATGTGGTTGTTTACGCAGGGAAGTGAACATTTTCCTGTTAATTTCTCTTTCCCTCTTGCTGGGAGGTTTCCTTTGGGGAGGAGGTTTGGTTGGTTTGGAATCTCACTTGTTAGCTGGGTGACCTTGGTGAAGGTGTTGTTGTTTCCTTTCACTATGTGTTATTCCACATTCCATGTTAAGTTTTCCTCTTCTCTGTATAAATATAAAAACCTCACCGTGTTCAAAGCCTCGTTTCTGCTGTTTTCCCTTACTCTCCTTCTCTGGGAGTGGACTTTTTGACCAGGTACCAAGCAGTTGGCATTGTGCCAGCTCAAACTATAACACTTAGTCTTAGAAGCAGTGCTTTTATTTTCCTACTCATATCTGGAACTGTATCAGTACTGTCCTAATGAGTTGAATTTCTCCTTAATTACAGGAGAACACTTATCTTCCATAGTTTATCAGTTACTTTAAACACTTTACTTGTACCTCTGCTGTGCACACCAGCAATTATTTCAGGATAAACCACATAATACCACATAATAGTTTCTATAAGGGGATGATGATTTTCAAAACACTGTTGTGGTCCACTTTTCAATTCTAAAACCTGTGTTGACAAAGTCAAGTAATAGCTGTAAGCCCAAGAAATACAGTTTCTAAGCAGTAAAAGACATATCAAAGAATCCACAGAGTTACATCTACACTGGTCATTCAGAAGCAAAACATAAGCATTGAAAAGGTTCAATAGTTTTCAGCTTAAGTAGTCACATTACCTGAGCATGCAATTACCATTCTATGCAGCTTGTCTCCGCTACTGCTACCTAGAAGCAGATTACAATTTGCAGTGCAAAACCTCAAGTCCACCCTGCAATCATTTTCTTGAAGTTCAAGCAGAAAATACAAAGAGGTAGCAGATATTTCTTTGCATCTTTACTGGGAAAGGCTTTTCACTTGTTTCTGACAATTGGCAAGAAATACACAGCATACTGTCACCTTCAGCTAAGGAAAAAACCCCAGACTATTACTGGTTTTATTGTATTCATGATCTGTAACTCTGGATACACTATAGTTCAAGCAGCAAACTGAGAACCAATTTGGCACATGTTGTTGCTGAATTCTATTAAACATATTCCTGGTGATTGCATTTTGTTTGACATGTCAGTGAGATTTAACGCTCTCTTGTTTCTAAATGTTCATGAGCCTCCAACATGGTAAAAGCTACCTAGAAAAGTACAACAACAAATGTAACTTAAGCCAGGTCTGACAACAGCATTTCTCAGCAGTTTTGAAAGCTCATGATACAAAGATAGATTTGAAATATCACTCATTTAATCAAAGCAGTGAAACAATTCCAATGCCTTTAAGTGACTTTATGCCAGAAAACTGAGATCTCTGAAGATTCAATTGCAGATGTCAGATGTTTGCTTGCAAGGTATAACACTATTGTAAAACATGACTGGAAAGTACAAATTTGGTCCAAAATCTGCAGAATATTGGACTATAATCTCCCAGCTAACAGGTAAATGAATGAGAAGTGTTGCCACAGCACAGGTAACTTCGTGGACAAAAAGTAATTGACTGTTTTACTTGCAAGTATTTTATTTAAGACAGCACGAAAGACAACTAGGAAATCATTTACTGGAAGTTCTGTTTCTTAGAAGTTCCTGCAAGTATTGATCAAAGCCAGTTATTTTAAGTCAGGGCTATCTTGTATTTCACTGCTAGTTTTCTTCTGGGTGATAATCGATATCCAAATCCAGCTGGTGAGTTCACACAGTAAAGTTCAAAACCAGTTCACGTTAAAGGCACAGTACAGTTAAAAATGTCAAGTTTCCATCACATGAAGTGTTAACAGACAAATTCTTGAGTGTGTATTCATTACAATTACATTGGTGCATACAAAATCTTTTAAAGCCTTGTCAGTCAAATGGTTCGCTGAACTGCTGAGCAATTTTAATGAGGATGTGGCAGGTGAAAAATAATTCTGATTATGAATGCTGACAGTTATTTACTGCTTGTATGAGAGAGGGTGACAGCAGATGTCTGAAACAACTTTTGAATTCTCCCATAGAAGCCTGCTTCTTGCTAGCTGCAGCTAGCCATGGGCTGCTTGTAAATCTGATTAATACCTAGATTCAAAAAAGTGGTGCTTACTGAATCCTCCAATTAAAGGGACAAAGTCATCAAATCAAAGGCAGATCATCGTATTTCTGCATATAGACTATTTAGACAAGAAACAGGACTGGATTGGGAAGAGCCTGGAAATCAATGAAATCCCAAAAACAAGAAGACACTTACAGCAACATAAGCCTAGGCACTGACAAGGCATCTTGGCCAGTGACCCTCTAAGCCTGCAAAGAACATGGATGCAGCTATGTGACATGAAACCAACACCTTTCTGCCAATCTTCCCCAGACAAGCAGCAATCTCCTCAGTGAGAAGTTAAGGTAGAATGGCTGTAACTCTGCAAAATTGGGTGTTAAAGACAAACCTGTCCATGGTACAGACAAAGAAGGAAGTGGTAATTATCGCTGGTTAGGGCTGAAGATGAAAACTGAACAAAATCCACAAAGAAAGGAGATCATCTGAGCAGCTAACTTTATTTAAATTACTCATGTAAGTTTTCACCAGGGTATCCACCAATAAGAATATTCCAACTTCCTGCTACCCTCTGGATGCAGTTTCAAGACAGTCAAAATCAGGTTCCACCTTTTGTTTGAGTTACCTGAACGTCTTTTAAGTTTCCCCAATGGCAATATTTAAATAGTATTCAGCTAATTCTAGTCAAAGGGAGCTCAGACTGCCCAGCCAAATTCCAATACATACTGTCACCATTCAAATATATTTGTGTCCTTTAAAATGTCTCGTTGGCAGCAAGTGGATTAAATGCTTTTAGTTGAGCAGACCTGACTGCACATTTGCAGCTCATGATCAGCCTACAACATTAGACATTCTTTCAGGCTGCCACATAAACATTTATGTTATTGGAGCAGCTGGCACAGAAGGCTTGCTAAGGAGATTTCAGTTTTGATTGTTCCTGTAAGAGTCCAAACATTAGTTCCCTGTGTTCATGCATTGACTAAGCAACTCACCTAAGACTCCCTCAAAGACCAAAGCTAAATTAAAATTCAGAAGTTCCCGAGAGCTGCTGTTCTGAAATACTGCAGGAATTGGCAGACTGTTCTTGAAATAACTTTAGTGTTTGCAAATATGAAATAGGATAATAATTCCCCAACATTTTAATAGCTATTTAACAATTAGTCTTATAAAAAGACTACTTAAGTCACATTTTCATGGGCTTGCATGGACTATAATGTCCCTCAGGTAGCATCAGAAGCTTAAACACCTGTACTGGTAAACATATTTTCTTTCCAAGTCTGTAAAAGGATATCTGAAGATTTTTTCCAGCCTTAGAAATATAGCTCAGTAAATGTATAGCTAAAATAGGATTACTTTACAAAGACAACAAGAGTGACAAAAATATTTATGAACTGTATTTATATAAACATATTGGCTTGTAAACAAGTTGACAACATTTACATTAAATATTGAGAGAAAACTTCAAACTAGACAATTTGCATTAAAGAGAAAAATATGTTAAAAATTAATTACATCTTAATTATTCCATTAGTTATGACTAAATCAGGCACCTGGCAGTTTCAGAACTGAACTGTGCTAAAACACTGCAACAGTGCTGAATATTGTAATTACACTAATGATTTCCTCTAGAGCAAATGCCACCTCATATTTACCTGAGGATTCCCATGGTTACTCAGTGTGGACAACAGTATGAAAAATAGTTATTTTTCATGGACTAGGAACCCACCACCTTAGTGAATGTTTTTGGCATACCTGAAAGGACAGTCGCTTATCAGCTATAGTTTTGTATGGATATCCCAGAAATGCCAGCAAAACTAATGCAAAAGTCAAACCCATCTAAAAGTATAAATCTCATTCAAATCTTTCCAGTAGTATTTGCACTGTTTTGCAGGATCTTAGCTAGTTTTATTTACAAATAAAAGAGTCCTACAGGTTAGATGTGCAAGTATTTAAGAAAAGTTAACAGAAAAGCATAATGAATTATGAAATAGTTACAACAGTTCATCAAATTATACATAAGAAATTTACATACATGTTTAACCATGAAACAATAATTTCTATATATTATTCAAACTTAGCTTCAATATTTGTTCTCATTCAACAGTGATACTCAAAATGATATTCAGGTTTTTTAACCCTTTTAGTGAGAACACTTACTTATTTTTACAGGTGCAAAGATGCTTATTTGGATAAAAGTTCCACATGGGTATGACTTTCAACATAAGTTTAAATTACTTAGTTTTCTTCTTGAGGACAAAAGAGTATCAATGGTAATAAACAGACAGTTCATCATCACTCATGTCTGAATCATCGTCATCCACTTCACCTTCAATGACTGATTTCTTGCCTTTGCAGCATGAAACAATTAATCCAATTAAAAAGACCTGCAAATTTAAAGTAGTAAAAGTTACTTTTATTCAATTGAGGGGCATATAAGGGCAATATATGCAAAACACAATGGCAGGGTGGTGATGCAAATGATGCAATGAAAACTACTGTAAAACATTCAACTTGATTCAGTGATCTCCAAAATCAAAGTACTTACTGCAATGAATGCCCAGTTCCCGAAGTAATATGCGGCACTGAAGAACCAAAACTTATGAAGAAAGAGGTACGTCCGAGTGACAATACACTGATCTAAAATGAAAAGAAATAGTACTGATTAACACAGAACAAAAAAAAAAGTCAGCTAATGCTAACCCAATATAATAGAATAATAATTTTTAGCACTTTTGGAGAGTATTCAGATCTGCAGAACAATTACACTCCATAAGTTTAATTTACTCTATCAAGAGAGTATACAAGGACATTTGTTGTTACATATAAGTAACTTGTAACACTAAGTTACAAATTACACTGGTAATCTCATTACTACAGAGTATAATTTCTCCTGCAGATGTGTCAATTATTAACTAGAATCAGTCAGAACAGAACTCAGCTCCCATTTTCGATAAACCATAGGCATAAAGAGATGCAAAGAAGATTCTGGACTACAGCACACATTTTAGGTCTCTGAAAAATAGATGTCTCTACCAGGACTGCATAAGCTTTGCAAATCAATGTCAATTACAATGCTGAGTCGTATAGACCAAAAAACCCCAACATGCACTGAGCCTGTTGCAACCCAGATAGCAGAGGGCTTATTTGTATCCAAGACCTAAAAACATGGGTTCAACATTACTCCTCTAACATGTATTTTTTGATGCATCTGCATTTATCTTCACTAGAAAGATGCAGATTTTAACTAAATTAAGAATCAAATTGTCAAGGCATTTTCAACATTGCCAACAGGGAGCAAAAAGGCTTGGATGGAACACTGAACTTGTGACTTTTCAGAGATCATGTCAGAGGGTGGCCAGCAGGACATTCAAGCCAGTTGAACCTCTCCAGTGCAAGGAGTGCACTGCATTTATGCTAAGGCATAAATATATATATATATACTGGGGGGAGGTTGGTTTGGTTTTTTTGTTTGTTTGTTGTTTTTACTTACTATGCTTCAAACCCCACCTAAAGCCCCTTTCACAGCATGAAGTGGTGTCTAAACAACTTGAATGCTAGAGAAAATAAGCAACACAGAAATCGCCTGTTCTTCTCTCAGTTCAGACCCCAGGTTTGGAAATATTCTCCTGGTGCAGTTGAAGTACAGAACTTCCTGTCTTCTAAGCTTGGGAGTGATATGCTGCTTATATGGTTATACAGTTCACCTTTTAACAGCCATCTAAGTAAGAAATACAAGTAAAGTGAAGATACCTCAGAATTGCAGATAGCATTGTCAATATCACCTGCAGGTCTCCATCCAACCAGTTACTTGAATTAAAAACAGCTAAAGGTCTTTCAGGTGGCTCTTCACAGTAATTTGATTAAATAAATGATAGTATATATTTTAGACTAGTTTGACCTTGAAAAGAGCAGCTAACAAAATTTTACCTATTATTTCTGAATTAATATATTACTAAATAGGCTGACATTTCAGAATAAGCTAGAATGAATAACTTGAATTAAGATAACTACTTGTTATCCAGAATAATCAATGTGACTATTACTGACATCTGTGATCATGTGGAACAGAAATACACACAAAAATTTACCAAGCCCCCAAGAGATTAACTGCCACCACTTGAAAAATACAACATATTATGTAGTGCTGACCAAGGCAGAAAGCCAGGATTCAAGACAGAACAGTTTTTTGAACAAACAATGACAAGCTAAATCCATAGATCAAACTGGGAGAAAGAGAGCACAGACCCAACACAATAGATGGCCAGATTTAAGAGAGACCTGTTTGTCAAGCCCCTTGAAAAAGTCCTCAAAGTCTAACAGAGACAGAAGTCCTGCACTAGGAACAAAGAGCCACCACGTAACAGCGCAGAGTGGAGGTTGAACAGACACAAAGTAACTTCACAGGCAGTGACCTCATATCCCAGTACATGCAGTTGTGCTCATCTGCAACTCAAAAACATGAACTGAGTATCAGGCTTCACTAACTGGAATGCAGCCAATACGTCCATAGAACTGATCACTTCCTTTGGCATCTGCAACAATGCCATTTTGGGCTGCCCGGTATAAGAGCAGCATGGACACATTGGAGCAAATCTAGCAGAGGATCACAGCGACAGCTCGAGTACAGTCAAGATGCGTTTGTTCACCTTGATGCAAAGGTGATTGCAGGTGTGCCTTACTGCTACTTCTGCTATCTAGTAAGGGCATGCAAAGTGAGATTCTTCCTAGACCTGCATAACTACAGGATAAGAGATGACAGAGTCTCAACAACAAATATTCCTACTAAGTAATAGGAGAAGCTTGACCATATCATAGGTAAACACTGAAGAAGGTAGTCTGTGGAGACATTCACAGCTGGATGGACCTGAGCCACTTGCTCTCAACCCTGCTGGGGTGTTGGAACAGACTATCTCTTAAGGTCCTGTGTGAGCCCAAAATCATTACACAAAGGTAAATATAGAGACAACATATATCTCACCAACAACAGTATTTTGAATGGAACATCCAAAGTGAGAATGTCATGCACAGATAGATGAAGTTAATATGCCCCATTTCAAGCAGATACTAGTTTTGCTTAAAATATACTCAAAACTACTGCCAAAGGAAAACCTGTGGTAGAACATATAAGCACTGCACATTCCAAATCATAAAAGAACTGAAGACACGGCTGCAGGTATCCAAGAAAACTTATTTCATCTGCCTTTGCTGCCAATTATTCTAAAGCAGTGTTACAAAAAACAGCTGCTGCTTGCAGTTTCTGGGTACAGCTTTGGTGACAGACCAAACTGTTGAGATGGACCAGACTAAGCAAGCTTGAGCAGACTTCAGACACTAGTAGGTATATAAAAAATTTCGAAATTGCAAGCTTCCCCTTTTGTCTTGTACCTATCATCTCACAGCCTAACAGTTTTATCAATATTTCACAGTGTTAAAGTCACTCAAGGACTTCCAACGTCCACAGAAGTTTATATTAATGGTTGTACCACTTCCTCAGCTTTCTCTGGAAACAAATTCATGGAATGGCAGCAACAGCTGCCCCAGCCACAAATACAGTATTACTTTCTTTTCTTGTTGGCTAAATAGAAAAATTGCTATATTATTTATTACCTCTTACTCAGCAGTTTCTACAAAGTGGTTTCTTGCATATTCTATTTGAGCACATACTCACTTATTCCATGTTATTCTCTTCTGTGAGATACATACATACACACAAAATTAATAGCGGCCTCATTCAGCTGTTGAAACTGTCTTTGCACTCCACAATTCTACTCCGCTGCTGCTGCTACTTCTATAGTTTTACAAGCCAAAGTTAATCTCCCATAAAAAGCTTTTACAATTTTGGGGTTGTGGCATTCCACACCTGTTATCCTTCCCTTAGCTAACTTCACCCAGAAATTGCTTAAAACTTTAATTCATCACTCTCAGCTGTCACAATATCATGAGTATTAAAGACCTTCAACACCACTTGCTTCAAGGTTAACATTGCAACAGATTTACAGCTTTGATCTCTTCTCAGACTGGAAAGTGTATTGGAAGACACACTACTCACATATAGCAAGGATCTGAAAATACCTCCCAACTGGTTGTATGTAGCTACAATAGCTGCCCACTTAGACATGTGAATCACTAAGCTTTCAGCACCTCAAGCTGACAACACTTTGAAGCACTACACTGCACTACAGAAGCATGAGTATCAAATCACTCAGATGTTAAACAACAGTTTGCAGCTACCTAGTTTTAAAATCTATGTCTAACATACAAAAAGCTGCCTGCTGTTTCATCCCAGTTGTTTGGCTTTGGTGTAGGCTTTCTTTGCTTAGCTGAAGTGGTAGTGAGATGGCACCTAAAATAGACCCAGAGAGAACAAAGTCTAGCTGGATAAAGTCTAGTCCAAAAAGCTACCTTATTTAACAAAAGCTGCTCAGTAGGATTGGAATCTAATCCTGACAAAAGAAAATATTTAGCAGGCAAGGATGAGCCAGGAACTACCTATCATTCAGAAGACAAATCCTGCTTTTTTCATTCTTCAAGCTACAGATAAGTTGTACATGATACTTCACATGGTCTATTTGCAAATGAAGCACTACCTGATACAAAACTAGACAACCAGAGAAGTGATGTAATCAATGTAAGTAAGTCTGATTTTGTAACAAATAGTCAGATCTGATTTTGTACCGTTATTGGTTATCTGGATAACCAATATCTATTTGCACTTTATACTATATGAACAACTGCAGCAGCCACACAACTTCTTGATGATAATTACACATTATGAATGTTTACATTAAATGGCTCAAGAATTTGCAAGTCCCATCAGTGCTAGCAGAGCTTTATAGTATAAGGAGTTTCTAGTAAGATTCTACACTGAAAGATGAAAAAAGTCACCAATCAAAGTTGCTGAATGCTAAATAATGTCCTACTGAACAATCTGAGTNGTTGTAAAAAGAGGGTTCTGGATCTTAGAATCAACCAAGCACAAACTTTACCTAAACATCGCAAGAGTTTCATCACTTCCCTTTACACACTCAAAAGCCCCTCAGTCATCTTCTGGCTATTTTAAATTTGGAGTGTATCTTTGCACAGATGAACATTATAATGCAAAACTGCACCCAGCTATAAGGTTTCTATTTCAGTTTCTTTACAGATAATCTCTGAGGGTGCCACGATTTGCATGTATTAACAGACTAGGTGAAAACCATTTAATGAGATTTGAAGACCTAA
>VWZD01000025.1:311424-466231 GCA_013396695.1 Sakesphorus luctuosus | reverse complement strand
TAGTTACACAGTAACAGTGTCTTTGCTTCCAGGAGGAAAATTTGCAAGTCTTGGGCGTAGTCTGGAAAGTAAGAGCTGAGAAGGTTGGGCAGGACCAATGGACCCTACTCCTGCGGGGTGGCACACTAGACCAAAATGGTCTCCAGACCCAGCTATGGGAAGACCTCAGTTTGACCAGGACAGCAGTGGGATCAGTGCTACCGAGGCAGGTTCCAGAAACTGCAGGCTGGGATGGGCTCCTCGGATTGCTGGTGCTGAGCCACTGACATGCTGGGGCCACCACACACCTGCTGGGGCCGCCACACACCTGCTGGGGCCGCCACACACCTGGGGGGCCACCACACACCTGCTGGGGCCACCACACACCTGGGGGGCCACCACACACCTGGGGGGCCACTGCTCTGCTCAGTATGGTAAACACACTGAGCAGGAACTGAGGGGGTGTCTCATTTTGAACAGATTTTTTTTAATCTTTGTGAAATGTTTTCACAATGCTTCTGACTCTTGGGAATTTGAAAACAAACAAACAAACACAAATGTTTGTCCAAAGTCCACTTTGGAAACAGAAATGTTAAGCAAACAGTTCTGACAAATTGGAAACTCTGCTTGCCAAAGATTGCAGGGGGAAAAATGCATTTTCAGAAGTCATATAAACCACTCAGAACTTCCCAGATTTTTGCTGCAATAATGAATTCCAAGAACAGAATAATTGGGAAAGAAACCCAAGTATTTTTCAGCTTTTGACATTTTAGGAAAGAGCTGAAGACGACATTTTTTTATATCTACCACATCCTTTGTCGTGATGGAAAGAGAAGCTTTAATTCCAGAATAGCAGCAGGAAAGGGCAGGGAAAGGGAAGATCTTGGGGATCTCATTTCTAAATGCAGAAATGGTTTAGTGATGACAAAAAAGGGATTCTGACTTGCTAATTAGTTTTGCATAATGATGACTAAACTTGATTACACCAGGAACCAGTCAAATGTCTTTGTAGCTCATAGGCTTACCCCAAGCTCCAATTAAAAGGGTTTGGTTTGTTTATGGCTCACAAGGTGCTTCCTGGAGACCAAATAACTCACCAAAGGGTGCTCCAAGCTTTGTTGTTTCAATTGGCTGCTGCAGCAAATTAACTTCTGAGGAGGAATTTGATAGCATCTATTTTATCAGACATCCAAAAGCACATCACCAGTCCTCCATGAGCCCTTGCTCCTATTTTTCCCTCCTAAACATCTAAACAAATGGAGAATAAAGCCTTCATTATCTCTCCATCAGTTGCCATCACTGCCAGCCACCGCAGAAGTTCTCTACCTGCTATTTTTCTCTATTAGGAAGAGCTGAAAGAAAATCTGGCCATAAAACCTTCCTGAATCTGTGTGTGTGTGTGAGTGTGTGGGTGTAGGGGAGAACCCTGGAGTGGTAACACCTTCTTCAAATGCCACTCACCATCCCCTCAGGTGAAAGACATGGAGGTTCTCACAGTCTCACCATCCCTGCTGTCCTCCTGGATGCTTATGGAAAGAAATCCCAGTCCCTGTGAGTCCATGGCAAAACTGCACCCACACAGATCCCCAGCTGGCCACCCAGACTGGGATGCAGCCTGGATGCCAGCAGAGCTCCAGCAGCAATGCCAGGGATTGCTGTGCCCCACTCTAACTTACTCCCACAACTACAGAGGGCACCAAGACCCCCACAAACAATCAAATCCACCTTTGGATTACCCTGTGATCAATGCAGTTCTCTGTATCTTATTGTAACTCTGGGTGCTGGCAGGACTCTGACTGGCACAGGGAACCAGTGCGGGGTTGGGGACTGTTGGGGTGAGATCCAGTGACTCAAGCCTGAGTCCTTCTTGAGGGCTGTGCCAACTCCCACATTTCTTCCTGTAACTTGAAAACAACATGGAAGAAGAGAGAAAACTTTCCTTCTCTGCATAATTCCCCTGAATGAAGGACTTGCTGGATACAGAACAGTTCCCCTCCAGTGGCTGGTGCACAGTGGAGCAGGGCATGGCCCTGCCCCTGCCTGGCAGCATCTCTGCTTGGAATATTTCTTAGAGATACCTCACTCTTAGGAGTGCAGGCTGTTGTCCCATGCCAGAGCAAATGGCTTGACAATGTCACAGAATCACAGAAGATGCTGAGCTGGAAGGGACCCACAACGATCAGTAAGCCCANCCTCTTTTGCAGATGAACACACCAAGTGCCCTCAGTGTCCTCACACTCTGTGTCCCTCCTTTGGACACTCTCCAATGGCTCAGCCTCTCCCTTCCATTGTGTCCCCCCAAACTGCACCCCCCCGCCACTGCAGGTTAGGCTGCCCCAGTGCAGAGCAGAGTGGGACAATCCCTTCCCTCACCCAGCCAGTGCCGGGAAAGCACCAGCTCCTCCCAGTTCCTTGCGGCACCTCAGTGGAGCCCCTGCTCCGGGCAGGGAGGTTCAGCTGGGGTGGCATTGACGTTATGAAATGCTTGGGGTGGGTGATTGCCTCAAAGTTGGGAAGCAGCAATCCCTTTGGCACGACGTCAGCGCGCTCTGGGTGCCACAGCAGATGCTGTTTGCTTCACACCACCCTCCTGCTTCCCAAGCACCGCAGAGCGCGGCAGCACCGACGTGGTTTCAGCCCACACCATGAATGGGTAGGGCTAGTTGACTGGGAGGCTTCACAGCCACTTCAGCTGTTACTCAGCCCCCCAGGGGCTCCCAGACTGGCACAGCATTCCTGTGGGTCCAGTAACGGTGGGAATATCCGTGAGCCCCGTTCTCGCCATTCCCAAATAGAGCCATGCAGGACATGCACGGTGGGCTCAGGCTACAAGAGGCTGGTACAGCAGCTCTGGCTTTCCTACAGCTTGAGAGCCACGGGCAGGACTCTTCCAAAGAACAGGGGAGTTTCCCATAACCTCCAGGTCACATTGGAGAGATGTGGCAAGAGGAAGAGCTGGGAAATTACAGACCATTGGTTTGACTTTAAGACTCCAAAAAATACTGGAACAAATTATTAAACAATCACTGTATAAGCACTCAGAAGATAAAAGGCAGTGGGAAAGAGCCAACACGGACTTGTCAAGAACAAATCATGTCAAAGTAATCTAATCTCTTTCTTTAATGGGGTCATTGGCCTATGGACAGCAAAAAGTGGTAGATAGGATATACCTCCACTTTCATAAGGCTTTTGACTCAGTCTGACATGAGAGTCTCCTCCAAGTAGGGAAATAGGATTGAAAGCAAATCATACAGCATAGGCACCATTTAGAAAAACATTAGACTTTGAATTTTGTATTAGACTTTGAATCTGTCCAAGAGAGGGATTTAAGTCTCTCAGGTGTCCATTCTGGGCCCAGTTCATTGAAAAATTATTGAACTTATAATTCAGCAAAGGCAGACCAACACCCACACAGACAACAGGCAGGAACTTCATGGAATTTATGTTAATACTGTTTTATAAACATAAAATATGCAAACCCCATACCAACAGTCACAGGTTCTTTGACTCATACAAACATATCTCTATACATGACACTATCTTACTTTTAATGAATAATAAAATTACTCATTGACATTGCAAGAATGGGGATACAAATTTCTTCTTTGGTAAATGCCTGTTGTTGTTGTAGGTAAAGAGCAGATTTCCTGCTGCTACTCAATCTTTCAGTTCTTTTCTAGCTCTCTGACCTCACAGCAAATGATTCCAGCTGGACAATTTACCACAGTTTATAGTGCCACATTTTCATGGGGATTGAAGAGCCAGCTATTTGTTTCAATCTTTTTATCAACAGCTTTAGATGATGGAGCTGATCAGGCACTGCTAAATGCCTAAATACAGACATCTGTTCCATTTTAGATTGCCCAGGGTATCCCATCTGGCCTCCAGCTGCCAGGTTGGCAGGGGGCTGCTCTCCTGTGAGCCCCACTTCGTTACTCTCAGAGGCACCACCTCCTCTTGAGAACCCAAAGCATAGAAGTAGCACCACATAAATGTGTTGAGGCAACAAAAAAATCAGCTTTGTGGATGAACTTGGATGAAAGGTGATGAAAAAATAACCAACAAGATGAAATGCAATAAAGGCAAGTGAGAAGTCAGCACAAGGAGAAATGCCCAGTCTGAAGTGTGGTGAGACACGTGGCAACACCATTGCAGTGGCTGATCTGGGAGCGACAGGGAGTCCTACAATTGGGATGGACAAACTTGGCCCCTGACCCCCACTTAGCAGCAAGAGCTGTGGATCCTCAAGGCTTGCCAAGGACAAGATCCCCACATGGGAACTGCACTGTGAGAAAGAGAGAGGAAAAAAAAGAGAACTGAAATAAAAAGAGAATGATGAGACGCTGGAAAATAGTTATAGGAGAGAAGATTGGAGAAACTTAACCACTCTCTTTTGCCTAGAGAAGAGCAAAGCTGCCCATGTGAGGACGGTGTGAATTATGTCCCAGGATGTTCTGAAGCAACAGCTCATCTTGGAGTAATTGGAATCATTGAATGGTTGGGGTTGGAAGGGACCTAAAAGCTCATCCCATTCCACCCCCTGCCATGGGCAGGGACACCTCCCACCAGCCCAGGTTGCTCCAAGCCCTGTCCAACCTGGCCTTGGACACTCCCAGGAATGGGGCAGCCACAGCTTCTCTGGGCACCCTGTGCCAGGGCCTGCCCACCCTCACAGGGCACAATTTCTTCCTGATTGCCCCCCTTTGCAGCAGAGCAGATTTGAGTTACAAATTAGAAGAGTACTCTGCTACCAGGGTAACTTTGCACAGGAGCAGGTCACCCAAGAAAGCAGCAGAACCCCTTTTTCTATGACCTCAAGGAGCAGATCACTGACTCTGTCAGCTCTGCTTGTTTTGCCAGGCCCTGGATCGAGCACTTTGGCCCTCAGAATCTCCTGCTTTAAGGCTGTGGATTGGAAGAAACATGTGCAGCTGGATGCCCATGGATTAATTCCTGCCTGCAGGTGGTGAGCTGTTCTCAGTTACAGCATCACAGCCTTGCTCTTGGGCTGCCAATTCCTGAACAAGAGGATCTCTATAAAAAGCCAACAGGGATACCTGGACAACAACACAAGGATGGTAGGGACAGGCACCTGTATGGCAGGAGATTAAATATATTGGCCAAAAGGGAAGATTTGTTATGATGAGGAAGAGAAGAGCTTGAATTGCCATAAGATTCTTAGAGGGAAGGACCATCCAGTCTCATTTCATAGGAGAATGAGCAGTCCTCGTGCACTCACTGTGTTCTGATGGCTATGGAGCAAAGTCCTGCTCATGGCTATGGAGCAAAGGCTGCCTCAAGGGGGCTTCTCACTCCCTGTGGGTGGCAGGACAAGCCAACTGAGCCATGGGAGGTTTTGGAGGAGAATGAATTAATATTCAGTGGAGCAAGGGCTCCTCTCCCTGAATCTACCAGGAACAGACTGGAGAGAACAGGAGTCTTCATCCTCTGGAGAACTTGGCAAGAGGGGATCCAAATTCTGTGCTAGGTGAGAGGGATGGAAGACAACCACTGTCACCCAGGGGTGTCCAATACTGGTGATGCCTGTCAGGAGTGAGCTGTGGGGGACTGAGTGCACCTCAGACACTGGGTCTGTGCAGGGTAAGCCTCACAAGGATACCCTCCTCAAGCCTGCTGTGTGATTCTGGGCCTTGGGAAAAAAGCTTCTGAGTCCCAGAGTGCTCTCTTGGATCAGAGTGAGCTTGAAAGAAACTCCTCTGATGGATGTGATAGGACAGTTACAGAGAGTTACGTGGAGACAGAGGAGAAAATGGAGAAAGGCAAGTGCTAGTGGATTGCCTGTAGATGGAATGGGACCTGGAAATGCAAGGGAAGACAAAGCCCTGACCTATTGTTGCAGGAGACACAGAGCACCTGCAGACACCCAATACAACCTCAGCCAGAAACATGACATGAGGTCAAAGTCCCTGGAGAATGAGCACATGGCAAGAGTTCATCCCAGAGTATGCTGGACCCGAGGACCCTCCCCTGATGGGAAGGGCACTGGAGCAGCCCTGCCATTCCCAAATAGGACAGCTCTGGACTTCTCCCAGCAGTCATTTCAGTCCTCTGATCCTCCCCACTGTGCAAAGACAAGCCTAGGCCTGAGTTTTCCCCTGATCACTGCCACAGACCTGGCTCGGGGGAGGCTGCACCCACCTCTGCTGTGGAGCAGCTCCACACTCCTGCCAGGAGGAAGGGAAGCAGCAGTGAGTCAGGAAGCGTTGGGGAGGAGGGAACAGCACTGTGAGCTGCAGTAGGTGGAGCTGGCTGAAAATCTTCCAACAAAGAGCTACATTTTTTTATTATGAGAAATATGGCTTTATTGAGATAAAAAAAAAATCTAGAAGAAAGTATTGATCCAGAGAAAATATTTCAATTACAAAATTAAGTTAGTCCAATTTTTAAATTTTAAACTCTTATCTCAGTGCAATTCCTAATGCTGGCAGTGCTGAGATCCCTCATGCATTTGAACCCATCCCAAATCTCCTCTTTCCATAAAAGCTCCTTTTTGGCATTTTATGGAGTAGGGATTTGCAGTTTTGAGCACCATCTAATAAATTGCTCATTAAGACTTGAATTGGAAATTAATCACTTCTTCCCCATCTCACTTGATTTGGGCAAAGAAACTCTTTAAGGGCCAGGAAAAGTTATTACCTTTGGCACAGAACTGGCCTGTGCAGTCTGGAGTCCTAAGACAACAGATTCTGTCCTAATTCCTCTTTCCCAGACCAGACAGACAGGACTCCATGGACCCACAGGATCACAGATTTATTGAGGTTGGCAAAGCCCTCCCAGCTCATGGAACTCCCCTGTGCCCGATGCCCACCTTGTCCCCCAGCCCAGAGCACTGAGTGCCATGGTCAGTCCTTCCTTGGACACCTCCAGGGGTGGGGACTCCACCACCTTCTCCACACTTCTCATGCTCTTTCTTCTCCTGATGGGACCCATCAGCTCCCACACTCCTCCAGAGCCCAGCCTTCATTTCAGTGCATTGACTTCTTCCTCAGTTTCTGGTTTTGGACTAATGTGGACAAATTGTCATTCCTCTTCCAGAGACACTGACAGTCAGCTGGGTAATTACTGTTTGTACTGATATTTGGGATGAAAAGCCACCCCCTTTGTTACCGGTAGATATTTCTCTGAAACAGCCCCAGCCAATTCCTAATGGCAGGAAGGAACTGCAAGAGCTCACAGTCAGCACTGGGGGTGGTAAAGGCTCTTCGTTTAGCACATACCTTCATTAATTATGTCACATTAATATCAGCTTGGATAAGGTCCTCCACGATTCCAGGCTGAGTCAGTGTGAATGTTTCCAGGAGTTGATGTGAACTTGGAGTGGCCTCTATGGTTCAAACACACTCTTATTACACAAAATTTGTATTAAACAGCCTTCAAGTATGAATAAAAACCCCCAGAAATAAATGTAAGACACTAAGCCACAGGCACATCCCTCTGGGTTGAGCTCCTGCACAGAAAGCTACAGAACCTGTCTCTTCTTGCCTGCCTCCCTCTTGGCTTCATGAATCTCCAGTACATCCATGGCTGTAGGATCCAAGTGCAGGATCTGCAACCTGCATAGAGTGTGGAGAGAAGGATAAATTCCCTCCTGTGGTGCTCCCACAAGGATCATGTTGGTACTAAGAAATGAAAAGTGAGCAATTCAGATCTATATGGACCCTGTGAGACTGAAGCAGCTACCAGTTAAGAACAAACAAGGCCACAGCTGTTGTCCGGTAAAGGAGAAATCACTCCCTGGGAGTTCTCAGCAACTGCCCAGAAGTTTCTCATGAGAACTCTTCAACTTTCTCTCAGGACCCCGGAGATGTACCTGAAAACAGCTAGGATGAGTTCCTCAAAACACTGGACTTGTGAGATACGGATTATAATGAATTAGAATTCGTAGTTTGATGGTGTGAGGTTCAATTTAGCCAATAGAACGTAGTCTTAATCCTGTATAAACCATGTGCAGTGTGTAATAAAGGTCTTTCACCATAAACCACAATGGCTTGTTGAGTGAAGTCCTTTTTCTCTGTTTAAAATTGTTTACTTTAAGATTAGGGATGTTTTGTTGGGTGTAGACTTCTGTGCCCTCCAAATGATGCATTTGGAGTTGTCCTGCCGGTACTGGATCACCAATTCTCCCACCTGCTGGGACCCTGGATGAGACTCCACCTTTAGGTCCCTGGGCTGGTCCACATACCTGGAGGTTGTCTTGCCTTAAAGGAGGATCTGCTGCTCTGTAGATGCTCCGGGGCCTTTGTGGAGCACTGGATCCACTGCCGAAAGCACAAGGAGACCTTTGCTATCTCCATTCCTTGACTGTCTGGGGCAACCTCAGAAAAAGGCCAAGCTTGAGCACCCAGCCCTGCAGAGAAGGCCCAGAGACTTGCTTAGGGACCAAGTAGAATCCCATAATCCAAGAATGGTTGAAAGGGACCTTAGAGTTCATCTTGTTCCAACCCCTCTGCCATGGGCAGGGCCACCTTCCACCAGAGCAGGTTGCTGGTCTAGTAGAAGTTTCTTACCAAGTGTGTCTCAAGGCCTGACTCAGATTCACCATCCCAACCTTGACAAAACCCCATGAACGGCATCTCTTGCAAAGCCACATCACTTAAATTGACACTTCAGTAAGAGCTGGACCTGAATGTCCTGAAGGACCTCAGATTTGGACCTGCAGTGCTCAGTAGAGGCAAGTTTCTAGAAGCTGAGAAGGCATTGATGGCTTTGAGGAGGTGTGGACACGGTTGAAAAAAACATTCAGTTCCTGCACATTACATGCAGCTGATTTTTTAATTATTTTTACCCTTCCTCTTTAAAACACTACCTCAGCAAAGCATATAAGCTGCCACCCACTTCAAACATATTGAATCCTGCCTCTGATGTTCCCAGGACTACCCATTCAGATTCAGACTAATTGCTGCCTGCTCAGGCTTCTTGGTGCTTCATAGCCTCGAACGTCACTTCTGCTCTGCCTAAGGAAAGTTGGCTGGTGACAGACAGGCTCCTGTCTGCTGGAGAGTTGGAGAGCTCTGCTTGTGCGTACCAGAGAACCATTCAATATTTAATTGGTCCTTCCTGGCTCAGTGGAGGTTTTCTTAATGTTCAGCAGAGAACCTCCCAGCTTGTCAGCTGCGTCCTGTCTCTCCCAGGATCCTTCTGGACCAAGTGTCCAGCCCACAGCTGGATAATGGTGGTGGGTGAGCAACTGGCCCATGGGTTGGGCACAGAGGGTGACAGTGACTGAGGNGGAATGAGAGGCTGGAAAGCAGAGCCAGGAAAGGGCTCTGGGGATCCTGGACAGTAGCGAGTGGGCCATGAGCCAGCAGTGCCCTGGAGCCAGGAGGGACATTCCTGCCCTGGGGGGCATCAGGCCCAGCATGGCCGGACCAGGGAGGGGATTGTCCTGCTCTGCTCTGCACTGGGGCAGCCTCACCTGCAATGGGGGGGCAGTTTGGGGGGACACAATGGAAGGGAGAGATTGAGCCATTGGAGAGTGTGCAAAGGAGGGACACAGAGATGGTTCAGGGCTTGGAGGGGCAGCATGTGAGGACACTGAGGGCACTTTGTGTGTTCAGCTGCAGAACAGGAGACTGAGGGGACACCTCACTGCAGGTACAACTTCCTTGGCAGGGGCAGAGGAGGGGCAGGCACTGATCTCTGCTCTGCAGGGACCAGGGACAGCACCCAGAGAATGGCCTGGAGTTGTGTCAGGGCAGAGTTAGGTTGGATCTCAGGGAAAGGCTCTTCTCCCAGAGGGTGGTGGGCACTGAGCAGGCTCCCCAGGGCAGTGGGCACAGCCCCAAGGCTGCCAGAGCTCCAGGAGTGTTTGGATGATGCTCTGGGGCACAGGGTGTGACTCTTGGGGATGGTCCTGTGCAGGGCCAGGAATTGGACTCGCTGTTCCTTGTGGGTCCCTCCCAGCCCAGCATATTCTGTGACTGATTCTGACAAAGCAGGGCACCAGCACCCCCAGAGTTGCTTTCCCATAGCACATGGCCTTGACTAATGGCAGCAAATTGAATGTTTAGATGTCATTTGGACAGGGCTTTGTCTTAAGTGTAATCCTCTTTGCTCCAGAAGCCTCCTTCTCTCTGTTCATCAGTTCTCTTCTCACCTCTCCCACCTCCTCTTTGAATGCCTTTCCTGTGAAAGAAGAGCCTTTGAAGCTTTAGGCAAACAGTCATTCTAAAGGAACATTTTGATTTGTCATAAAAACTCCAGCAAAACCTGAAGGAATTTCCCTCCCTTCATAACAGAAAAAAATGCTAATGCCAGGGTTGCCAGTGATGGTCCTTGCTCTCTGTTTGCTTTATTGAGCAAAGGAATGCTCTGGCAACACCCAGACAACCTTGTTACACCTTCTTAGTACCTGGAAACCCCTCCAAGGGCTGCTCTGTGTCCCTTGAGCCCCCAGCCTTGCCTGCCTATGCCCAGGTTCTGGTGGTGGCTTCAGGACTGTCCCAGGCTCACGGATCTCTCTGAAGTGCTCAGAGCTCCCAAAGCAAGTTTGTCCTTGCCTGGGAAATGAGGTGATTGCTCTCTGCCAAAAATAATTTGAAAACACTCTTCATATCAGAGTCCATTCAGGAAATGGAAAGTTGATTCCAACACAATGTGCAGACACAAAGGGAATTTTGAGATTTGAAGAGAAGTGTCAGGTAATAAACACAACAAAACACCTCAGTCACTGCTTGGAACCATCGAATCCTAGAATGATGGGATGGTTTGGGTGGGAATGGAATCTGAAGGTCATCTCATCCTGATCCCTCCTATGGACACCTTCCACTAGCTCAGGCTGCTCCAAGCCCCATCCAACCTGGCCTTGAACACGCCCAGGGATGGGGCAGCCACAGCTTCTCTACCCAACCTGTGCCAGGGCCTGCCCACCCTCAGAGGAAAGAATTTTGCCCCAATATCTGACCTAAACATACTCTTCATCAGTTTAAAGCCATTGCCTTTATCCTACTTGACAAGGATATTGTATTTTAAGTGGTGCATTTTCGTTCCATCCAGGAGCACAGATGATTTTCGCAGTCAGAGATGCTGAGTCTTCAAGCCTTGAGTCTTCAGGCAAACCATTTTCCTGGGAATTGTCTCCCCCATTAGGCTCCTTTACCCAGGGCTGAGCTCAGCATGTTCCAGCTGTGCTTTCAGGTACCCACGGAGTGTATACACACATCCCTTGGGATTTCTCACAGTGCTGGTTTAAAGGTAAACCAGCAGGAGAAGTGAAACCAACACAAAAGAGATTGTAAGTCAGTGTTACAATTTAAAAACAATATTACAGTAAATGCAATGGCACAAAGAGGGACTGGTTTTAACCCACAAACCCAGCAGTTTAACCCAGCCCCCTGGGGCACAAACACAGTGGGGTTTGGTGGCCCCTGTGCTGAGCCCCACGTGATTCCCCCGAGTCCAAAGGAAAAGGAAGGGACAAACCTGTTGGTGCAGATGATGTCCCAGTCTGGTGGAGAGTGGTGGGCTCCTCCTGTCCACGTTCTGCTCCTCCTCTGGATCCGACAAGTGGTGAAGACCCTAAGATTCTATGCCCTCTGGTTCAGGTGGGAATGCCCAGTGCCTCCCCCAGGGAAGGGAGTTCCCCACTGGGTGATCTGACTCTGGGAGTCAGGGGGCATTTTTGGAATCATTGATAGCCCATTAGAAGACATGAGCCCTCAGGTGGATGTGGAGGTGCCAACGACTTCCTGGAGGGGAGTTATCAGAGCTGTTATCTCCCAGGCTTCTTTCACACCCACCTTTCAGCCTGAGGGGTCAGGTGTGCCCTGGGCAGCTGCTGCCAATGGTCCATTGGTAACAGTTCATGAGAAATGCCATGGAGGGTGTAGAATACACAGCTTTGGTCACACCCACACAGTGATAAACTGGTCCTGGTTTGCTGAACAAGGACACACAGATACCCATCCCTGTGCTTAATCAAGATGATTTCTCAGCCTTGGTTTAAAGGCTGGTTTAAAGTAAAAGGCTTGGTTCAAAGTAAAGAAGTCTTAGTTTAGGAAGATGCCCCAGAAATAGTTTCCTGCTGAACAACCCCAGGTAGGTTCCCTCCTTCTGTATCAGTGGAGAAGCCCTTCCCGACAGTGCCAGTGTCACTCTTCATGAAGAACAGGCTTTCAAGGGAGATTTTAAGTCCTCTCAGCTTATAAATATGTCATGGTTCTTTAGCAGGTGCTGTGAGTCTGCGGGCACTTGTGCAGGTCACATTTGCCTTGGTGTGAGGGGACGCAGAGCTGGCAGCCTGCACTGAGCCAGGGCAGCAGTTTGTCTTCAGTGCCTGCAACTTCTGGCCCCACCTCCACCCTCAGATATCTGAACTGAGCTTTCAGCATCTTTCAATGAGGGAATATCACTCCGAGATGAAGCACAGCAAACAAAGAACTTCTAAAAGTAAGGAAAAGAGAGGTTAAGTTGAGAGGAGAAGGGACAGTTAAATCTGTGCTTTCTCATGAATATTGAGAGCCAGTTCCTCAGTTTTCTTCATGGACTGTTGATCGAGGAAAAATGGGAATTTTGGCGGGGGGTTATTTATTGATTTATTTTAAATAGCCTTCCCTGGATCCCCCAAATGCTCATAACCTCTGTGCTGGGGAAGGGGCTGGAGCTGCAGGAGTGGCTGAGGGAGCTGGGGGAGCCTGGAGAAACGAGGCTCAGGGGGGACCTTCTTGGTTTCTCCAACTCACTGACAGGAGTGGGGAGCCGAGTGAGAATAAGTGACAGGATGGAAGGAAACATCCTCAAGCTGTGCCAAGAAGGGTTCTGGTTGGATATTGCAGGAAATTTCTTCATTTGAAGGGTGGCCAAACATTGGCACAGGCTGCCCAGGGCAGAGGTGGAGTCTGGAATTGTTCAAAAAACCAAGTAGGCTGAGCACATGGGAGGTGTGGTTTACTGGGCCTGGGGATATTTGGTCAAAGGTTGGACTTGACAGTTTTGAAGGTCTTTTCCAACCTTAATGATTCCATGATTCTGTGTCTCAATATTGTGTTTGCTGGTGGAGTTCTGCAGTCCTCCACAGAGAGCTCTTCTAAAAACAATGAAATGTGCCTGCTGATCACCTGCAGTAACCAGGGGACACCTCCCACCCTGGAAAAGAACTATTCTAGAAATGCGCACTCAGGAAAAGCTGAAGAAGGGCTTTGGTAGGAAAACCTCAAAGGAAAATTGGGCACAGGCTGTAAATCCCCACAGAAAGGCAGGATTTCTGGCAGCTGGGGCTTACTGAAGGCAGTGCCAGATTCAGTCACCAAAGACGGGAAGCAGAGAAAATCAGAGCAGGAATCAGGTGTCTGAAAGTCAGGAATCTGAAGGAGGTCAGGTCATGAGGAAATCATTCCTAGATTACCTGGAGCCTTTAAGGAAGAGTCAGTCTTTCTGAAATGTGGTATCTCCACATTAACCACATGCTGGGTGACATTCTGGAGCTGTGGGATGTATTTAGTCACTGAACCAAACTCTTCCTCCATGGTCACTGTAGTCCCTTAAGGTCTCTGCCACCGGGACATCTCCTGCAGGTTGTCCATGGATTTCTTCAGGAGTCACTGGACAGGGGGAGTTCATCTGTACCTTAACATCCTTCCTTTCCTGCTCTTGCCTCAAATGTGTCAGTCCTTGCATAGGCCTTGGTAACTCCAAATAATCTTTAATTGAGCACCCAGAGCAGTGGTTTGGCAGCTGGATCATGCAGGTGAAGCAATCGAGGTGTGTCTGCACCAGACTGCTCTAGTTTGTCCCCAGCCTGGCCTGGATTGAAGGTTTATCACCTCTTTTCCCTGCATTGCCTTCCTTGTGAATTTGCTGACTGAGACTGGTGGCAGAGCTCCAGAACTGTGTCCTGCTGCTGTTCACTCAGTGTTGCTCTGCTCAGGCTGGGAGAGCTCTCTGACCTGGAGAGTCCACAGGCTTGGCCTGAGCTGGAATTACAGCCACTGGTGAACTCTGAGCTTCCTTGACTAAACAGCACAATGTGTTGGGATTCGTTGGATGAAGACAAGTAACTCTGGAAGGACATATTCCCTCCTGAACAAGTGGACATGGAAGAGAAGTAACATTCCTCCTGGAATTGATTCCTTCCAGTACTTAAAGGGGGATCATAAAAAAGAGGGAGAGTGACTTTTTACACAGGTAAATACTGATGAGACAAGGGGGAATGATTTTAAACTAAAAGATGAGGGATTTAGATTAGATGCTATGGAGAAATTCTTCCCTCTGAAGATGGTGAAGCTCTGGCACAGGTTGGGCAGAGAAGCTGTGGCTGCCCCATCCCTGGGAGTGTCCAAGGCCAGGTTGGACGGGGCTTGGAGCAACCTGGGCTGGTGGGAGGTGGCTAAGAGGGAGAGAGGCAACAGGGAAGCAGGGCTCAGCTGAGGCTGGAGGCAACAAGGGTCAGATTTGTTTGCTCTGTTCTGAAAGGTATTATTTCTGAGTAACACCAACTTGTCTTTCCAGAACTTGCAGGCTCAGCCTTTACCTGAACCTTTAAAACTGCCTCAGAGTAAAGGGAATGAATAAAGATGACCAGAATGAAACTGTCATTTCAGTTGTGGAGCTATTTCAGAGGCTTTGGCCTGTTCCAGGGCCTGCCCAACCTCACAGTGAGGAATTCCTCCCCAATATCGTCCCCAGTATCCCATCTAACCCTGCTCTCTGGCAGTGGGAAGCCATTCCCTGTGTCCTGTCCCTCTATGCATTGTCCCAAGTCACTCTCCAGCTCTTCTGAAGCCCCTTTAGGCACTGGAAGGGGCTCTGAGGTCTCTCCTCAGCCTTCACTTCTCCAGGTGAACACCCCCAGGTCTCCCAGCCTGCCTCCAGCCCTCTCCTGTGATTCAGTGATTGATGGGGAGGTCACAGCCATGACTTCCTCCCCTTCATCTTGTTCTTGTTCTGCCCTTTACCCTTGTAGAGTTCTGCTTTTTTGGTGTTTGGGGTTTTTTTTAGCTTCAAATATTAACCATGTAAAGCCTGAGACAAGGAGGGAGGAGGGACAGAGACAGTCTGAACTCCTCACTGATTGTGGGTACACTAATTCTGGGGCTGTGTGATGTGGGCTAAGATCTGACTCTCAGAAAGTCTGAGAAACTTGGGGCACTGAAGCTTAGAGCAAGAAAAGATCCCTGTGGTCAGGAAGAGTCCCCAAGGAGAACAGTGTCCAGAAGAGAGATTTACTTGGCCACGATAAAGAAGGAAAAGGGAGTCAGAGCTAGGCAGGGAATATGCAAGGACAGCTAGTACTTGAGGGTAATCTAAACCTGGACTAAACATAGCTTGGCAGACCAAGAAGACACGAGAGAGGAAAGGGGATGCTTTTGCCAGTTTTACATGGTGACCTTTCCAGGGTTGAGATTCTCTCTGAGTGTTTCTTACTGATTTTTTCTCCCCATTAATTTGGAAGAAGTTAGGAAGCTTTAAAATCTCTCTTGTCTTTACAGAGTGGAATAAAAGTTCCCCTTTACTGCACTTAGATATGATCCCTTGAACCTAAATCCCCCCTTCCCCTGTAGGTCCAGCAGTGCCAGAGTTTCTCCTCAAAGATCTATGCTTGAGGTTTAACCTTTGTTCCCAGGCCTTGCTCCTGTTCCACATGGCTTGTTTTCCCAGCAGTATAATTCACAGCTTCAGACACATTAAGTACCAGCTGGGCAGCTCATTTTGTTAGTGGGATTATGGCTGTAATAACAGTAGAACCCATGGTTAGGAGAAATCTACTATCCAAATTAATAACTGAAAATTAGCACCTATCATGAATCTGATTTTTCCAGGCTGGTTCCTGAACTGAGAAGGTTGGCCCTGCATTTTGTCACTAGGGTGAGTTCCCCATCATATGAAGATATGAAGGGCTCAGGGAAGCACCTCTTGGTGATGGGGATCTCCTGGTGAGGAGGACAAAGTCCAGCTCACCATAGTCCTGGTATGGACAGCAGAGGATGCTCAGGGTATGCACAGGGGAGCCTTGACTGACTCTTCCATGCAAGCAGGACAGGGAAAAGCACCAGTGGTATCTTGGGTAGGCCCTGGAAAAGAATAAGGATGAAAGATCCATGGCCTGGAGGAGGAGAAGGACAAAAGGGGTTCCTTCAGGTCCAGATTCAGTTGGAGGCCTGTATGAACAGGGCAGAGCTGTTCTCCTGCAGCACCTCCTGCTGCTTGGAGCCTGAGCTGGTGTACCTGTGGCAGGAATGGATGCAGTTGCCAGGACCAGCTCTGCCCTGCAGTGTGGGGGGCAGCTCTGCCTTCTGAACTCAAGAGTCCATGTGACATTTGGAGATACCCATTCTAGATGTCCTTTGCATGGTGTTCATGAGGATGAGGATGAGGATGTGGAAGGGCAGGGTAAGTGAGAGGTACAAACTAGCCTGGGTAAAATCGTCTGCCTTGATATTTGTACATCCTGCTTCAGGTTGGGAAGAGCCAAGCCTTTCTCGGGGCCCAGGCACCAGTGCAACCCCCTCTCCTGGCCGCAGTGTCCCTTCCAGCCTGCCCTGACTCGCTCAGGACAAGGATCAGAGGTTTCAGTGCACGATTACCAGCTGCAGCTCACGGGATTCCATCAGAGATTACCATCCGACACATCCTGGGCTTCCTTGGGAACAAATCAACATTCCCTGGACTACTTGGGGTGCTGTTTTCCCACTACTCCACGGATAAAACCGTGTGGTTGGGCTCTGCCTCTCTCCTCCTGGTGCGGGTCAAGTGAAAGCTGCTCATGGCAGAGGTGCCTTCCCCCTCGGTGGGTTTGGCCGCAGTGCCCCCCTCTGCCCAGCCCTGCCCATGCAGGGAGGGATGGAGCTGCTTGGCAGACCCCCAGCCTTGCTGCAGGAACAGGGGGAATCGATCCACCTCACCTAAAGCCCATTTCTTATTTAATATTGGTTTAAGTTGAGCAGAACCTAAAGGGAATATAGGAATTGCTAACTCAAAACCATGAAAAATCTCTTTAGGAGAGTGAAACACCAGCTGAGAACTGACATAATATCTATATTTCCCTCGCCCTTTAGCCAAGGCAGTTCTTTGCTGACATGAGTGTTGATTTTCATGACTGGTAAATGGCTTTTCCTGTCCTTGGGAAAGGGTCTGGTGCCACACAGCAGGAAGCAGGTCCATCTTACACACGACACCAACCCAGCACTGGTCCTGCTGCCAGACAGGGACCTTCTACAGAACTGCTGCTGCACAGGTTCCCAAAACATACTCATTGTGAGTTTGGATGGTCAGAAATTCTCCATGACACAAGTGGAGCCAGCACATACCTGTGCCTGCTCACATCTGACAGCCAGCAGGAAGGAATGAGGAAGCTCTTCTGGAGCTTTCAGAAACAAGTTGCCCGGTAGCTGTGGAAGTGGATAAAGCTGTGTCTGCTCTGACTGTTGGCATTATCATAAATAATGTTCTGAGACTGACTGGGCTGGAGGGAGACTCCAGGCCCTCCAGAGGGAATCAGAATCAGCTGCAAAGGACAATGTGATCTTTTCCTCACATGTACCTGCACAGGATTGTTACTGTGTCTGCAAAGATGTTTGGGAGCTGCTGCTTCATTCCATGAAAATTTCTGACAGAAACAATAAAACCCACTAAATTTAGATCTACTAAATATTTTCCCAAAGCCTCTGGAACTGTCTTAAAAAAATGAAATCCCTAAAAATGCCAAATTGAACATCCTGGGATTTAAAAAGAAATCCCTAGAAAAAGGTCACTGAAATTGGAGGCTTTGGGGGACAAATTTGTCATTCTGTGAAAAATCTTAGTTGAATATCTGTCTTGAAGGAAAATTTCTGCCTCAGCTGCTAAGTTTGTTCTCTGGGGGTGGATCTGCAGGAGCTTCCAGAGGGTCAGAGACCACAAAGATTTCCATTTCAGCAGGAGCTGGTTGCTGACCCCTATGCCCTCCCTGCAAGAATCATGTTCTGTGTAATTATTTGGCCTTGCAGGAGGCTCTGGAGGGCTCTTATGTTGTTGGGCAGGACTGGCAAAAGCAGTTGGCACAAACCCCCAGTTTTTCATAGTTTTCTCTCACACAGTCTCTCATATTTGTTGTTCTCTCTCACATTTGTAGTTCTCTGCTGTTAAAACCAAGACACATCATGGTGCACAACCACAGCTTTGGCTGTTCATTGATGTCACCATTCAGCTCATGTAGGATGCTCCTGGTGGACCCTCCCTGTTGTTCTGCAGGACCTGCTCCCTGCAGCCTCTGCTTATACCAGGAAGAAGGGGGACTTTTTCATACCTTTGTGCACTCTTGCCTGCAGCTGAACCCCCAGAGCAGAGCTAACTACCTAAAACTGGTAATTGGGACAGAGCTACAGCAGCTGCTTAAGCTCTCAGAGATGGATATATACTCAATTTGAGCTTTTTTTCACTAAATGCTGCTTCTTCCCTGATTATAGAACGGGAGTGGGTGGCAAGAGAAACCATCCACAGGCAGAAGAGTTGAGAAATCTGAGCAAAGATGGAAAAATAATAATCCAACGAGCCTGACAAGTTCCAAACAGTCCCCCATAGGCACCATGAATGCAGGACCACAGCCAGGCTGGCCCACATGTAACAGCTAGGTAAGGAAGATCTGAAGCCATTAGAGAGTCTCCAAAGGAGGCAAAGTTGATGGGGAAGGGCCTGGAGGGGCAGCGTGTGAGGACACTGAGGGCACTTGGTGTGTTCAGCTGGACAAGAGGAGACTGAGGACAGACCTCAGTGCAGGGACAACTTCCTCGGCAGGAGCAGAGGAGGGGCGANGAGATGCTGCCAGGCAGGGGCAGGGCCATGCCCTGCTCCACTGTGCACCAGCCACTGGAGGGGAACTGTTCTGTATCCAGCAAGTCCTTCATTCAGGGGAATTATGCAGAGAAGGAAAGTTTTCTCTCTTCTTCCATGTTGTTTTCAAGTTACAGGAAGAAATGTGGGAGTTGGCACAGCCCTCAAGAAGGACTCAGGCTTGGGTGAATCACTGGTTCCCAACCAGTGGGCACAGCCCCAAGGCTGCCAGAGCTCCAGGAGTATTTGGATGATGCTCTGGGGCACAGGGTGTGACTCTGGGGACGGGCCTGTGCAGGGCCAGGCGTTGGACTTGACGATTCTTGTGGGTCCCTCCCAGCTCAGCATATCCCATGATTCTGTTAACAGGAGAGATGGGGGGGAAATTGTAGCCTCACTGCAGTACAAAGGGACCTGAATATGAAATTGGATGGGATGAGGATTTTATGCAGAGTCTAAAAGACATCTCAGCAGCCCAATGGATGTGCTGCTGAATTCACACCTGGCACCTTCCCTGGGCACATCATCCCTGCAGAGCTCAGGGCTCCTCAGGAGAAACAGGGCAGGTTTTGCTGGTGGAGCTTCCCAGAGAAGGACTCTCCAGTTTCACAGTTGAGGGAGTTAGAAGAGTTAGAAGTTGAAACAGTTGGAATAATTCATAAACACTTTTTTGGGGAAATGACCTCTGGTCTTGACCCCTTGGTATTGCTTTTTATGGATTTGCTACAGTATTAAAACACAATTCCCCAGGAGGGAATTCCCCTTGGACATTGGCAGGAATTGAGTTTTGACCCGACAATCATGGAATCATTAAGGTTGGAAAAGACCTCCAAGACCATCAATCCAACCTTTGACCAATGTCCCCAGGCCACTAAACCATATCACAAAGTGCCACCTCTGCTGGTTTTCTGAAGACCCCCAGGGGTGGGGACTCCCCAGCTGCCCTGGGCAGCTGTGTCAGGGTTTAAGAGCTCTTTCACTGAAGAATTTTCTCCTAATATCCAACCTGAACCTCCCCTGGTGCCACCTGAGGCCATTTGCCCCTGTTTAATGTCTTTGTTGATGTCCAGGAAGTAACTAGAGAGTCACTGCAGGAGGAGCTTGGGAAGGGCACAGGATCTCCAGGGAGCAGAAGGAGCAGAGAGAGGCAGAAATGATGCACAGGCCATTGAATCACCATCACAGCCTCATACAAGTAAAGGAAAGCTTTTCAGTTTCTGCATAGGCTGAAGTTCACTGAAACATAAGAAGAGGAAAGGCATGGGAGGAATAAAGATGATGTAAGGGAGGCCTTTCATTCTGTCCACATGGAGATGTGGGACATTACAATGAGCTGAGGCACAGAAAATAATTTTCAGACACTCCAAATGGGATTTTCTTGGAGCAAATGCTCACAGATTCCATCAGAAAAGGAGAAATTCTTTATTTAATCCCAAATATTGAAACAATAGTGTTCCAGGTGCAGCTATCAAAGAGTGACTCTGTAATGATGATCATAATGCACTTGTATTTGTACAGCTTTGTGGGAGCAAGAGAGCCACCAGTGAAAATCCTCTTTAATCAAGTCCTGCTTTAAAAGGGCATGAAGACATAATGACATAAAAATGAGAAATCCCGCTGAGAAAAAGTAAAAGGGGCAGCAGAAGAGGTAAAGTACTTTTGGGTGACATCAACCTATTTAGATCCAGGATCAGCAGTAAGAGCATATCATCCCCTGAAAAATACATAAACATTCCCAAAAGAGGGAGCACTGGTTAAACCGTAGGGTAAGGGGAATTATTAGAGTTAAATAGGAGTTACTCTAAAAGAGTAAGTAATATCCAGACAAAGAATAATAGAGAAGAGCTTTCATGACTTAAATATGAAACTGTAATTGTCAGTCAAACAAGCTTCTGAGAGACTGAAAATCTGCCGAGGAACCAAAGCTTGAAATAAAAGAGTTTTTTTCAAATACATTATAAGGAGGCCTGGCAGAAAATTGGGAAATGGCAGAAGCTTGAAAGGAGCTCTCCAGGAAGATGAGGGTCCCAGAAGAGAGGAAAGGTTACTGCTTTGCCGTGGAGAGCTCGCAGAAGTCTTTTTTTCCAGAGGCTGAGCCTGACCAAGCATCAGATCCTGAGGAGGAGGCTTTCAAAGAAATGATAAAAGGCGTGGCAGGAAATGAACAGGAGCAGATGGCAATCACCCAAGAGGTTTAAAGGAATTCAGAGATGAAATTGCTGAACTACTCGATGTGTTGTGCAAAGTATCACTTAAATCAATCCCAATATTACAGCGATGAAAGACAACAAATGAGGAGTTGGCTTTGAAAGGAAATTCAGGAGCATCTGGAGAAATACAGACCAGATCACAGACTGGTCCAAAAGAGTGTTCAAATAGAAATAAAGAGAAGTCCTGCTTCAAAAAATATTAGAGATCTTTGAAGGAGGTAATAGGTGAGAAATAGGAGCGTATAAAGGAGTTAATAGGTTAATAATCCAGCTGATGTTTTTGTCTTTCCAAAATTCTTTGGTGAAGTCCCTTGACTAACAATGCTGAAAAATCTGTCCTGAGGTGGGTGAGGTGCTCTTTTGAATTAGTGAGTGTTTGAGAGAGGTGATGAGCTTTCATGAGGAAGGAAAAACGCTGGCAGAATTTCCCAAAAAACATGGCCTTGACCTTGCACCTTTTTGTTTTTCACAGGGGAATTTTTGATGTTTTCATAAGGACTCGCAAAATTGTATGTGGATCAACTACAATTAAGCCTCCAAGATAATAAAACCTAAAGTTTCTTGTGAAAAGCTGAGGAAAGATGTCCCAGTTCTGAAGGATTAGGTGATAAAATGCCAGAAGAGGTTCATTGGCAATAAAGGCTGTCCCAGATGTGGGTGAAACCAGCCCTGACTGTACACACAGATTGAGAGAGTGTGGAGTAAATAGATCTGCAGTGGGACAGTGCCATGAAAACACTCTCATGTTTAACTGGAAAAATCTAACTCCATGGCAGATCCAAAGTTCAAGGGGATGTGCTCCCCCTGCCTTCAACAAGATGCTGCAGAAGTGGGAGAGGCTCAGGTAGAGGTGAGAGGTGACAGCCTCTACACAGGCAGCAAACTGGGACTGACTTGCATCACTGCCTCTGTTTTTGGGATGAAAAAGCATTTAGACAATTTTCTGCTGGAGATTTTTTGGGGGGTATTAGCTGGGAAGACGTAACAGTTATTCAGGAAGTCTCTGGCCTGTGGTGTCTGGATCAAAGCAGATCAGCCATGACCATAAAAGACTCTCCTGCACGTTTATGTAGGTGATTTTTAAGGTGACTTCCAACCCAAACCACTCCATTATTCCATTATTTATTATCATCCAATCATAGAACCAATGATAGGTTAGAAAAGCCCTCTAAGATCTTCGAGTCAAACTGTTCCCCCAGCACTGGATGTTCACTAAATCCTGTCCCCAAGGGGCACATCCACAGGGATTTAGAACACTTCCAGAGATGGGGATTCCACCACAGCCCAGGGCAGCCTGTGCCAATGCCTGACCACCCTTCCAGTGAAAAACTTTTCCCAATATCCAAGCTGACCCTCCCCTGGCACAGCCTAAGGCCATTCCCTCTCCTCCTGTCCCTGTTCCCTGGAGCAGAGCCCGATCGCCCCCAGCTCCCCCCTCCTGGCAGGGATTGCAGAGCCAGAAGGTCCCCCCTGAGCCTCCTTTTCTCCAGGCTGAGCCCCCCCCAGGCCCTTCAGCTGCTCCTGCTGCTCCAGCCCCTTCCCAGCTCCGTTCCCTGCCCTGGGCGAACACTCGTGAATTCCTGTCCATCATCACTGTCATTAAATTTGTATCATTGGAAATGTGAGTGATGTGGTTTTTTTGTTTTGTTTGTTTGTTTGTTTGTTTTTGGGTTTTTGTTGGTTTTTTTTACTTTTCCGTGAGGTCGCATTAATGGTTTTGACCCTTTTTGACTCTCTAGGAGGAGGGCTACTGTCACAAAATCTTGCTCACTTTGATCACTCTTGTGGTTGAAGCTGTGGCTGTTCCTATGGAAGATTTTCTGCAAGAAAGTCATTTTAGGGCACAGCAAGACATAAAAGAAGTCATCCAGACACCATCCCTTTCTGTGAAGGAAAATAACTAGAAGCTGGATAAACAATTCATATTGTTCCTCATTAGTTCACACTAATCAGTAGAGTGTCTCAAATAAGCATTTAATAAAGAATTAATGTGGCGGCTGTTATAAAATGAAATATTAATTGGAAAAGGAAAGTTTCAGGTTTGTTTAAGTGAAAGAAATCTGCCCACCTCACACTTAACTTGATTACACAAGTGCTTTCCAATTTCTGAATTGTTTAATGTATACAAGTCATAAGGACCTGACATTTAACAAGGGAACACTGGCAAATTAATTCCATTCAGAGCTAAAAATGCATCTTGACATTTGGTAGCTGCCATGTTAACCAGGGCTCCTCATCAGAACTGCATGTTTTCCTATGTGCTAATTAACTGCCCTGTTAGCACATTTCAAAAGAATTAAGAAACAATTGGGATTTAATGTATTACTAAGCAGGGCGCGATGGCACCTGCAGGGTGTGGATCTGAGCACAGGGTGGCACCGTCTGTGCCCACACTGGGCAGGGAGGGCTGAGCCTGGGGACGTGGGGATTGCGCCCCTCTGCCCCCTCAGGTGAGACCCCACCTGCAGAGCTGCTTCCTGGGGGCCCAGCACAGGGAGGACCTGGAGCTGCTGGAGAGAGTCCAGAGGAGGCCCCGGAGATGCTCCAGGGCTGGAGCCCCTCTGCTCTGGAGCCAGGCTGGGAGAGCTGGGGGGGCTCACCTGGAGAAGAGAAGGCTCCAGAGAGACCTGAGAGCCCCTTCCAGGGCCTAAAGGGGCTCCAGGAGAGCTGGAGAGGGACTTTGGACAAGGGATGGAGGGACAGGACAAGGGGAATGGCTTCCCACTGCCAGAGGGCAGGGATAGATGGGATATTGGGAAGGAATTGCTCCCTGTGAGGATGGGCAGGCCCTGGCACAGGTTGGGCAGAGAAGCTGTGGCTGCCCCATCCCTGGGAGTGTCCAAGGCCAGGCTGGATGGGGCTTGGAGCAACCTGGACCAGTGGAAGGTGTCCCTGCCCATGGCAGGGGGTGGGACACAATGAGCTTTATGGTCCCTTCCCACCCAACCCTTTCCATGGTTCCATCACCTCTGTTGTCAGGGGAGGCACTTACACCTCTGCCTTCTCCCCCTGGTTATGACCCAACAACTCCCAGGCATTCTGGCAAGAGGAGCAGGATGGGGTTTACAAGCAGGGGCAGAGCAAGGTGGGTCAGGAGATAGACCCACCTGGATGCTCCAGGCAGCACAAACTCCAAAGCTGCCAAAACTGAGCCATGCTCTGAGCTGGAACTTTCAGGCACTGAAACTTTTATACATTGATGACGACTGAGTTTGCCAAATGCGTTCAGCCAAGAAGGCAGTAAAAGAGAATACTTTGAATATGTCAAAGCACCTCATTTTCACATTTTCAGGAAGGAAATGTTTTGGTTTGGAAATGAGAAAATGCTCCATTTTGATATTCCCCATGTGACAGCGCTCAGGCTTCTTTTGAAATGACAAGTTTTTGTTGTTTTAAATTGTCATAGATTTTCCCTGTTAGTGAACCCTTTATGTTAAAGACTCTGAACAGAAAATACAAAATAGTCTCTTTTTCTTTGAATGAAAACCTTTGAGTGAGACCAGAAGAATATTCCAGTATTTCCCCTTTGCCAGTAGCCCATGAATTCTCTTGTTTTGCCTCAGTAGAAGTAGTTTCCCTCCTCTGCCACTCCTCCCCATTAGGACTTGCCCAATGTCATCTCAGCATCAGAGCGAGCAATCTGCAGGGAAAGTGGTTCCTTAGGATCATGGATAATAAGTGCTTTTTGGAGGAGAGGGACACTGGGAATGTGAGACTCTGCAGCTCTGGGTGGGTGAGCTGATGGTCTGTGCAAAGAGCCTTTGCTGGGGGCTGTGTTGTACTGAGGAGTAGCTTCAGGCAGCCAGTGGCAGAGGGTGTTAATCACTTGGAAAAATAGAGCTGTAAATCCCTCTAACAGCCTTTCTGTTCTTATCCCTTTCCTCCTCTAATATAAGTCCTCTCCCCTCACAGTTCCATCTCCCCAGGCTCTGTCCTGACCTTCCAGATGTCACTTGCTCTGCTCTGTTCTTGTTTGTCTCTGGGTTTCCTGGTTTTACAGCAGTAATAGCCCAAGCTGTCACTTTGCAGGGTGAATGCTTGGGTACGCTTTGTTCTGTTCCCAGCCAAGCTGCAAGAACCAGCATTTTCCCTTTGGCTCATCATCAGGCTTGTCTCAGCCCCTTATGGCACCACCTGACTCCCCCCATGCTGCTTGATTTCCATAATTGAACAGAGCTGGTGTTGGATCCACGAAGGATTAAGGCACTCCTGACAACAGTAGCCTTTGGCAGAGAATCACTTGACTCCAGGTGGACTTTGGGTACGGCTTTGGGTACAGCTTTGGGTACAGCTCCATATGCCCCCTGGAACTCTTTTCTCCATAGGTTCTCAGCCAAGATTACAGACCTGCAGTGCCTCTACATACCAGATAAACACCTCAAAAAAGGGGTGAAATCTCAATGTTTGGGGCACAGTGCATTAAACCCAGACTTGGAAGCTGTACAGTGATGTCAGAGCCCAAACTGGACCATGGTGCTCAACTGATTCTGACTCGTGCTGACAACTCACAGACCAGCTCCTTTGGAATTCTCTCCTCAGTCAGAGCTGGCTTGAGCATCTCCATCTGACCAAGAGTTCTGGTGCTCCTATCCCACATTATTTGTGAGTATGTCACCACTGAATGCCACGAGCTGAAGTTTGAGATCACAGCATGTCAGCACCTGCTAACTCTCCTGGCTGGATGTGTAAGCCCAGGGTGTGTCACGTGTCCAAAATTCAGTAGATTGATACTCAAAGTAGAAGAATGGTAGGTGAGTGCTAAAAATGCTACTTTAGCACCCAAAGGGAGGAGTTGGCAGGAAGACTCCAACTGTATCCTGACCACCTACGCAAACTCAGCCTGACAAAGACGTAACATTTCATTGAAGGAGCATCACATTCTCCTGGGCTGCTGCAGGGCAACTTTGCACATTGGGGCTGAAACCACAGCACTGGCAAAGCTTTGCAAGTTTATGAACTGCCTCACCTGAGATAAACTGCCCTTGTCCCCAGAATCTCAGACTGACCATGTTTTCTCTGGGTTTGTATCTTTTCCAGCTCATCTGCCCAGACTTCACTTTTCCCTCAAGACTGGAGTGACATACAAGTCCTAAGCTGTCCCTCTGCTCATGCTGAGCTCAGCACAACTCGGAATGCCTTTTATACTTTATCCAGAGGACCTGTCTCCTGTTCTTCCTGTTATTCCTGACCTGCCCCTGCTCAGTTTCCTGGCTGTGACACAACTGAGTGAGAGGGAGAAGTTTCTAATGTGCTTTCCAGTCAATTGCTTTTAAGAGCTGAAAGTGCTGGAAGTGCTGCCCGTGAAGTTGTGAACTTGGTGGTTCTGTGCTGCACATCCTGGCTGCACCCACTCAGAGAGCTGAGGACACTCCCTTGATCCATCAGAAAGCACAGGGAAGTCCATGGGCCAAGGATTAAGCACATTTCAATGCTCAGAATTTAATTCTCCTGCCTTTCTCCTTCGGTGAGACAGTGCCTTGCTTTGTACAGAGTCCAGCTGCAGTCTGGCTTGGCTGCCTGAGCCAGACCTTACAGGGCTCAGCATCCTGCAAGCCAGTGGCTGCTACCAGGGACAACCTCTCTCTTTAGACTGCACTCCAATACCAGGCAGATATTAGGAAGAAATCCTTCCCTGTGAGGGTGGGCAGGCCCTGGCACAGGTTGGGCAGAGAAGCTGTGGCTGCCCCATCCCTGGGAGTGTCCAAGGCCAGGTTGGACAGGGCCTGGAGCAACCTGGGCTGGTGGGAGGTGTCCCTGCCCATGGCACCTCACCATGAGGTGAGTTTTAAGGTCCCTTCTGACTCAAATCATTCTGGGATTCTGTGACCCTCATAATCTCTTATTTCAGATCTAAAAGTACTTACATTAAGTCATAACAAGCTGTAGAGCGTTTAAGCCCCTGGCTGAGATCACTTGGTCTGTCCAGCTGGAGAAGAGCAAAATGAGGGAAGATCTCACTGGGGTCTTCAACATTCTCTCGAGGGGCAGCTCTGATTTCTGTNTTCTGTGACCCTCATAATCTCTTATTTCAGATCTAAAAGTACTTACATTAAGTCATAACAAGCTGTAGAGCGTTTAAGCCCCTGGCTGAGATCACTTGGTCTGTCCAGCTGGAGAAGAGCAAAATGAGGGAAGATCTCACTGGGGTCTTCAACATTCTCTCGAGGGGCAGCTCTGATTTCTGTGCTCTGTGAGCAGTGACAAGGCCCAGAGAATGACCTGGAGCTGGGTCAGAGCAGGGTTAGGTTGGATCTCAGGGAAAGGTTCTTCTCCCAGAGGTTGGTGGGCACTGAGCAGGCTCCCCAGGGCAGTGGGCACAGCCCCAAGGCTGCCAGAGCTCAAGGGCCATTTGGACATTCTGAGGGACAGGATGGGATTGTTGGGGTGTCTTTACAGGGCCAAGGGTCCCTTGTGGGTCCCTTGTGGGTCCCTTCCAGCTGAGGAGATTCTGTGACTCTGATTGTATCAAAGGTACCACTTCTCTATAGTTTTTTTCATAGTAACTACTTGCAGTTGTCCAGACTATTTGTCAGGAAAACCTGCTGGTTTCCTTCAGGCCTCCACCCTGTTTGTGGGTAACTCTCCAGCAGACAGCAGGGAGTTCTGGGGTTTTACATCTTCCCTGACCCCAGGGAACATTTCTGTACCTGTCTAAGGAGGGAAAGGAGAGTGCTGAATGCTGGCCGAGCAGAGGTGGAACTACTTGAATTGCCTCTTGGCTCTGCCAAGCTTGGAGTCATGAAAAGCACAGGGAGAGTGAGACACAGCATCCCAGAGGGACAGATGAAGGCTGGGAGAAAGCAGCATCCACAGGGGCTTTGTTTTGCCTGTTTGCTATTGGTTCCCAGACCTCATGGTGCCATCCTTGCTCTGGGTGACACTCACCCAGAACTAATTGCTCTTGGCATGGCAGTTCTTTACCAGGGAAGGATCCCTTCCATTCTCAGTGATGAAGCTAAATCATTGTTCAGCCTTAGAAGGACTCATTTCTTCTCACTCTTGAATTGCTCTCCAGAGGGGCTCACACTGCCCCTTCACTTTCAATCCCATTGATACCCCTGTTGGACTTGATATCTCTGCCTTTTTTCCCAGAAAGGCACCAACTTCTCACTCTCCATCAAGGATGTTTTTACTCCCTCCGGTGTTTCCTCTTGTGCTGGACCCTCTTGGACCCTGTTCGACCTCTCTGAGCAAAAAGTATTCTTATGGAAAAATTCCATCTTACATTGGAATGCTGGTAATCAAGGGAGTATCAGACCTCAACCTGCCAGTGTTGTGCTGGGCAAGCTTAAAACAGCTCAGGAAATTTCTCTGAGCTCTAGAGGATGTGGGATTTTTAATGCAGCACGTTAAATAACCTTTTCAATGCCAGTGGCTTCAGAACCTCCAATATGTGCTCAGAGCACAGGTATTTTCTCTGGAATTTGTGGAAATTACTCTGTGTTGTATTTGTCTGCAGCTGTTATTTACACAAAGCTTTGTGCCAAGGTGGGAGGCATTCAACTTGCTCGAGGAGTACCCTGGAAACCACCTCACCCCCTGGGAGCTTCCCCCCCAGATCTTGCTTTGGGATTTGCATTGTCCTACTGATACTTTGGCACTGCCTTCAAAGAGCTCCCACCGTGTTCCCTCCCAGGCACCATGAGCAGGTGACCAGGGGCACAGATTCCTTCCTCATAGCACTCTGTCCAGTTGGGAAGTTCAGCAGCACCATATACAGGTGATAATGGTTCTGCTCCCAACCCACACATCCACACACAGCTCCACATGTCAACATCCAGGCAGTTGGCAGGAAGTTTCAGAGAAACATGATTTTCCCGAGAATGGTTCAACTCACTTGATTTTGAAGAAACTGGATTTGATACTGGAGGTCTTTTCCTGCCTTGGTGATTCTATGATTCTATGAAACCCGCATTTCATACTTTCAACCCTTCTTCAGTCACACACTTGAGATAAACATGTATGTCCTGAACTAAGAATTATCAGAGTTTGTGCTTGAAGCTGGTGATGGCTGCAGAACAGGAAAGCTTGGGTAAAGCTCTTGAGCCTAGGACTCAGTTTGGGAGAGTCATTGCCCAGATGTTGTGGATTCAAAGTGCACATGCCAGTGGTTGCTCTGGTTCAGCTGAAATGGGTAAATTCCTTGGGGCTGTGCAGCCAGGTAGGGAACGTGGGCATTTGTTATGGTTTAGCCAGGAGGGCCTAAATTTAGGCTTTAAAACTCAGATTAGGCCTAGAATTGTCAGCTGCCTTGAGCTGGGCTGGGCTAGCTAAGAGCTGACTTCCTTTAGCCAATAATATTGTATTCCATACCGTACTACATCATCTCAAAAGAAGTAAAATCCAGTGTGTGGGAGTGGCTTGGGCAGTTGCTTCGTAGCTGTTGCTCCAGTAGGACACACTNGGCAGTTGGCATTTTGCCAGCTCAACCCAAGACAGCATTTCCTTAGGGAATATCCCCAAGAGCTGCAGGTAGACAGGAAGAGTGGATCCTGGCTCCATGTCAAGCTGCATCCCCCGTCAGGGCAATGGTTTGTGGTGGAATCAAACCCCATTCTGGATTGACTGAGGTGGAAACCCATTCCTGTGGGAGAGGCTGGCACAAACCCCAGTGGGCACATGGGGGTAATCGAAACCTTCTGCCTTGTTCCGGTCCCTGGAAAAAGACCCATCTCTGCTGTTTCAGCTCTGTGTGGACAATTTCCACACCCTGGGCACTGGGACTACATGAGCCACTAAGGAAAGTCACCCTTCCAGATTCCCTTCCTGGAGGAAGAATTCTATCTCTGGGTTCTAATGACTCAGTTTCCTTGTGATTAACAACCTGACTGAACCACAATGTTGTCTCTGGTTTGAACAGTTCCTCTCCTGGCTGTAGATCTGTTTGGAGTTCTTTATCTATCACATGTGAGGAGGCCATTCCCTCCTGCACCTCAGAATCACAGATCCCAGGATGGGTCTGGCTGGAAAGAACCACAGTGGTCCCACCTCCTGCTCCAGCAGGGCCATCCCAGAGAACATGGCACAGGATTGTGTCCAGAAGGTTCTGGAATATCCCCAGTGAGGAGACTCCACTGCTTCTCTGGGCAATCTGTTCAGTGATCGATCACTGCACAGCAAAAAGTTCTTCGTCATGTCCAGGTGGAACTTCCATCAGTTCCTGCCCATTCCTCCTGTCCTGTTGCTGAGCCCCCCAAGCAGAACCTGGTCCGTGCTCTGCCAACTCCCTGCAGGCACTGCCAGACATCGGGATATCCCTCTCAGTGTCTCCTCTGGAGGCTGAACAGCCCCAGCTCCCTCAGCCTTTGCTGCTCCCAGAGCTGCTCCAGCCCTTCAGCATCTCCACAGCCTGTGCTGGATCTGCCCAAGGAGCTCCATGTCTCTGTGTCCTGGGGAGCCCAGAGCTGGATCCAACACTCCTGATGTGCCTGCCAGGGCTGGGCAGAGGGGCAGGATCCCCTCCCTGACCTGCTGTCAATGCTCTGTTTGATGCCACCAGGATGCCCCAGGATCTCCCACTGCTGCTGACCTGATCATCCCACAGGCTCTTCCACTTGTGCCCATCACACTCCTCCCAGAGCACCCACTGCTGGGACGTCAGTCTGTGCCCCTCAGCTCTGATGTGCCACCTTTGACCTGACACCTTCACAGCTTTCCAGGAGGTTTTCCCCATGTACATCTCCTGCTGTGACATCTGCAGGTGCCAAGAGCAGGGCCCTGGGAAGGCAAAATTAACCCAGGGGAGGTCTCACCATTCCAGGCAGAAGCTGCTTTTCCTGAGCTGGCACATTGTTCAACTCTGTGGCAGAGAATGTGCCTTGGCTAAACTTCTGGGAAATTAGATTCTGAAATATTTGCAGGAAATGGATACATTAATAAATTTTGTTTGAGCTTTCCATTTCCTGACAAGGAAGGATTTTGTTCATGAATTAATAATCATCATCATCATCATCATCGTCATCATCATCATCATCATCTGAGGGGAGCAGATTAGGAGAAACTCTGAGGATGCCCATGGGGACATGGTGTAGGCAGGGAGAATGAGGCCAGTGCTGCCAGCCCGGATTTCCCCTCATCTACCCCATCACACAAGGGCAGAACTTGATCCTGAATTCCTGCACAAGTAGTGCAGTCTAGACCACCATGAAAGCCACTGCTGTAAACTGAACTAGGGGGGGTGTTTTATTACTTGGTTGCTGGTGAACTTGTAACAACAGTCCCATTATTTTCCTTGCAACCAGGGCCATGCCATGCTCCATCCTTCCCAAACCATCCCACCCAGGTTTCCCCAAAGCTGCTGAAGAAGTTCATTTCCAGGAGCATCCCAATTGCCATGAGCTCATTAAAATTAACATCAACCCATTAAAATGAAAATGAACATCAACAGTGGCTCAGTCAGATTTTATAAGCTCGTGGTGCAGGTCACCTGGACCTCCAGGATTCAGTGTCTTCCCTTGAGCTGCTGCTGTTTGCCACCATGCCCAGCTCTGTGGGGTGGAGCAGCTCGGGCTCTGGGCAGTGTGACAGCCTCTCCATCACCTCCCCAGGCACAGCACTCCTTTAATGCTGCAGCTTGTTTTGCTCCATCATTCCTGATTCCATCACCCTCCTGCTGAAGCATTTTGTTGGTTGCCAGACCTACTTTTGGTCCTGATAATTTTTTTAATCTTTCTTGGATTATTTGTTAGCCTGGTAGCTACTGCTCCTGATAACCATCTTTAGCCTTCCTCAGCTAGAGCCAGACTCTGAATATTTATTCATCATACTTAACCTCAGCTCCTTTATTCCTGTTTGATAGTGGAGCATTAGTAATAATGGTGATATCATTTATGATTATTAGTGTTGCATATGGCTTTTATCCCCCAGCCTTAGTACAAGGGGTTTGCAGCGTTCAGGCTCATAAGCCTCACAGTGCACATTTAAGCAAAATATAGTGGCTGAAGTGTTCAAATTTTCTGACTTTCAAATGTCAGAGAATATTTTGAAATTATGTCAAACTTTACTTTTGCTTCTCAGAGTGACCAAGGGCTCCCTGAGGACTTAGTTCTCATGTTTTACTTGGGAACATCATTTTCTTATGTGATTTTTTTTGTTATTGTTTTTCTCTTTTTCCCCTAAGAAACTTAAAATTTATAACATTGTTTTTTCTTCGCTCCTGGAAGTATTTTACGATGTTAAATTTCTTGCAGAAGTACAGACAAACAAACCCTTGTCTAAATAACGAAGGAAAACCTTATTAGCCTACATAGAGAGCAAGAACCAGCTCAGGGATAAAACAACTGTCCTAGTTTAGGTGTAAACATCAGGGAAAAACATGAAACCTGATAGAAACCAAAAGGGTTTTCACATATGCATAGGGAGTGGGAAGCAGGACAGAGGCAGAGCTGGGGAGGAAAACCAGTTGATGGAGGGCTAATGGGGTCAAAGAGGGCATCAGCTACTGGGATTTGGGGTTGTGATGCTTGGGGGGGTGTTGCTGTCCCGAGCTCACCGCGGTGCCTCATCAAGCCCAAGCTCACCCTGCAGGCCCACACACCCCAAGGGGGCCATGGGCAGCCAGCCTGGGACACCAGCTTTGGGAGAAAATGCCATTTTCTCAGATATTGGCTCAGCAGGATCCTCAGGGAAGTACAGGAGACACATGGAGCTTCCCAGCTCCCTTGGCCAATGCAACTGTCAGGGTGATCCTGGAAATTGCACTAAGTGTTCAAATATGACAGAATCCCAGAATGGGTTTGGGTTGGAAGGGACCTTAAAGCTTATCCAGTCCCACCCCTTGCAGGTGACACCTTCCACTAACTCAGGTTGCTCCAAGCCCCATCCAACCTGGCCTGGGACACTCCCAGGGATGGGGCAGCCACAGCTTCTCTGCCCAACCTGTTTCAGGGCCTCTCCACCCTCACAGCCAACAATTCCTTCCCAATATCCCATCTATTCCTGCCCTCTGGCAGTGGGAAGCCATTCCCCTTGTCCTGTCCCTCCATCCCTTGTCCCCAGTCCCTCTCCAGCTCTCCTGGAGCCCCTTTAGGCACTGGAAGGGGCTCTCAGGTCTCCCTGGAGCCTTCTCTTCTCCAGGTGAGCCCCCCCAGCTCTCCCAGCCTGTCAGTTCCCACACCATTCTCTGTAAAATCTTCAGAGAGCCCAATTCTCAATGAAGGTGCCCTCAGAAAAGAATTCCCAGCCCCATTCCCCATTTGCAGACACTTTGCAGGGGCTGGGGCAGAGCCTGTACTTTCCAGAGTAACAGTATGGAACCACAACCTTCTCAGGGAAAGAAGTTGCTACATTGATCTCCAAGGCTCCAAGTATTACTCTAACAGTGGATGTTTCCCATCAAACTCCCTTCTCTGGGAAGGAAATCACACTCCCCCCCTCCAAAAGAAACACTCAGAGAAGGAAGCAGAGTGAATGCTCATTATCTGGAGGATTTTTACTTCTTTTTTGCCTTCCCATGGCTATTCTGTCAAACAACCTCACAAACACAGTGTTATGATGGAGTTCTACCATGAAGACTCTTTGATACATATTCATAGCAGATTCTTGGCTTATCTGTGAGCAACATTCACACATGCTGCTTACTCGAGCCGTTGTTTTTTTTAAATGCTTAACATATAAAAGTTTAATCACAAAGTTGCTTAATGTTTGTTTCTTCTGAAAGGCATTATTATTGCTCAAGAAAACTCTCTAGAGGTTTTTTCATGTCTACAGTGCTGCTTGATATGTGCTGAATTTAGATGAAGTGCAGGGAGGTGCAGCAGTGGTACTGCTCCTCTGGGTGTCCCCAGGTTAAATATTGGGTGAAAAGCTATGGATGAGACAAGCCCATGGCATGAGCAGGAGGACCTGGGTGCACCTTCTGGCAGCAGATTGGAAGAACTGTCTCGAGTTCAACAAGGGCAAATGCAGGTCCTGCACCTGGGGAGGAACAACTCTGGGCACCAGCAGAGGGGTGACCTGCTGGAAGCAGCTCTGTGGAAAAGGACCTGATGGTCCTGGTGGAAAACAGCTGTCCCTGACCAGCAGTGTGTTCTGCGAGCAAGGAGTGCAGTGGGATCCTGGTGGCATCAGACAGGGCATTGGCAGCAGGTCAGGGAGAGGATCCTGCCCTTCTGCTCTGCCCTGGCAGGCACATCTGGAATGTCCAGCTCTGGGCTCCCCAGGACACAGGGACATGGAGATCCTGGGGCAGATCCAGCTCAGGCTGGAGCAGCTCTGGGAGCAACAAAGGCTGAGGGAGCTGGGGCTGTTCAGCCTCCAGAGGAGACACTGAGAGGGATATCCCGATGTCTGGCAGTGCCTGCAGGGAGGGGGCAGAGAATGGACCAGGCTCTGCTCGGGGGCCCAGCCATGGAGCAAGAGGAACGGGCAGGAACTGATGGCCAGGAAGGACTTCTTTGCCATGCAGTGACCGATCACTGAACAGATTGTCCAGAGAGGGCATGGAGTCTCCTCACTGGAGATATTCCAGAACCCTCTGGACACAATCCTGTGCCAGCTGCTCTGGGATGACACTGCTTAAGCAGGAGGGTTGGACCAAATGTTCCACAGTGGTCCCTTCTAAGCTGTGATTCTGTGATATTTCCTGCTTAATACTGACCAGGGTGTGGGGCTAAACAAAGCTTTTCTGAAGCCAGGCTGGGGGTAAAGTCCTCTCCTAGAGCCTGAAGAACAGATCATCCAAGATATAAGCCCCCAGCACAGCTGGGAAGGAGCAGATAACGCCAGCAGGAGTGTCTGCAGGGATGCGCTTTGTGGTTCGGCTCAGCCTGGAGCCGGTGGGGCTCAGGCAGCGAGCGCCGCTCCGCGCACCGGCCTGGCCGGGGGGCATTTGCTGCCTTCACAAACACCGTTCACAGGCTCCTACATATGCAGAACCTTTGCTTGTATTTCCAGGGAAATACAGCAGCCTGGTGGCTGCTGCTTGAACTGCCGCTGTGGCCCCAGGGCAGGTGTGAGCAGCACGGGGAGGATGCGAGGAGCAGCAGGGAGGGCACAGCAAGCCATGCAGGAGCCACTGGGATCAGAGAAACACAGGAGAGAGACACATCCTGCGTGTTCTTAACGTAAAGAGTCGATCTGGCACTACTGGATAGGGAAACAAGATTGTAGACGGTGTCTAGAAACTCTCTGAAGGGCTCCCAGAACGTGGAGTGTGCCTGGTTCTGTGTGGCTGCATCCTCTGCAGAGGCCTAAAATAACCTACACCTTCAGAGGGTTCCTGAGGTTTGCTGATGTGAGCAAACAGCCTTTCACCTTGTCTTACCCAGCCAGGATGGGATGGACACCAAGCTCGGCTAGGCCTGTCCTGACACTCCACAGAGGCAGGAGCAGATCATTCCTGCTGCAGTTGTTGGGATGCTGCTGGTCAGGATGAAAGGAACCGGCTGAGGGCCAAAGGAAAAGAGAATTCAGAGCAGGGGAGGCTCTCCTGCAGCAGCACTGACACATTTCCACACTGAGATGGAGAGACATCACAGTACTCTGGGGCTTGCTGCAAACAACTACATCCCTTGCATGGGTGGTTATGATGCCCTTGGAGGGGTCTCACTAAACCTTTCAGTTGATCCAGAGGAGCCCCAAAGACAGGGACACACATGAGTCATTAGGAGAGACTGAGATAGCTGATGGTTTGCTCTGGCAAAGAGCAGGAGGCCAATAGGGGTCTGAGAACAACCTGTGCCTGGAAAGGAGTTAAAAAGATGGTGCAGCCAATTGTTTTGACAACAGTGAAAGGGATTATTGCCACAGCTTGCAATGTAGGAGGCTCAGGTTGGGCATTGGGAAAAAAATTGTTCCCTAGGATGGTGGTGAAATCCTGGGACAGGTCATTAGGGAGGGGGGGAACTGTCCTTGAACAGCTGAATTGACCAAGACTTACTGACTTGGACTTGATCTTTGTGGGTCCATTTCAGCTCAGGATATTCTATGACTTCAGACCCAGAAGCAGAGAATTGGTCTAGTGTTGGTGTGGCCTTCAGGGTCCCCTTCCAGTACAGACCTGTGGGACAGTGATCATGGAGTGGTTCCTAAGGGAAAGAGGTTTGTTGTCAGGAGAGATGGTGCCAAGGACACAGAACATTATCCGAGATATAATGCCCCTCTCACCTCTCCTCCTGTTCCAGCATTGATTTCTGACATCAGCAGTTGCCACTCCAGTGCCCTGGGTGGGGAAGGTCCATGATGGCACCAGAAAGGTTCCCAGCAGAAAAACATCCTGGGACAGAAGAAGGATGAACAACCTGCAGAGCAAATCTCTCTTTTGGTGCTGCCACCAAGCCAATGCCTAAACACAGCCTCCAGAGTGCCCTGCTGGGCCACAAACCCATGGTCTGATGCATCACATTCTGGTTTCTTCTACTTTCTTCCCACTGTGCACAGGCTGGGAGTGTCTCTGCCCTATTTCTCCCAGGAACTGGGCAGTTGCCTCTGTCCAGGGCCTCCTTTTGTCCCTTGCTTGCAGCAGCCAGCCCATGACTCCCACACCCTCTTACTGGTCACCACCACTGCCACCAAAAGGAAGATGACATGCAGACAATAAAAACCTGTTGAGTTAAACTGTCACTTACAAACATGCTCAGAGATCTTAAGAAAGAGAGTGGAAGACCAAGTTTTAGTAATAAGGCAAGAGAGATAAATAATTAAGTAGCAATCTAGCTGTTTCTTGACATCTTTTTGGCAGGTGCTCCACTGCTGCCTAAGTCCAGAGTGGGACTTTCCCTGGTGCTCAGCTGCCTGACGGGAACAGCCTTAATGAAAATGCCCTTTCAAAGTGAATGTGCAAACTGAACCAAGCCCCTGAGAGCTGCCAGGTCAAAGGCACAGAGATGCAGCATGAGATGCAGCACATCATTGCTGTCAAGGCAGTGCCCTCCTCCCCATCTGTCTCCCACCCCTGCTCTGTCTTGGCACACCTTGTGCTCTCCCGGGAGCACATTCCCGGCACACCCCAACCTTCCCTCCGCAGGGCTCGGCTCTGCCCCGCTCATCTGATTACTGTGGCTGTGCCCTCCCTGTCCTCCAGCTCTCCATGTGCTCGCTGAAGGGCAGGCTCAGGGGGGAGTTTCTGCCAGGCATCTGTGACCTTTCTGGCGGCCTGAGCTTCCAGACATTAAAAAGTGTCCTTTGCTAATGAGCCAGTCCTGGGCTGGAGGAACAAGTCAGCTCTAACTCCTCTTGCCTCCCCTTCCCTCACCCCCAGCAGCTGGAGCTGCGCTGCGTCTCTGGGCATTGGGATGGTGCCAGGAGCAAGGGCAGGTGCAGATCCCAGCCCAGGGTGCCCTGCGAGGTGCACCTGCAGAGGTGTGAGACAGGGCATAGGGCTGGGAAAGGGTTAGAAGCCTCAGCAGACCACTTGGAAAGTCTTTTCTTTTCCTGCTCGGTGGCAGCTCTTGGCCCTTCCGAAACAGATTGGCTGAAATGTGCAGGCACCTCCATGGCACTGTGAGGCTCAGGAGGCAGGTGGAGGGCTGTGGCTGCAGAGTCTCACCTGGAGGAAGAACTCAAATGCCTCAGATTCCTTGTGACTCTTCTGGAGGACTTTACCCCGATGTAAACAACCTTTCAGAACTGAAGACAAGCAATAGTGACCTTTGAGGATGCTGAAAGTCGTTTCTGAAGCCGATGAGTCACTCTGTGTTTTGTGGCTTCCCAGTTTTTGTGTTGTGTGTCCAAGTCAATCTCCCAGCGCAGCACTGTGGGCATGTTTTCTGCTGTCCTTCCCAGGCCTGAAGTAAACAATGGCCATTCAGCCCCTGAATCCCCAATGACTTTCCAAATTGAGAAATCAAGTAACTAAATCCCACAGTGTAGCAGCTGTCAGACAAGAGCCCTGTAATCACTGCACCACGATGCCAATGTCAAGGAGAGCAGGAACTACCCAGGCTGGGAGGGATGGCCAGAGGATGTGGATGGCACAGACAGCGCGGTTTTGAACCCACACCCAGCTCCACCATCCAGCCCTGTTTGTCAGACATGGCTTTTCAGAAGCCTTTAAAAATGTGTGGCATTGCCAAAGGCCTCAGTGTGGTGTTGGACCAGAAGGACAATCCTGAAATCACAGAATATCTTGAGCTGGAAGGGACCTACGAGGATCAGTGTGTCCAGCTCCTGGCCCTGCACAGACACCCCCAGCAATCCCACCCTGTGCCTGAGAGTTTGGACAAAGGTCCTTGAGCTCTGGCAGGCTCAGGGCTGTTCTCATGTTCCCCCTCCCAGCCCAGGTATGTGTGACCCACACAGCCTGTCCAGCCCAAGGGGTGTGGAGGGACAGCACATACCCAGCAGGGGTACATACCCAGCTTGTGAGGGAGGTTCCCAGAGGAGAGGACACTGTTTTCTCACTGCCCAGAAGGAGCAGCTACACCCCAGACAGGTATGAGCAGAGCCCCTCTGGAACCTGCCCCTCAGCCCATCACAGCTCCTGGGAGGTCTCTGCACTCTCCATGCAGACCCAAGCAAAGCTGTGACCAGAAAACCCAGCAAAGGGAGGAGGAGGAAAGAAACCATTTTCAGCTCTCTTTTCCAGCTGCTGGGAGCCAAGTATACCTCCTTCCTCCTCCTTGCTGTCAACACCTAGGAAATGCCTTGATTTCAGGCATTGCTGGAATGCCTTTTTTATCTTGGACTTGCTCTTTCGAGTTGATCTCTCTTAAATGACTTGGTTTTCTTGACTTCCCCACTATTAAAGAGAAAACTCAGAGGTTCTGGAAACAAATGTCCACATTGTCCAAGCTGATGGGAAGGTTTCTCTGTGGCACAGGTGTCCCACAGTGCCCTGGTGGATGTGACATTCTTCCTGCAAAGGCAGAGGTGCAGAACACAGCACATACTGAGGCCTCAACCACAGGGCTCTGTGCTGGGCTGGTTAAGATCCCAATCCTCTGACCCAGTTCTTCTTTTTCATTATCAAACATCTGCCCACATGGTGGACAACATGGATGGCTGCCCACTTGCTTCCCAGGGTTCATCTGCTAAGCAAAAGGTGCTCCAGAATCCAGATCTTGAGAATGGAAGAATCCAAGTTCTTCAGGTCAAGTCAATCTCAGCACTTAATACACATCTTGAACATAAGCTCTTCGCTCCTGTGCTAAAAACCCAACTATCTGGCCTTGAATTTCTTGTACCTAAACAATCCTGAGCCAACATCTTGGAGGCAGCATAGGAAAAGCCCTCAGTTGCCTGTAAATGCCCCTTCTCCCACCTTCCAGCCTTTTCTTTCCCCTTCTCTTTGCTTCTGCTGCTGGGTAAATCCATTTTATTAACAGCTCTTCATAATGCCTGGCAGTATTTGAAAGACTGCAGCATTTGCCTTGGAATATCAATAAGAACTGCCTTTCCAGCCTAGGGAAGATTTGAGGGAAGAAAGAGCGAAGCTCTGAGGATCAGTGATCAATGCCAGCCCCACAGGGGCCCCAGTTTAGGAGATTTGTTATTGAGATATGAACTGAATTCCTGCTCAGAGTGGGCTGAGCAGGAGCTCTGCTGCCCAGCACTAGTGAGGATTGAGGAGCACGATGTGTCCTTCAGCAGCAGCAGCAGCATCCCTGGAGCATCCTCTCCACCCATCCCGAGGCCAGGAGCTGCGTCCAGGGCCAGATGGGGCTGCAATGCATAGAAACAGGTCTCTACTTCCCATCTAGCCTGAGTTTTCTCCAGGTGAAATGTTAGAATCATGGAATCACAGAATCTCCTGAGCTGGAAGGGACCCCCAAGGATCATCCAGTCCAACTCCTGACCCTGCACAGACACCCCAACAATCCCACCCTGTCCTTCAGAGCGTTGTCCAAACACTCCTGGAGCTCTGGCAGCCTTGGGGCTGTGCCCACTGCCCTGGGGAGCCTGCTCAGTGCCCACCACCCTCTGGGGGAAGGATCTCTTCCTGATACCCAACCCAACCCTGCCCTGACACAGCTCCAGATGTTCCCTGGGTGCTGTCACGGCTCACAGAGGGCAGAGATTGGAGCTGCCCCTCAGGAGGAGCTGCAGACCCCAATGAGATTCCCCTCAGTCTCCTTTTGCCAGAATTACAGGTTAAATGCCCCTTTCTTCTGCAGTGGAAAGGAAAGGAGGCTCAGGGCCACAAATCCATGGCCAGCTTGGTTTCAGACTCCTGTTTCTTGGGCTTTGATCCAAAAGCCTCACAGGACTCAGGAGGGCAATGCTGGCACGGCAGGAGTGGGCATGGGCAGCATTGTGCACGGAATTTGGTTTGATGCACTGTGTGTTTGTTTTGTAGAAAAGACCATTTCATCTATTTTTATTTTTTTTCCACCCAAACACATCGGGTTTCATGAAATATTCATGGGAAAACAGTTTCTCTGGTCCAGGAGCAAACTTTCAGTAAGTGAGTGACAGAACTACAACAACATGTTGCCCTGTGTTTGGGGCATTGGCACAGGACTGGAAAGAAATTCTAATCCTCCAGAAGGGACTGGAGCTCAGAGCTCCCACTGCATGGCAGATCCTCTGCACAAGAGACTTGCTTTTTAGGTTGACTCCCCAGCACATTGTTTTTGACCTGAGATCCCATCCCAAATCTTGGCAGCTTTCCCAGTTCAGCTTTAATGGAGACTTTCCAGCAAGATGTTTCACTTTTGACCAAAAGTAAAAAAAATAAACAATCAAGGCTGGCAATAAAAAAAATATTTAGCAAATTCCCTGATCAGCCTCTTGGCTGTCTTCATCCCATCCAAAATCTGCTTCTGTTCCTGCAAACAAAGCCTGCAGGCCCCTTGCTTTGGCTGCCTACAGAGCTGCTCCTGTCTGTCCTTCCAAATGGATCAAGCTACAGCAACTGGGCATCTGGTTGTTCTGAGCTCTGGTATCCCAGGGCTCCTGGAGTTGGGAGTCCTGCTAAATCTCCCTGCAGAGGAATGGTCTGAGTTTAGTCCTGAACTGCAGAGCCCACTTGGCCAAGAGGGAAGGTGATGGAGAAGGTCACCTCAGAAGCAACCCCTTGCCTGGGGGAAATTCCAGAGAGCAGCAACCAGATGTCCTTGTCATCCTCTCTGAATCCTCCCTGACTGCAGGGGCTGCTCCTCTGCTTTGAAGGACTTTGGCAACAGAGGAAGGAGGCACTGATGGCACAAGGAACATGGCTATAGTGGGAGCAAGGAGAGGAAAAGGAGGCTCAGGGAGGACCTTCTAGCTCTCTGCAACTCCCTGCCAGGAGGGGGCAGCTGGGGTGGGTCGGGCTCTGCTCCAGAGAACAAGAGACAGGACAAGGAGAAACGGCCTTGAGACTTGCAAGGGGAGGTTCAAGTTGGACATCAGGAGGAATTTCTTCACTGAAAGGTTACCAGGCTTTGGAAGGGGCTGCCCAGGGAGGGGCTGCCCCCACTCCAGGGAACAACTGGACATGGCACTCAATGCTCTGGGCTGAGTGACAAGGTGGGGATTGGGGACAGGTTGGACTGGATGGGCTGGGAGGTCATTTCCAACCTCTGTGATTCCATGATTCTGTTATTCCATAAGTCCTTAGAGACCCAGGGACTAGCAGCTACAGGTACCAGGCTGGTCCCCAGTGTCACAAGAGCATCTGCAGGGCTACTTCAATGGAAGCTCAAGCCAGCCCCTGCTCCCTCTGTGCCAGGGAGAGACTCTCACAAAGCAAATGCTTGTGCCATCTGGCATGGTCCCAGTTTTACACCTGGAGCATCTCCAAGGCCACATGACCCTGCTGGGACAGGCTCCTGGTGTGGTACCACTGGGATGTGACACTTCCAGCTTTGCCTGTGTTGCTCACACCACATTGCACAAGTGCCATGACAACCTGATGGCTCCTCCTTTTCAGTGATTTATTATCTTCCTGCATTTTCCTCATGTCAGACGAGGAAAATCAATGCAGCCAGGTTTGTTCTTGCTGGGAGCTGCCTCCTCTTTCAGCCCCTCTGAATTCCAAATTGTGGTTTCAAGTGCAGAGCTGGGAGAATTTAATCCTCTGTGGATGGGTTCCTACACTGGAATTTTACCTGAATATTGTGGAGTCCTTTCCTGACATTCAAAGAGGAAAAATAAAGATATTGAGAGCAATTTGGGGACACCTAAATGCACTGAGCTGGAAAGGGTGAGAGCCAAAGCACTGTAATTTAAAATCGCAAAATGCCTCAGGGAGGACCAAGAAATGGAGGAGCAATAGACCTGGAAATATCTCGAGAGCTACTTGGAGAACATAGACCAGGAAGCAGAAAACACAGAGAGAAGAATATCTCAGCCACAGTTTAGCCAGGGCTGGGACATGAGCAGGGCTGTGGACACGCTGGGGTTTGCAGGGAGTTTTCGGCTTTGCACTCTGGAGTTTTGTAAGATCTCACAGTGAAGGTGCAGCACTTACATGATATGACCAAGGTCAAAGACAAGGCTGATGCTGAGGCTGGGGTTTTGCAGCCCTCAGAGAAAGAAGTACATTTACTTCTGACTCTGGTACTGCTTTGCAATATGGACATTTCAGTACTTGATGTTCTCCATCCATCACACTGCAGCAGATCAAACTCTGCAGGACAAAGACAGCCCCCCGTGTTGAGGTGGAACAGGGCTTTGGAGACTGTAGATGGTGTGTTAAATTATGAGGGAAGACTTGATAAATTGTTCCTTTGCTTTGGTCCTTTTGTTATCTTTCTAGGATGAAATAAGTCTTCAGGAATTTGGTCATGACTGTGGGGTTTCCATGGGTAATTTGATTTTGATTTGGATGATTTCCTGAAGTTCTTTTGTAACATTGTGCATCATCTGATTGTTCCTCAGCACTTCAAATTAGAATATCCTCATACCCCTAATGTCACAAGTTGGCTGCATTTTGTCCCTGTTTAATTTTGTTATTTATTAATTATCTTCTGGTTGTGCCATGGAAAAAACATTGTAGTGGACAGTCTTAAAACTCAGTTGAACAGGATAGTTACAAAATATTCAGCTGGATTGTTTCTACTATGTTTTGTCCAACTTGGGCATGATTGGGCAGAAGGTCTCTGTGCTCCCTGACACACTCAGCATCTGGAAGAACTCCAACACCTCTTCCTGCCACCTTCTGCTGCTGCTGGCTCAGCCAACGTGACAGCAAGGCTGGGAGCCAGCTGTGGAAGGTCCCTGTTTGAGGAACTGGAGCCTTTGCTCACACAGACTGATGTTCATCTCTCTCCCCACCAGCACCAGGAAAAGGAACCATTAGCAGAGTTCAGACTGGCTCCTTGGATAAGGAGGGGCAGCAGCAGTGTCTTCCTTCCCCTTCCCACTCCAGGTTGGTCCTGCTCCTCCCTGAGAGCACCCACAGCTCGAAAAGCCCTCCTGTTCCAGCTGGACCTTCTCCCCCACTGCTAAAGCAGCTGGATCGATGTCCACATGGTCAGCTGAGGAACCTCCCTGCACAATATGGTTTCCCCTGGATTTTGGAATGGTTCAATGGCCGTACTCCCCCTGTTTTCAAGAAGAGCCAGCTTGAGGAAACATCAAAGGGGACTTTCCAGCCTGCAATTCCTCAAACACAGCACCAGCAGATGGGAGCTGGCATTATTAAATATGCACAACCTCGCAGATCACAAGGCAGCACTTAGATGTCCTCTAATTAAAAGGCAGCTGCTTCCTAATACAGTGCAAAAAGCCTGCTAGAAGACACTAGAATTTCCCTGCATGGTGGCTGATTAATGAGGAGCCCTGCAGCTCTTCCCTGCCCAGGGCAGAGATGCCAAAGGGACTCTTCAACCTTCCAAAGCCACCTTCCAGAGCTGCTGAGGGGCTCTGCTCAAAAGACCCCCCCAGCTGATCGGGATCTCACTTGATTGGCCAAGCTGGTGCTGCCAAGGTTAATGCTGGGAACAGTGGAAGAACTTTTGGACATTCATGCCAACTACAGAGCAGCTTCCTGCACAGAAGAACTTGGAATGAATAATGGAAATATTGGTGCCCGGAATCGGTCCCTCTAGCCATGAGCTCTGGCTTCCCACTGGCTATTTTCATTAATTAATTACATTTATATTCATGGAATATGCAAGTGTCCCAACCATGGGCCGAGATCCCACTATGCTGGGCTCTGAACAAACAAACAAAATGAGATTCTTCCTTCTCCAAAGAGCTTTGTGCACGGGAAACAGATGACTGCAGCCAGCAAGCCAGAGGGTGCAGTGGGATCATCTTGCCTGAACATATTTTGGGGAACTGCTGTGGTATTTCATGCCACTGTGATGCCAAAACTGCCTTTTGCGTGATTCCCAGGTGGGTGGGCTATGGAAAGTGCAGCTGGATCTTGCAGGAGATGTTCCTCACAAGGACACGTCCAGATCCGTGTGCTAGCTGGGGAAGGCAGTGCTTCCACACAGGGTCAGCAGCCCCTTTTCCCTCAAGCGGGTGGGGAAAGAGGGATTGCACCAGCTTCCAGGGCCTGGGCAACCATGTGCCAAGCAGAGCACCCCTCCTTGCCCCCCTGCCAATGAACGTGCCAGAGGACAGAGCAGGACTGAGACCCTTTGGGGGGGTACTGCACACAGATTCTCCTGCTCAGCACTATCCTCCACAGTACTGTGGGATCAAAGAGACACTGACTCACAGGCAGCAGGACACAGATTGCATGTTAAGTGGCTGCACAGAGCTCCCAAATGAAGCTTCCTCCTAACAAGAGCAGAGTCATTAGGGATGAGCTGGTTATTTATGCTCCAGAAGAACAGAGGCAATGCTGAGATGATATAGGGAGGTGCTTCCCATTCCAGCAATAATGCAGCTCAGCCTCTCCCCTGCATGCCACTTTTTTGCCCCCATTCCCAGCTCCCAGCTGGGAATCTTTCCAGGTCCCCAGTGAAGCTACAGTGCCACTTGACCTCTTCCACCAGCCATGACACCTAAAACCCAAACCCCAAAACCTAGGCATGGGAGAAGGATAGGGAGTGGCAAAAAAATCCCTCTTGAATCATATATATATATTTAATATGAACATTTAAAAAGTAAACAAAGCCTGGATCTATATCAAAGCCAGTGGAATGCAAAGAATTTGCCTGGGGGGTGGGGCAAGGGGATTTGCCTCCCTATTTATACTCTTTCATTGAAATCGAGGCATTAAATTCTGCCCAGTGTCTCCCGGAGCCTTCCCAGGAACTGACAGGCACCCAGGTGTGCAGGCAACCTGTAGGCAAAACCCAGCTCAAGGTTTTGCAGGAGCAGGGCCCGAGTTAGTTATCAGATCTCAGATACTGTACATGAGTTGGAGGGGGTGACAGTGATTTTTGCATAATCCCTCCCAAGATGTGAGCTACTAAATCTGCAAATATTTGCCAAAGGTAAACAAAGAGAAAAGGTCTACATAGAATGAAATACAGCAAGGAGCCATCCTGGAATGAGCTAAAGAGGGAAGACAGGCTGAATCATGGAATAGATCCAGCTCAGGGATCAGGGCTGGGATCTGCTTGAGGGCAGCACCCAGCCCTGATGGGAATCCTATGTGGAATATGCTGATTCCCCGGGTAGCTCCTGTGAGGACCAGGGGAATCCTCTCCCCTTGCACATGTTGAGTTATCACCCTCCTGGGAAGAAACTGGATGTTGGAAGGTGTATGATGGGAATGAGCATGATGGAAGGTGTGTGCTGGAAGGTGTGTCATGGGAATGTGTATGGTATGAAGGCAGGTCTCCTGTCTCCCTGCTCACAGCTCCCCAGGTCACAGAGGTTGGCCAGACAAGGAAAATGAAAGGATGGGGCAGCCTAGGTAGGCAGGGAGATGAAGCCCTTGGGACATCATGCCATCACTGTGGGACAAAAGGCAATGGTGCTAAATTCTGAGATCTAACCAACCTTTCTGACAGGTAACAGTGCCTTGAGACCTCCTCCCTTCTCTGCATGGGCACATGAGATGCACATTCCCCTTTCCACCAGGTTCACTTTTCCCACCAGCTTCAACTCCAAGGGCACTCCCTGTTCTCCCAACAGGGATCCAGAATGCATCATCTGCATCTTGACCAGCTTTCCTGCTCCCAGAGGCAGGAGAGAGGATGTGGAATTTATGAGTAACCTTTTTGTTTTTCTCCCATGAACTGTTTTCAACGTTTAGAAATCATTTTAATATTATGCAAATTGAAGTGACTTGGCTTCTAAATATCATGAAAAATGCCCACTCCAGCAGTCTGTGCCATATGGAAATTACCTCTGCTGAGATGTTGTGGAATAAATCACCATTAAGGGAAGGATGGATTAGCCAACAGTGAACAGCTGACATGCCAGAGGGGATGTTTGTGGTTAACTCGTCCAGTTTGCAGGTCATGGGGACCCCCAGTGTGGATCCTGCTCCAGGGCAGGAAGGACCAGGTTCTCCCCCATGAAGGGCAGTGCTGTGGGCAGGCAGGTTGTCTCTGTGCTTTCTGGGATGCCAGTTCAAAGGCAGGTCTCAGGAAGTCACTGGTTCACTTCCATTCCAGCACAGAGCAACTTCAGCACGTCATGCTTAGGAAATGACTCATCTGGAGCTGCTGAATGAGCTGGGCACCAAGTCAGGATCCTCAGAAACAGAGATGGTGATGGTGGAGCTGCAGTCTGGCATCATGAGCACAGATGATGGTCTTTGCCAGCCCTGCACTGTCCATCTGTCCATCCGTCCGTCCATCCATCCATCCATCCATCCATCCATCCATCCATCCATAAAAAGACACCCAGAGAGATGTTTCCCATGCACTGATCTGGCAAGATAAATGAGCCCCAGGAGGGAGGATGTAGGTATAAGTGGTAATATCTTTGAGGAGACTGGAAGATGGTGCAGAGGGACTCAGGAGTCCACATGAGCAGGAATCCAGGTAGGAGCAGGACAAATGGGGCCAGGCCTGGTCCAGCTGTTTCGAAATACAGTGGAAAAAACCCTGCTGGAAGACATTAGATTTTCCTCAAGGATAGAGAGATAAGAGGAGAATGGGGAGACAGAGAAGGAAACCTGTTGTCATTTCCTGTGGAAAAGGATGGGGAATCCATACCATGGGACTTCCCAGAGCACACACAGTGGGATAGGGTGAAGCACATCACCATGTGCTTGCTGGGACCACTCCTATGCTTATTGTTACCAGAGGGAATAAATGCAGTGCTTTAGCCCCTCTGCATTTGAAACAAACATTCTGGAAGTAATCTATGGCAGAAGTAATTAACTCTTTCAGCTCTATAAATCCTTTAATGAGGTTTTGCACAAGCTCATAAAATTCCAGTGTTTTAGATATGATAAAAACTGATCTTTCCTTAAATGACCCAAAGGACTCCGAGCTTGGGCAAGTTGGATGTGGGGAAATGGCTCAGGAGAAAGAAAAGAAACCAGTGTGAAGCCTGAGAAACAGTAGAAGTGGGTGGTTCCAAAGACAAAAAGAAAAGCCCATGGTTCAGCTGCAGGGTGTAGTAGGGAGGTTGCATGTGATGGGAAAGTCTTTGGCCCTGTCACTGTGCTGGAACAGTGGATGGGAGATTGAGTAGACTTACAGCAGAAACCAGATGTGACTTCAGGAAAAGATGTCCACAGGGATGAAATTTTCTCTGCAGGGATGGGAAGAAACAGTGAATCCAGGGGAGAGGGAGGAGGTTTGAAACCAATGCTTCTTTCAGGGAGAAGAGAAGTTTCACTGCACAGCCCATCTTTAGGGAAGAATTCCTGATAAAAGCATCTCACAGTATAATCAGCAGACAAATGATGATGGAAAGGTGTGGGGATCCAGGACTAATCCTGGAAGCTGCACAGTGCTGCCAACACTGCCTGTGCCCTGGCAGCAGTCAGATATGTGGAAATAAGGGCTCAAGTTCTCTGTGCCCTTCTTCAAGTCAAAGAAGAGTAGATTTAGATTAGATACTGGAAAGCAATTCTTCCTTGTGAGGGTGGGCAGGCCCTGGCACAGGTTGCCCAGAGAAGCTGTGGCTGCCCCATCCCTGGATGTGTCCAAGGCCAGGTTGGGCAGGACTTGGAGGAACCTGGGCTAGTGTGGAAGGTGTCCTGGAAGGGATGGGACTGGATGATCTTTGAGACCCCTTCCAACCCAAACCATTCCATGATTCTGTGATTCTATGGGCTGGCTGTAGCTGCATTCCATGGCCTCAGTGATGTCACTCAGGTGCAAATGCAATGAAAGAGCTAGCTCTGGGCAGCACTGAGAGACTTTGCTCTGGGGCTGGCAGAGCTGTTTGAAGTTAGGAAGTGCTCAGGAAGGATTATCAGGCAGGTATTTCTGTGCTCATTTGGGAATGAAAAGCTTTGCAGTCCCCTGGAACTGGAATCCCCTTTGATGCAGAGGACAACACCAATTCAGTAAATCTCATTACAAACATGCCCCTGCTCTGCCCCACAGCTCAGTGCCACTGAAATTCAGTCTGCCCAAGCCATCCATGGAACTGAAGTGCCTCCACCATCCCCCTCTGCTCCTGCAGGACCTTCCTCCCAGGAGAGGCAGGGCAGAGCCTCCCAGGAGAGCACACCTTGCCAGATGCCTTTTCCCCCCACTAACAAGCAGCAGGATGCTGAGTTGACTACAGGCACTGAATCAGAAATTGTCATTCTGTTGCTCTTCATCCCATGGGAATTCTCCTCCCTCCTGATTCAGGCTGAGTGAAAACAGCTCTTCCCAACTCTACCACGACCTGGGGATTAGAGCAAAATAAAGGGCTAGAGAGGCACAAGAGGAGAGGGGCTCTGGAGCCTTTTTTCTCTCCCTTTTCTGCCCCCACAACATCCAGCAGGCAATATTGCCTTATAAGGCAGAATTTCTGACGCACTGGCAAGGGGAAAGGTTTATTTTGAGGTTTCCAGCAATGGTGTGAAATTCAAATCTCATTCAATAGCAGCTGACTTGCTCAAGCAATAATTGATTTTGCTGAAAGGCTCCCTTGTGCCCCCTCACTGCCTTTCTCCCTCCTCTGCATGACGAGTGCACCCACTGTCCTTTGGTGCAATTTCTGAGCAGAAAACCATCATCCCAGGATCCCAAAATCTCCCCTGCTCTCCTTCCCCCTGCTTCTTTCACCAGCTGGTTCCTCTCTTCTCCATTGTGTCTCACTCATGCCTTTGCTTTTCTTCTCTATCCTCTGCTGCCAACCTGAGTTGCCATCTCTGCCTTCCATGGCCCCCTTTGACTGGAGAGTCTTGGCCTTTTCCCTCCCATGAGTTTTCCCTCCGGATGACTTCCCACCCTGCTCCCAGAATATCACACAGTTCCTTCAAATCATCTTGGCTACACTGTCCACCAGAATATGGTCTATCAGTATTGGCAGGTCAAAGAGCAACTTGGTGTGTTCAGCTGGAGGAGACTGAGGGAACATCTCATTGCAGGGACAACTTCCTTGGGAGGGGCAGAGGAGGGGCAGGCACTGATCTCTGCTCTGTGGGGACCAGGGACAGCACCCAGGGAAGGGCTGGAGCTGTGTCAGGGCAGGGTCAGGTTGGATCTGAGGGAAAGGCTCTTCCCCCAGAGGGTGGTGGGGCTCTGAGCAGGCTCCCCAGTGCAGTGGGCACAGCCCCAAGGCTGCCAGAGCTCCAGGAGTGTTTGGATGATGCTCTGGGGCACAGGGAGTGACTCTTGGGGATGGGCCTGAGCAGGGCCAGGAGTTGGACTTGCTGATCCTTGTGGGTCCCTTCAAACTCAGGATATTCTGTGATTCTGTGATCATGATTCTGTGAAATCATTGTCTGGTATCTCATAAAGCCATGATGAGATGGCTATTTTGAGTTGTGCTGTCTTCACATGCCTCATTTGCTTCCTCCCCTTGCTCATTGACTTGTGCACTAAACAAGTTCCCCAGGAATGAAGCCCCAGAGATCTTGGAGCACTGAGTGACACTCTGTGATTATCCACAGGCTGTGGAATCCCAGAATCCCAGAATGGTTTAGGTGGGAAGGGACCTTAAAGCTCCTCCAGTTCCAGCTCCGCCATGGGCAGGGACACCTTCCACTAGACCAGGCTGCTCCAAGCCTTGTCCAACCTGGCCTTGAATAAGAGTCAGGTGGAGCATTTCCCAAGCCTGTAGTTGTACGTCACACATTCCTTTCCCGGGGCTGGTTCAGGTTCTGCCATGGGCCTCCAGCCTTGCCTGGCACAGCCTTTGCCTCCCCACTCAAGGGGAGAAGCTCTGGGAGAGCCGGGGTGTGTGTGTGTGTGTCCATGAGAACTTGTCTGGCACAAAGGGTCTCCAGGATTTGGGGAGCTTAAGTAGCTCCAACTTTATAGAAAAACAGAGCTTGAAGGGACAGAAGCAGCCAGGGAAATCTTGCTTTGGGCCTGGGTGAGGGATGGGTTTTGTCTGAATGAAAGTGTCTGTGGAAAGTGATTTCAATATTTCCCTAAGCATTTTCTATTATTCATTAAAAAATTAAAGTAGTGGGTTTATCTGAAGTGTTTTTTGTTAAAAGTTCAACAGTCTGCAGAAGAGAAACTTAGTAAAAAAAAATGGTTTAGGAAAAAATATTCAGTTCTCCATCAAAATAGAGCTTAACTGGGGAAATATTAACCAGCTGTAACAATATTGGATCAGGAGGGAAATAGCTGCGGATAGAAGCTTATTTCTTGGAGCTGACTTTTCATCACAACTATCCATTTTTTTCTGCCTAAAAATTTCAGTTGAAAATATGATTTTGTATCCCTACAGGAATCAGGTATTTTCTGAAATCAATTTGGCTTAGTCAAGATTCCAACTTCCCATCCAGAAACAGTTTGGGCAGAAAATACTTGCCCTTCTCTCCACATTGCAAGTGACACCCTGTTCCCATCCCCCAGATCCCTCTCCTGCAGAGCACAGAAAACGCTGTTGAATTTGTTCTGGAATCCTTGCAGTCCCTGAAGAGGTCATTAAGTAGTTCTTGGTCTTTATCCCCTCCTAGCTGTTTTCTTCTTCTTCTTTTTTTTTTTTTTTAATCCTTACTGTTTCTTTTCTGCGCCTGATGAAAGTCTCACCTGGCTGTACTGCAGTTGGGCACATGGACTGCCCACATTTATTGGGACCTGGAGCTATAATGAGTGTAACAGTCTCCCTCCAATATTGATCATTATCAAATTAGCTGCATATTAATGGCAGAGGCCTGAAGGAATTGTTTTCGTTGTAAATCTCTGAGCACTGCATAGAATATTTGACAGCACCTTATGAATATTTGATTGGCATGGATTTGGGATGGTTTACAAGACAGGAGCTGTGCTGGTTATTCCAAGGGGCTGCCTGGTGAACACCACACCCTCTTACACCATGGACATGTCCTGGTTCAGCAGGTGGGACCAGTTTATCACTGTGTGGGTGTGACCAAAGCTGTGGATTCTACACCCTCTATTCATTTCTCATGAACTGTTCCCAATGGCCCATTGGCAGCAGCTGCCCAGGGCACAGCTGAGCCCTCAGCCTGGCAGCTGGCTGGGAAAGAAGCCTGGCAGAGGAGCTGGGAGAACTCCCCTCCAGGGACTCCTTGGCACCTCCACACCCCCCTGAGGGCTCAGCTCTGCTCAGGGGCCAGCAACCATTCCAAAATCCCCCCTGACTCCCACAGTCACATCCCCCACTCTGGAACTCCCGGCCCGAGGGAAGGTACTGGGTGCTCCCACCTGCACCTGAGGGGATATAATGTCGAGGGTTTGGGGACTTCTGGAACCATTCATCAGATCCAGAGGAGGAGCAGACCCTGGACAGGAGGAGCCCACCACTCTCCACCAGACTATGACATCATCTGCACCAACAGGTTTTTCACTTCCTTTTCCTTTGGACTCGGGGGAACCACGTGGGGCTCAGCACAGGGGCTACCAAACCCCACCAAACCCCAGGGGGCTGGGTTACACTTTTGGGTTTTGCGGGTTAAACCCAATTTCTCTTTGTGTCATTGCATTCATTGTAATATTGTTATTAAATTGTAACTCTGACATAATCTCTTTTGTGTTGGGTTCATTTCTCCTGCTGGTTTACCTTTAAGCCAGCACAAACACCACCAGCACAGCTGCATAAGCAGCTTTTAGGCTTTTCAGAGGTTTCCCTGATCCCTGCATTACAGTCTGTCCCTATTCTCCCAGGATGAGTTCCCAGGACATCGAGGCAATGGATGAAGTTGCCCTCAGCAGTAGCCAGGATTCTCCACATGCAACACTCCAGGTTTCCTTAACATCAAAGAGTCTGTTCACTCACTTCTTAATTGTGCTTTTTCCAAGAGCAAAATCGCCCCCAGTTTGTGAGGAAGAGGCAGGCAGGTGATGCTGAGGAAAATGCTGACTCTTCCATGCTGAGGTGAAAGGTTTTGCAAAGAAGCCATGCCAAAGGCAAAGCTCTGCTCAGCTGGGAACACCCAGCCCTGCACACACAGCCTTGGCCTCAGGCTCCCTGATTTACATTTATCATTGGATAATTAGGAGCCATGTGAGCAAAAACCAAAGAGCACCTGCCAATCTCCCAAGGCCTTAAGAGCACTGGAGAGGGGGATTCATATAAAAGATAATGACCCATGAAATATTTGCTACAAAGCAAAGCAGCTGATCTGATACCTCTGCCACAGCTGCACCTGCTGCTGCTGTGCTGGGGCAGTGCCTTGTGTGCTGAGGAGATGCTGAGCAGGGGCTTCACGGGCACCCTGAGTGACAGCACCCAGTGCCACATCCTGCTCCTGTGTTGGGGAACCCTGGATGGACAGATAGACCAGGAATGAGAGGCTGGAAAGCAGAGCCAGGAAAGGGCTCTGGGGATCCTGGACAGTAGCGAGTGGGCCATGAGCCAGCAGTGCCCTGGAGCCAGGAGGGACATTCCTGCCCTGGGGGGCATCAGGCCCAGCATGGCCGGACCAGGGAGGGGATTGTCCTGCTCTGCTCTGCACTGGGGCAGCCTCACCTGCAATGGGGGGGCAGTTTGGGGGGACACAATGGAAGGGAGAGACAGAGCCAAAGGAGGGACACAGAGATGGTTCAGGGCCTGGAGGGGCAGCGTGTGAGGACCCTGAGGCCACTTGGTGTGTTCAGCTGGAGAAGAGGAGACTGAGAGGAGACCTCATTGCAGGTCCAACTTCCTCGGCAGGGGCAGAGGAAGGGCAGGCACTGATCTCTGCCCTGTAGGGACCAAGGACAGCATCCAGGAAATGGCCTGGAGTTGTGCCAGGGCAGGGTTAGGTTGGATCTCAGGAAAAGGTTGTTCCCCCAGAGGGTGGTGGGCACTGAGCAGGCTCCCCAGGGCAGTGGGCACAGCCCCAAGGCTGCCAGAGCTCCAGGAGGGTTGGCATGATGCTCTCAGGGGATGGTCCTCAGCATAGTCTATATACAGAAGCACAGAATATGCCAAAATGGAAGGGACCCACAGGGATCATCCAGTCCAATCCCTGGCCATGCACAGGACCATCCCCAAGAGTCACACCCTGTGCCCCAGAGCATCATCCAAACACTCCTGGAGCTCTGGCAGCCTTGGGGCTGTGCCCACTGCCTTAGGTAAACTTCCATCTCAGGAATGCCTGTTTTGCCTTTATAAGCTTCTTGTCTCCTCTAAGAGGTACAGCAGCACTGTAAGTTCCTTTGAGTAATGAGACATCTAGTGACTTTATCCTCATTATAACTAACAGATTTTCTCTGAGACTACTCTCAGTTCTGTAGTTCAGTTGCAGTATGTAACTCTTCAGTGCTAGTTTAACCAACATTGAATAATACAAGTATTCTGAATATCTTTATCTAGAGTTGAATAGAATATTTTGTTGGTGATAAGAATTAAAAAATCTAATGCTGTCAGCTTTTTTAAAACAACTTTCTATGAGGCAGAATAGGAATGGGCCTGAACAGGGCTGTGCTCCCTCTCAGCTGATGGTGTGCATCAGCAGGAGGACTCCTCTCTTTTGCCCATTGTGGCCTTCAGAGACCATGCCCAAGAACTTCATGTTGCACAGGGTGGAGCCTCGTTGGGGAAAGCAACAGGTTTCTCAGATATAAAAGAAAGGCTGAGTCAGAGCACCCTTCCAAAATAGCTGCTGTTAAGGGAGAGATGTGGAAGAGCACAAGAGAAAAGGAAGACAATCCTCACAGAAATACCATAGTCTGAACAAGGGCATGAGCCAAAGGAGCAGAATAGTTGAACAAACTGTTCGCTGGAGGTCTGAGCTTTGAAAGAAAAGATGAGAACTTAAGAGAGCACTTTGGAACATGGGGCACACTCAGGGAGTGTGTGGTCATCAGACACCCATGAATGCAGATAATGACAATGGGAACATCACAATTTGGACATCTCAGCACCTCAATAGGGGCTTTGCCCAAGCCCTCTGGCTTTGCTTGTTCTGGCTGCCACAGCTGACTTGGGTCTTGGAAAGAAGAAATTCTCCTGTATTTGGAAAGTTGCTCCCCTGACCTGAGGAATTGGAAATGGCCTTTGGGAAACTGCCAGTTCCACGTGGCCATCACATCCCACCTGATGCACTGGGACCATAACATGGATACACCTGCAAGACCTGGAGAGGGGAACCAAAGCAAGAACCAGAAAAATTGGGATTTGCTTGTTTTGCCTTCAAGCCCCATGGCCATGTCTCTGCAGCCGACAGGGTGCCTGCACTCCAGGGCTGACACATGGCTGCATTCCAATCAGCTGGTCCTGCTTGGAGGAAGAACTGCTGATTCATGTCTCAGGCCATGAAGAGTGGTCCAGGGATGACAGATACGGGTAACTTTACTGGAACCATCTCCAGGGAGTGAGTTGAATTCCATTTTCAGTTTTTGTGTCTCCAAGGAAGTTTGGATTTGCCACACCTCTGAGCATTAGAAGTCCCAACACCACTGCTAAAACAAAGCAAAAGCAAAACCACATAAAATGGCTTTAAATGGAGAGAGAGTAGACTTAGATTGGTATTGGGAAGAAATTCTTGACTGTGGGTCTGCAGAGGCCCTGGCACAGATTGCCTGGAGAAGCTGTGGCTGGCCCACCTCTGAATGTCCAAGGCCAGGTTGGAGCAACCTGGGCTAGTGGAAGGTGTCCCTGCTCATGACAAGGGGTGGAACTGGAGGGGCTTTAAGGCCCCTTCCAGCCCAAGCCATTCCATGATTCTGTGTTTCTATGAACTTACTTAAACAAAATATTCGACATTATCAAAGGCAGTTTGAACTCTGTCCCAAAAACCCTCGATGCCAATGAATATTCCTCATCCAGCTCCATCCCCATCCTCCATACGACAAGAAGTCCCTTCTTTGGGAAGCTGGAGTACTCTCTGCTCATATCAGAGTGGATTGTATCTCTGTTCATCCTTGCTGCCCTTTTCCAACTATTTTTTTTAATTCTACTGTAGTGCTCTTGAAATGAGACCATCAGAAGGGCACACAGCATGTAGGGTGCAAATGCTTCCTGCTGCTCTGGTCCTTATTCCTCACCTTCCTCAGGTGCCCTTTGCTTCACCCTAAACACTCCAGAGCTACATCTAGTTCTTCCCCTTGGCCAAAAAGTAGGAGTTTAGAGCTCAGCCCTGTACTCATGCAGAAAAGATTGATTATTTCCCTATATGCTTTCCTTTGTCTTTCCCAACCCTGGCACATTCCTTACAACCCCCAACCCATTGATGCTGTTGAATGCTGCTCGTTTCCTTCCCAGCCAGCCTCAGATTTGGCTGCTCTCTCTAACACTCATCATATACAAACACTGTCTCCTTTCAATTTGCTTCCTTTTCGTGTAGTTTAGGAATATGATACAACCAAAATCCCAGTGCAGACCTTTGGGGAACACCACTGGGGAACACCACTGGCAACCAGCTTCATTTATTTGTGCCCTTTATTCCCTTCTTTAGCCTCTGATGTGTTCCACCGATGCCAAGGCAGCCAGTTCTTGAGGAGCAGCTAATGAGGACCGGCAGGATGCACTTGGGAGATCCAGGTGTGGTGTATGAACTTGGATCACCCTTTACCTGCTTGTCAGTTCTCTCAAGGGCTCACAGATGAATGTCTGAAGCATTTCTTCCCACTCTCCATCCATGACTGCCCATTTACTCTGCTCTTCAGCCTTCTCCAACTTTCCCAGAGCAGCACTTACTGCTCTGCACTTCCCCATGTTCCCTGGGAGCTCATTTTAAGCATTGGCATTTTGTCTTTCTCCTCCCTTTCCTTTGGCCCTGAGGCCAGTTTAAGCAGTGGGTTACCAGCAATTTCATCCCTGGGCTTCTCACAATGCCTCTGTGAATGCCAGCTGGGCCTGGCAATTTGTCATTATTCACTATATTGATTCTGTCTAAAACCTTCCTTCTGACTCCTCAGTCTGAAGTTCTTCCTCTGATTTGCTTCTCACACCACTCTGGTCAAGGACTGTCTCCCTATTCCAGTGCTACCGGCTCCTTCTTGAGCATTTCGGTGGGGGGCAGACTGTCTCTTTTGCTTTTGAGGGCATTCCATTTTTTTTTTAGCTCAGCTGAACGCAGGAGCTGCGGGTGTGCTGCTGTGGAAGAGAAGCTTTTTCTCCTGCTCCACGCTGCTGCTGCTGCTTTTTTTTTTAGCAAGCTGGATCCTTTTTTCTTGCCATGGCTGTTCTCCTGGTTCGGTGTTGGGGTCCCGGTTGCCTCTCGGGCTTTGCCATCACCTGCAGTGTCACAGCTGCCCACCCCACCGTGGCAGTGACCTGGGAGAGAGAAGTTACAGCTGTTTTCCGGGACACACTGCGGTTCTCCGCTCCCGGTTTTCCTTCTTCATTTGGGACAAGGGACACAGAGGGAGAGACAGAATTCATCTGGGTGCTCACCGCTCGTCTGTCTAGCTGGAGAGGGACTGGGAGCTCACCGTGCAGCCAGTCGGGCTGTGACACTGACATTGCCCATAAGTATAACTTTTCTCCAGGAGGAAACCTGCTGGTTTGGGGGTTGGTTTTTTTTTGTTTGTTTGTTTTTTTCTTGTGGTGTTGGGGAAGCAGTTTGCTATGGTCTGTTTACAGTTATATCTATACATACATATATATAAATACATACAGCAGTTAAGAACAGTTATCCTTGCTATATCCATTTTCTGATTAACGTTCCTTTTCTTAAATTTGATAAAGAATGATGTGATTATTGTGGAGGAATCCCCTCCTCCGCTTGTGGGTAAACATTTTATTTTTTCCCCTCAAACTAAGACAAAGGCTTAGTCTTTCTCTATTGTTTTTTTTTCTTTTTTCCCATGTGCCCAAAAGCCCAGCCAAGTGATGGGATGTCCCAGTGAGGAGCAAGAAGACAGTCCCTTCATGTGGCCTTGCAGCCAGCTGGGACAGCCCCAGTTAGCCATGCATGAAAGCAGCAGCCTAAATCATCTGCCTACGTTTCCTACCAGTCCCTGGTGACCAGGCTTGGAAACGAAGCATATGGCAGACAGGAGCTTTTTAAAAGGGTTTAAGGAGTCCTGAGTTCTCTTTTAGTTTTGATTTTTTCCCCATTGTGCTGGTTTAAAGGTAAACCGGAGGAGAAATGAACCCAACATGAAAGAGATTATAAGTCAGAGTTACAATTTAATAACAATATTACAATAAATGTAATGGCACAAAGAGAAATTGGTTCTTCCCCACAAACCCCAGCAGTGTAACTCAGCCCCCTGGGGCACAAACACAGTGGGGTTTGGTGGCCCCTGTGCTGAGCCCCACGTGGTTCCCCTGAGTCCAAAGGAAAAGGAAGGGACAAACCTGTTGGTGCAGATGATGGTCAAGAGTGGTGGTCTCCTCCTGTCGAGGTTCTGTTCCTCCTTGGATCTGATGAGTGGTCCATCAGCAGACATGAGCCCTCAGGTGGGTGTGGAGGTGCCAAGGAGTCCCTGGAGGGGAGTTCTCCCAGCTCCTCTGCCAGGCTTCTTTCCCAGCCAGCTGCCAGGCTGAGGGCTCAGCTGTGCCCTGGGCAGCTGCTGCCAATGGGCCATTGGGAACAGTTCATGAGAAATGACATAGAGAGTTTAGAATCCACAGCTTTGGTCACACCAACACAGCGATAAACTGGTCCCAGGTGCTGAACTAGGACAACCATGAATGCAAAAAAAACCTTGGGGGTTGTTGTAGTTTTGAATGATAATATAAATTCTCTCCCTCCCACTACAGAACAAAGGAATAGCCCAACCATTCTGAATTCCAAGTTGATGACCTGAGTTAACACGTGGGTGTGNTTCATCCCTTATCTCTGCCTCACTGGGAAAAGACTGAGGATACACCTCGCAGCCAGCCGAGGTGTGACACTGACACTGCCCATAACTACAACTGCTCCAGGAGGATCCTACCACTTTTTTGGAGGAGACTGGGGGGGTGGCAGGGTGTTCTCTTTTGTTTTTACTTTTGGTGCTGGGGGAGTCGTTTGCTCTGGTCTGTTTACAGTTTTATCGATATCTACATATATATATATATATATAGTAGTTAAGAACAGTTATCTTTCTTCTATCCATTTTCTAATTAAAGTTCCTTTTTCTTAAATTTAATTAAGAGTGACGTGATTATTGTGGAGGAATTCTCTCCTCTGCTTTTTGGTAAACATTTTGGTTTTTCCCTCAAACTAAGGGGTAAAATGGAATTCTTCCCCTAATGATCCGTGGTCCCCTCAGCACCCTTCCTGTGACCTGTTTGGGCTGAAAGGACTATCCCATTGCATGGGCAGGGACACCTTCCACTAGACCAGGTTGCTCAGAGTGTGTTTGTCTCCTCCAAAACCAACTTGGCTGAGGGACAGTGAGCAGGGGAGGGAAATGGGAGGACAGCTTTTAGGCATTACATGTGCAACCCCAAATCCATGATGCCCCAGCATGATTGGCCCTCCTCTCCCTCCCAGTGTTTATAAAAATAGCCAAAGGCTTTCAAACGCTGGGAAAGCATCTCTCCTCTGCCAGACTGCACTTTAAACACAAATCTAAGCTCCTGTTCTTCCCAGGACCAAGTCTTTTCAGTGCAACAAAAATCCATAACCCACCAATAAATATTCTTGGAAAAGCTTTCTGCACCTGTTTTTGAGCTCTGAGGAGAAATGAGCAGTGCTCAGTGCCTGCCACTCTTTCATGTGATCCCTCTGCCCCAGTGCTGAGCACAAACTCCTGGGATGAAAGGTTTGACTGGCATGAGCTGCCAGAGCTGCTCCATACTGGCACCACATGGACAGCCATTACTCAGACTTCTCATTAACGTTTAATGAAGAGAAATGCTTTCTGAATTGTAACTGGAAAGAAACCACCTGGATTACTAAAGACACCATCCTGAGCCTTCAGATGCTGCATTTCCAAGGACACTGCCAGGGTGAGGGCTTGCAGCAGCAGAGAAGGACCAGCAGAAAATCTCCTCACCTTGTGAACACACACACACACAAATCACACTCCCATTCACTCACACACATTCCTTATGGATACACTTACAGTAAAGACAGGAGCTTGTGGCAGCCCCTGTGCCACAAAGGTACCCAGTGCTGCACCCAGGACTGGGGGGCTGTGCATGGACCAGGGTGCTTGTCACTGGAAACAGTCTGAAGGTCCATCATAGGAGCTCTGGCTAAGCCTTTTCCAGGCAGAGTTGCAGAACAAGGACTTGTTTTTCACTGCCCACTTTGGTTGCCTGTGCAGTGATGCCTTGATAAAAATCAGCTTGAGGCATCAGCACAAGTCACAAATCACTGAAGGACAGAATGGTTTGGGTTGGAGGGGACTTTAAAGGGGACCTTAAAGCCCACCCAGTTCCACATTCTGCCATGGAGACACCATCCACTAGCCCAGGCTGCTCCAAGCCACATCCAACCTGGCCTTGGACACTCCCAGGGATGGGGCAGCCACAGCTTCTCTGCCCAACCTGTGCCAGGGCCTCCCCACCCTCACAGGGAACAATTCCTTCCCCATATCCCACCTATCCCTGCCCTCCGGCAGTGGGAAGCCATTCCCCTTGTCCTGTCCCTCCATCCCTTGTCCCCAGTCCCTCTCCAGCTCTCCTGGAGCCCCTTTAGGCACTGTCAGGGGCTCTCAGGTCTCCCTGAGCCTTCTCTTCTCCAGGTGAGCCCCCCCAGCTCTCCCAGCCTGTCAGAATATCCCCTCCCCTGCTGCCCACGCTGTGGGACCAGCCTAGCACACAGTGTGGTGATTCTGGGCTGGGGCTTGTCCAGCCTCCTCCCCACCAGCACCCCAAATCCTTCTCCCAGAGCTGCTCTCTCCCTGCTCAGCTTGACTTTGTTCCTGGGACTGGCCCTGGTCAGATGTAGGACCTTGCCCTGTCCCAGCAGTGGGGAATTGAGCTGTGAAACAGCCTCAGCCGCAGATACAGAGCCTTTGTCATCCTGTGGGCAAATGGAGCTTCTCCTCTTGCTTGATTTTGGCCCAGAAAGGTGAGAATGGCCCTTGGGTGGGGGTCAAGGGGACCTTTGCTGAGGAACTCATGCCTTGGTTATCAGGATCTTCCACCTCCTGCATGTCCATAGTCGTTGCTTCTGCTACCACAATGATTCCTTTGTGGGGTAAAACTGCCCTTCCTGAGTTACACATTGCCACCACCTTCCCCCACAGCATCCATTCCTCTGGACAAATTTGCCATCCCTGCCTCAATAAAAGAAGCAGAGCGTTGAAGGCAGCCCAAGCAGCGTGAGAACCTCCACACAAATTCCAAAATGTCACTTTGCAACTTAGCACTTCATCTTTTTTAGCTGTGAAGGGTAAAGATCCTCCTCAATGCAAATTAGCACTGCAGCAGAGATGCCAAACCTTCCTTTCCTCCCCCAGTCATGGGAAGATTCAAGATTGCTGCATGATTAAGCCCTGGCAGCTTTTCCTCCCCTCTTTTTCTAAAACAAACATTAAATTATGAAAATAAATGTAAAAAATCCCTTATGTTCCTGCAATCTGGATGTTATGGATCAAATGGACCGAAGTCAGAATATAGAAATTCAAAAGGTTACAGAGAAATATCATCTCTTCATCCTTCATTTCACAGATTTTAAATCAGTGTTAAATGATTGCATTAAGGAGGCAGAATATTAGAGAGGGAATTGGCTGAAATTTTGTAGGAATACTTCTAGTGAGTGAAAATGTAAATGTGTTAACAACAAAATGTTTTGCAAATCCATATTTGTTTTGCAGCTTGTGCATTTATTAGAGACACTTGGGCAATGTCACATTCTTTGGTTTCCAATCATTGTGCTTTTGAGAGTTTGAGGTTAATTAAAAAGAAAGAAAAAAAAAGGATGTCCCAATTTTAAATTGAAATGTTTCTGGTTTGTCAAACCAATTTTCACTTTAACCAAAAGAAATTCTTTCTGAGTTTCTGGTTTTCCAAATGTTTCATTTTCAGTTTGGCTTTAGCTTGGAATGGAATTCTCTGATTCTGTGAAAAAAATCTGCATTTATCCATGAGCTCAGACAGAGTTAAAGTCCTCACCAGAACCTCTCCTTTTGTGTTTTCTGGCTCTTCAATTTGCATCCTAACTTGGGGGAGCTTTTGTCTTTAATTGCTAAGTCTATTTTAATAAATACTTAGTCAGCAAATTAGTCAGAATCTCTTCTACTTCCTTTCTTCTTCCTTTCATGTGCAAAATCCAGATGAAATCAGTGCTGGGAACTGAAGGACACATGAAGGGACATTCTCCATTCTCAGCTACTTATTCCTGTTAAAAGCCTTTGCCCCACTGGAAAATTGTCCTGGTTGGTGTTCTGCCATTTGCCCCTGAGGGGTCTTGTGTGGGTTGGACCTTCCCAGGGGTTTCCTGAGTTACCACTGTGTCAGTGATTTCTTCATGGACACATTGTTGTCCTCCCTCCCCAAAGGTGCTCCCCATTTCCCTGTGCTTGGTGTGGACCCAAGGGCTGCACTGGGGTATCCTGGATGGAGCCCTTCTTCTGAGAGCTGTGGGTGGGAAGGGAAGCCCCAGTGAAAAATGGGAGAAATTAGAAGTGCTTTAAGATGAGGCCAAGGGGGTGGACACACTGTGAGCCAAAAGCTCACATCAGCACTTTGCTGTGAGGGAACCACCGAAACCAGGGCAGGGGAGAAACCAAAGGGCACCGTCCCCTGGGGCTGCTCCCTGAGCCCCTCACTTCTCTCTCACAGGCAGGATGGAGAGATCCAGAATGTGGGAGACAGTCTCCAGGGAGGTGCCTTCACAGTACAATACAAACCCCATCTCTGTGGGACCAGGGACAGCACCCAGGGAATGGCCTGGAGCTCTGTCAGGGCAGGGTTAGGTTGAATCTTGGGGAAATGTTCTTCCCCCAGAGGATGGTNGGGGGGGAAGAGGGCAGTGATAATAAAAAATAAAAAACAAATGAAAAAGGAGGGAAGAGTGTAATGCCTGGTTGGGTAAGCAGAGCTTCTGGAGCTTATCATACACTGGTTGTGGAAACAGTTGAAATAAGGTCTTCTCTTTCTCAGGAGCGGACAACTTTATTCATGCTCCCAACCCTCCTGAGAAACCAGGACTTCCAGGATGGAAACCCAACAGTCATGGCTGGGATCCAGTGGTAGAGAAAGACAAAGAACTTCCAAACAGTGGCTTCTAGTGGGACTAGAGGGACTAGAGCTGTCCAGTGCCTTTGCTTTTTGCTCCTCGCTCCTCTGTTGGCTTCAGCTTCAACTTCACTTTGCCCAACCCAACCTGTAGGAAAGGGAATTTGGGCCCTGCACTGGTGGGCACTACAGGCATTGGTCTTCTTACAAAAGTTTCCCTCTCTTGTGACCTCCAGCCCTGCTCACTTCTTCTTACTGCTCTCCTTGTCCAAACTCAGCACAGCATTTCCGAAAATGCCTGAGCATTTGGTGAGGACAACACAACTCCAACTCTGTGAGTGACCACAGTGGGGTTGGGGAGGCATCAGAAAGCATGGCTGAAACTCATAAATTGCAATGGCTGAGAGAACATTTGCAGGTTTTGGAGGGTTCTGAAGGTCCCCCTGGGGCAGTGCCCATGGACACTGAGGCTGGAAGAGGAGGTGGCTGTGCTGCTCAGGGCAGCCCCCAGGGTTGGGTGTGGCTGAACCTCCGCCAAGGGGCAGGGAATCACCACTTCCAGTCTTGCTCCCACTGTTTCAGGAGTAAACTGGAAACTGAGGAAGAAGCAAGGAAAGGACAAATTTATCAGCTCAGATTATCCTTTGACAGTCCAGGCACATGCAGCCAAGGGAGAGGGAAAACCCAGGTTTCAGCATGCAAGTCACCGCTTTTGCCTCCTTAGAGATGACTCTGATAGCAGGATTGATGGCTCCCTGGCAGAGGGGATCTCTCACTGCTGACCATAATTGGACTCTAGGTGCTAACTCAGATGGAGACATCTCCACTCTGCCTCAGTGTTTGTGCAGATGAACCTGGCCAGGCTCCTGGTCACTCTGGCACACGGCAGGAGGGAAAGCTCATGGCATGAAGGGCTCACACCATCAGAGTCATGTCCTGTCCTCCTGACTCCACATCGCTGGAAATGTTCCAGGCCAGGTTGGACAGGGCTTGGAGCAACCTTGTCTGGTGGCAAGTGTCCCTGCTCCTGGCAGGGGATGGAATGAGATGAGCTTTAAGGTCCCTTCCAACCCAAACCCTTCCAGCATTCTGTGGTTCCATGGCTCTGTAACTTCTCGTATGTGCCCTTGGCAGGAGGAACCAGAGCTCAGGTGCAGGATCCAGTGATGTCGTGGGGACTCCGGATTTATATCCATCCACATCACAGACACCATCTCAAGGATCTTTTTATTCCACTACCTGTTGGAGGAGAAGAAACTGGATGAGCATTAAGGTCCCTTCTGACCAGAACCATTCCGTGTTTCTGGGATTTTTGCCAAGTAGCCAAGTGTGGGTTGTGTCCATCCAGCCACCCAATCACAGAAGTGCTGCTGTTCCCATCCCAGTTCCAACACAAGCCACATCAGCAGCTATACAGTAAATCCTATTAAAAACAATTTCCCCAAGATAAAACAATCTACTTCATGTCAGAGAATTGTTTCTATTTGGCATTTTAACCCAAGAGGAGCAGCTTCACTTGACCAAGATCTCTGTAAAGCTGTAGTTTTGGGTCAGCCTCAAACAATTCTCTTTTTCTCAACAAGTGCTTGCATATCCCTGCTGTGACAGTCACACAGGGCAGCCTTGCCCCCCATTTGCAAAAGCAGCAGAAGGAGGTGAAAGATCTGAGCTGTCCCCAACACACGGTGCCTGCCAGCTCCTGCCTCCCAGGCCCAGAGAAACAACTGATTTTACAGGAAGCAGGAAAGTTAATTATTTGTTGAGCTCCTTTCCCTGGAGCAGTGAGGGAGGGATGGGGCTGTGATTCAGAGAATGGATGTGGTTTGGAGATTCACAGAAAAGTGGCTTTTGGAAGAGAAAGGAAATGCAGCAGAGTCCCACGTCACAGCCAGCACTGATGTTTCTAGGAAAGGCAGGGAGCTCAGTGAGAGCCCAGCACCTCAATTAAGGGCTGTTCCAATCACACTGATTACAGAGGTGATCTAATAATGACGGGTTCTGGCCCAGAGCTGTTGATAATGAAATATTTGCAGTTTCTTAGAGACATCCTGATGATTTTTATCTGTGTATGCACTAGAGGACAGCTCTACTCTTGGTGCTGCCATTTCTTTTAGCCAACAAGAGCATAAAAACCGGATATTTAGAAAACAGGGAGCATATATATTGTGAGTTGTAAAAGAGAAACCTTTCCCAAGGCTTGTAGCTGCAGGTTCACATCTTCATGTCTCAAGTAAACCCCACATCCTCCTCTGTGAGAGGGGACTCCCAACTGCAGACTCTGTGTCTGCTCAAGCCCCCATCACCTCAAAGTCATGATGGAGCTGGAGATGCCAGGCAGGATGGATAAAAAGTGTGTTTTCTTGTTCACTGCTCATTCTTAGATTGATTTCCAGTGGTTTCCTTTGGGGGTTTTAGTGTTATTTCCATCTCCATGAAAATGGACAATCTGTGGCACCAAGTCACACCTTAGAAGGACAGACTGACACCAGCATCTTGATCTTTGTCTGCCCTTGACTTTTATATCTGCGCTCAGGAGTGAATTCCTCATGGTGTGTGAAATGCTGACAGCAGGATGCACACGGTGAGCAGGGAATATTTGGGATTCAGAGCAAGGGAAGCAGACCCTTAGGGGCCAGCCTGACATCCCACACAGCTTGACCTTTCTATTTCTGCCTGAAATGTGAACTTGTGGCTCAGCATTCCCTCCTTCTCTGAGCACATTGAAGGATTAGGGACCAACAAGGCAACACTCAGGAAAATGTGGGTGGTGGACCTGCCTCTGGGTGTAATTTGGGAACATCCTAAATTTCAATCCATCTCAGGCTGCTGCCAAAAAAGATCTGCTGCTTTGGACTTTGTGTGTCCCCAGGTTCTGGATTTCTGTGCAAGATACAGGCCCTTTCCAGGCTGGAGCCCACAGTGCACAGCTTCATTGTGTCTGATTTTCAGAGGTTCCAACAAAACATCCAGCCCATTTTAAATGGTTAATGTTATCAGGAATTGAGTCTGTGCGTCATTTCCAGACTCAGCCTTCCATGCCTGCAATTTCCTACCATTGGATCTTGATCTGTACTTATCTGCAAAACTAGACATTGTTTTGCTATCAGGAATCTGCACCCTATGGGTGGATTTTTATGTTGTGACTATTATTCAGAAACTTCACTTTAATAAACTAAAAGATGGAGCTCCTTCTGTTTGCCACATGCAGGCAGGTTTTCCAAACCTTGACTCATCCTTGCAAGTCTTTGTCTACCTTTTCCAGCTTGACAACGTGTTTTAACAATGTGAGTATCAACTATAGAGGCAGTATTTTATCTTGCTCTGCCTATTGGTGTGTGCAAAAATCACACCACCTCTTTCTATCCAGCTGCCATTTCCCTATGAATGCATTTTGGCTCCTGTTCACCATCCAGTTTCCTTATCTTGGAATCCATTATATTGTTATCTCTCTTCATCTCCAAGTCATTTGTGGGGTCACAGCTTTACCATTTCTCATATCATAAGTCTGATCTGTGCTGTCTGTGCCTTGATCTGTGGCTGGTGGGTTCAGATGCTTGTTATTTAAACAACAGAAGCACAGACTATCCTGAGTTGGAAGGGAGCAACAAGGACCATCAGTCCAACTCCTGGCCCTGCACAGACACCCGATCAATCCCATCCTGTCTCTGAGAGTGTTGTCCAAACTCTCCTGGAGCTCTGGCAGCCTTGGAGCTGTGCCCACTGCCCTGGGGAGCCTGCTCAGTGCCCACCACCCTCTGGGGGAAGAACCTTTCCCTGAGATCCAACCTAACGCTGCCCTGGCACAGCTCCAGCTCTTTCCTGGGTCCTGTCACTGCTCACACAGAGCTGCAGACCCCAATGACCTCAGTCTCCTCTTCACCAGCTGAACAACCAAGTGCCCTCAGCTACGCCTAAGACTGATGCATTCCAACTGACCTGCCATCTGTCTCCAGCATTTTAAGATTCTTGTAGGTCACTCCACCCAAGCTGTGAAGAAGTTGAAAGGTTTGGGGTGGGAACAAACCCTGAGCAGCCAGAGAAGGGGGTGGTGGGCAGGTCACTGCAGGGGCTGTGCACCTGGGGGATGGTTTGCCGTGTAAGATTTCCTGTGTGGGATGACATCACTCTGTGGAGAAGAAAGTAGCTCCTTACCATCCTCCTCATCCAGATAAGAGGAAGATTTTAAGTTATTCCTGTGTGCTTTGAGAAAGAAGCTGCTAGTTACTCATATCACAAGTTTTTCCTCCACTGCCCCATCATCACTGAAGTGTGGCTTTTGCCAGGATCCTCCATTCTTCCCTTGTCAGTGGAGAAGAGCCAGTCACAGAGCACCTGGCCAGCTCCCTCACTGCTTCCCAGGCTTCTGGAGGAGAACTGAGCTACTTGACAGCTTCAAATTGACACCCAGTCCCTGGTGCTGCAATCTAGTGCCTGTGGTGCTCCCAGAGAGCTGCTCTTCTCTAATAAAGCCACCAGAGCCTCAGTGCGGGCTCAACTCCTCACCCAGCCCCGTGGACAGGGCTGTTGTGTGAACCCCCACCCTGTGCAGGTGTGAGATTTGAACTCTGTACAGAAAATACATCCAGCAGCTGCACAAAGCTGCTCCATAGGGTTTTCCAGCTTTGCTCAGAATGGGATGGCAAGACAGACCATGCAGCTAAGCCATCCTGAACCTTGCTGAGAGCATCACCACTGGGGTTTGGTTAATGAAGGTCCAGCTGCAATGGGATGGACACAAAAACACCCCAACTGTTCCAAGAACTCTCAAAAAACCTGCCTGTCAGCCAGGCCTCTGACATGCAGAAAGGCAATAGCCACCACCTGCACAAAGGCCACAGAACAGCAGCTCTTTGGGGGAAGGGTTTTGCAGAACCAGCCCTGGGGAAGTGAGAACAGCTGGGCAAGAGGAGCAGCAGCTCCAGCCCTTCCAGCTGCTGGGGCTCATCCTGGCAGCACCCCTTCCAAATACAGCTCCTGAGACCAGGTCCACACATGAACAATATTTTAATCATAATTCCATCAAATTAGGAAAGAAATGGGCTTTTACGATGCAGTGACTGAAGAGGGAAAGAGAAGGTGCTTGGTTTGCAAGAGCTCCTCTCCAAGGCCCAGACCCCAACATGTGCCCCTTGTGGGTGACCTGCAAGTCAAGCAGCAGCTGGGAGCACAATCCCAGAGGTTTGTCACTCATCTCATGGGCTTCTCCTGCCTGGCATCTGCCAGTGGAGACCAGTGAATATCACTGCCTACAAAATGTACTTGCTCTGTGTTGATGCCAATATCTGCAGTTGTTCCTGGAAAGCTGATGCTCACACACATGCCAGGGACTGGAGTCTGTGCAGAATTCCCTTCTGCACCAACCCACCAGAGTCTTGGAGAAAAGGAGGCTCATGGGGGACCTTCTCATTCTCTCCAACTCCCTGACAGGAGGGTGGAGCTGGGGATGGCTTGGGCTCTGCTCCCAAATAACAACAGAACAAGAGGAAATGGCCTCAAGTTGCATCAGGGAAGGTTCAGGTGGGACACCAGCAGGAATTTCTTCATGGAAAGGGTGGTCAGGCATTGGAAGGAGCTGCTCAGGGAGGTGATGGGGTCCCCATTCTTAGAGGTGTCCAAGGAACGACTGGCCATGGCACTCAGTGCTCTGGGCTGGGTGACAAGGTGGGCATTGGGCACAGGGTGGACTTCATGATCTTGGAGTGCTTTTCCAACTAAATGATTCTGTGATTCTGTCAATGAATTGGTTGTGCTCCCTGTTCCAAATTCTTCACAGGGAGGACAGTTACGCTGCTCTGCTCCCATCTCCTGCTCATCCCTGAGCCATCACCACCCAGCCCTTTCTCCATGGCTAAAAGAGAACAGATGCTCCAGCAAGCTGTTAAATCTCCCCTAAAGGCTCTGTCTGCACAGAATCTTTCACCTTTAAAGACTGTGGGTTGAACTGTGTGCCTTGCTAAGGGGGGAGCTTCTCTACTCTCCTTGGCTGCTTTGGGGGCTTTCTCTGTGCCCCCACAGAGCTCCACCAATGCTGGCTCTACCCTGCCTCATAAAGACCTCCCAACTTCCCATGGCTTACGTGGTCAGGAGTGCTTGGGAGTGAGCAGGGTGTGCAGGGTGATGCCATTCACACTGGGGTTCTCCAATGTCCCACCATTTCTAAGTCCTCTTTCTCAAAAGAACTCAAAAAGAATTTTTCTCATGGCTTTCTGCTCCCCATCCCTCCCAAAACAAATCACGTGAGTATCAGGATCATGTCTAACTCCCATGAATAATTTATGCAAAGTAATAAGTTCCTGATACCAGTAAACAGAATAAATACAACTCCCAAAGACCACATTACCAACCAGAATTCATTTTTACACCCATATAAAACTGTTATGATCAAGTAAGGGGAGAAATAATCTCCATCAATAACACTTCCTTATTTCTCCATTGTTTTAGTTGCACAGTGCCACATCTCTGTGGAGGGTACAATCCATCCAGCTGTCCTGGGGATGCCTCCCAAGCTATTCCAGCAGGTATTGGATTAATCATTTCTCATCACCACACAGACAGTGTTGGAGGCTTTTCTTGTTTCACTCACAACATTAGATCACTTTGAGCAACAAGCAGGGTGAGACCTGAACATCTTTTACCCTGCAGGTACTGAGAAACAGCCTTATTTGGAAAAATACATATTTTCACTCTTAATTTCAGGCTGGCACTGCACAAGACATAAAACGTCATTATTGGACACGAGAAGCATATTTGAATTCAGGAGCTGAAAGTCAGTGAAAATACTCCATGTCACTGGTGTTTTGATTAGATTTTTGCAGGTACAGTTTTCCATTTGGGTCCAGATTATCTTTCTCCATTATTTCCCAGCTTCTCCCATTTTATCATTCACTGAAGGGCTGGAGTGGCTCAACAGAAACATTTTGATGCACCATTTACTTAGCAGTGGCTGTGTCCTCTGGACAACATTAATATCTTGCCTTTTGCAGAACAACCATTTTCTTCAAATGGATGTGGGCAAAGAGGCCTTTCCTGGGTAACTACTGTTTTTCCTCCTTGTTTACCTGATTTTCTAAACAGCTTAGCAACTCTGAAGGGCACAGGCTGTTCAATCACCTGAAATTTATGTACTTTCACTTTTTGACAGGAACTGGAGATTTTCAGTAGGTAAAAAAACCTGATTGAACACTTAGCAACTTTTCAGACTTAGCTCACCATGTTCGAGCAAGGACAATATTCAGCTGCAGTTACTAATCAGCACAAATTAGCTCCCTCGGTGGGAATCTCTCTCATGCTCAGCATGGAAAACATCAGGTCCCTTCGGAGGGGAAACACCTACCTCTGCAACTCTTAATTGTGACTGTTAATTGCTGGCCTGGAAGTGCTGCCTGGCTGGAGATGATAAAGGCAAGATGAAAAGAGAACAAAGGCAGCAGCCAAGTGCAAAGCTGTGTGCTCTGGGGGGCAGAGCCTGGGCACACAGCAGGGCCCTGGCACCCCAGCCACTCCCAGGAGAGCCTGGAAGGGCAGGAGGTTGTGTGTGGAAGAGCTGAGCTTGGAGACAGAGGGTGGAGGCAGCTGGGGCTGAGCCCACAGCATCTGCTGTGTCCTTGCTTCTCCTCTCACACCTCCAAGCAGCAAGAGAAGTCCGGGATCAACTGCACTAAAGGGTGTCATGGGGAGGTGAGGAAGGAGTTGGTGGTCCAGCCCAGCTGGTTCTGACACCACAAGGAATGATGTGGGGCATGGAATCACAGAATCATGGAATCATTAAGGTTGGAAAAGACCTCCAAGTTCATGAAGTCCAACCTTTGACCAACACCGTTACAGCCACTAAACCACAACCCCAAGTGCCACATCTGCTCATTTCTTGAACACTTCCAGGGATGGTGACTCCCCCTCTGCCCATTCCAATGCCCGGCCACACTTGCAGTGAAGGAGTTTTTCCTAATAGCCGATCTAATGAGGTTCAACAAGGGTAAGTGCAGGGTCCTGCTCCTGGGGAGAAATAACCCCAGGTACCAGCACGGGCTGGGAGCTGAATTACCAGGGAGCAGCTTTGTGGAGAAGAACCTGGGGGTCCTGGGGGTGACCATGAGCTGGCCATGTGTCCTGGAGGCCAGGAGAGCCAATGGGATCCTGACATGCATCAGGAAGAGCATTTCCAGCAGGTTGGGGAGGGGATCCTGCCCCTCTTCTCAGCCTTAGAAAGGCACATCTGCAGTGCTGCATCCAGCTCTGGGCTCCTCAGGACAAGAGAGACCAGGAGCTACTGGAGAGGGTCCAGCTAAGGCCACAGAGATGATGAGGGGTCTGGAGCATCTCTCTGATGAGGAGAGATGGCAGAAGCGGGGCCTGGTCAGTCTGGAGAAGAGAAGACCAAGCAGGGATCTTATCAATCCACACAAATGTCTCCAAGGGGTGTCAGGATGGTGCCAGACTCTGACAGGATGAGGAGCAATGGCCATAAACTGAAACACAACAAGTTCCACCTCAGCATGAGGGAGAACATCTTTTCCTGGAGGGTGGCAGAGCACTGGAACAGCTGCCAAGGAAGGGCACGGAGTCTCCCTCTCTGGAGATGTTCCAAACCCACCTGGACACATTCCAAGGTCACCTGCTCCAGGTGACCCTACCTTGCCAAGGTGGTTGGACTGGCAGATCTTTAGAGGTCCCTTCCAATACTAAGGGTTCTGTGATTCTGTGAATTTGAACCTCCCCTAACACAACTTGAGGCTGTTTCCTCTTCTCCTGTCCCTGTTCCCTGGAGCAGAGCCTGACCCCCATGCTGCTCCCCCCACCTGGCAGGGACTTGGAGAGACCAAGAAGGGCCTTCCTGGGCAGGCTCAGTCCTGGCACTGCTGCTTGGGCTATGCCCAGACCACCCTTCCAAGGGTTTAATCACACGGGGGGAGATAAATGGGATTTAATGGGAAAAGCAGAGGTGCCAGGATGGGCTTTCCTGACAGGAAGGATGCCACAGCTATTTTTTGGATGCCTATTAGGAAACCTGCAGCTCTTTACCACATCATCCAGGTGTTGGGAACAAATATTACTTGGTTTGTCTGCATCACCAGTCTGAGAAAAATCTTGCAAAATAGCTCAGGGAAATAATAACACAGAAATTGGTAAGCAAACTAAGGTGATCCCTGATTGTTTTTTTTCAATTACAGTATTTTCTGGAAGAAAATGAATCTCTTCACAATTACTTTCATAGGTAGATTTCATTTTCCCACGTGGAGTTTGTGATTTTCCTTCTCATTTGAACTTTATCCAGTTCAAAAACGTGGGCAAGCAGAGGGGAACTTCTCATTTTTAAAAGGTGAAGTGTTGTTTTTAAATATTCATGATTTCCTAGAGAAAGCTACCCTTGGAAAAATGTGATTTTATCATGTGGGAAGCCAATATCCACATGGGAGAAGTTGGATTTTTTTTTTTGTTCTCTTGGGTTTTTCAGTGGCCAAAGAGAAAAAAAAAATCCCTGAACTCAACAAAATGCACTTTCAAAGTCTTGTAAAGTTTTGTTTCTCAAATATTTTGCTTAAAAATAGAAGCAGCAAATGAGGAAAGTAATTGAAAATTAGTGTCATTCTCTCAAAGCAATTTCCTTCAGAGAAACACTGTTTCTTGAATAAAAATGATACTTATTTTGGGAATTTTTCATGCTACTCCAATTAGCACCATCCAGACAAACACTTTGTTTCTGAGTGTAACACAAATAGGCAAATCTACACATACTGGATTTTTACATTCCTATAGCATTGGATATGGATCCTCTCTGTCCTTGAGAAGATTTAATGTCACTATTCAAAAATCCCAATGGCATTTTATGGGTGAAGTGGGTTTATGACGCACCTCAACACAGAAATTCTGTTCTTCTCTTACTATGACACCACTACTTTTCTTGGCATGGTGAACAGGCACAGGTTTGAGATCTCCTGCCATGGATCTGCCCCCCCAGTCTTTATATTTCCTGCCCCCACAACACTGAGATCTCATCTGGGCAGTGGTTCTCCCACACACTCCACAAGCACAGCAGGAGGAACCTTCTGTTCTTCCACTACCACATGGTATTGGCAGTTTGGGTTACTCCACACCAACTTCAGCGTCTGGATGTTTTTATCTTAAAATAGGTACTGAGATGGTTTGTTTGTGTTGTCTTCTGGAAGTCCCTGGGGCTCTGGGTTACTCTGCAAGGAGCAGCTCAGATTTGGGGACTCCCTTTAATTTCTCAGCTCAGCAGCAGCACTGGGAGGACATGACAGGCTGGGAGAGCTGGGGGCCTCACCTGGAGAAGAGAAGGCTCCAGGGACATCTGAGAGCCCCTTCCAGTGCCTAAAGGGGCTCCAGGAGAGCCAGAGAGGGACTGGGGACAAGGGATGGAGGGACAGGACAAGGGGAATGGCTTCCCACTGTCAGAGGGCAGGGATAGATGGGATATTGGGAAGGAATTGTTGGCTGTGAGGGTGGGCAGGCCCTGGCACAGGTTGGGCAGAGAAGCTGTGGCTGCCCCATCCCTGGAAGTGTCCAGGGCCAGGCTGGACAGGGCTTGGAGCAACCTGGGCTGGTGGAAGGTGTCCCTGCCCATGGCAGAGGGTAGGACTGGATGATCTTTAAGGCCCCTCCCAACCCAAACCATTCCATGATTTGTGAGGTCAGTATTCCATTGCCCATTCATATCTATTTTAAGGGCAGGATGTGCTGAGGGGACTGACCCTGTCCCTGGGCAGTCCCAGCACCTGCACAGGGGCCTCTCCCCCTGAGTGAGCAGCATACACCAGCCCCTCCTGGGGTTTGCTTTGCAGCAGAATTCAAAGCAGCTTTTTTGGCTCTATGAAAGCATGATCAAAGCCTCCCTCCCCTGAGCTGATTCCAGCAATATTCCTCATCAAAAAGCAAGGGAAGGAAAAAAGACCATATTTGCCTGTGGATGTCTTCTAAATAAAACCCCCTCTCTCATGAGGCTTGGGGCTGCTGCCTCACCCCCAATCAGCTCCGGGGCTGCTGGTAACATTCTTCTATTCTCTTCAGCACTTTCAGAAAAAGAACCCCCCTATTGTAGGAATTTGAGATGTTTACATCTGCTTATCTTCCTTCTGATCTCAGGATTCCTGTACCATTTCGCTCCCTCTTTAGCTGTATCATTAGTTCTGCACAGATGCCCGAGAAAAGCCTTGTGCAGAGCTTTGCCTCTGAAGCCAGCCCAGCACCCCAGAGCATTCCCAGCTTCCTTTCTTCTGGCCCCAGCTCCCGTTATTGATCTCTACAGCCTGCCAAGGGACTCACCCCCCAGTCTTATCAAGCAGAGGCAGTGGCTGCAGCCAGACCCTGCTCCTCCTGCCCCTCTGTTCATGAGGGAGGTCAAGTCACCTCTAAGGCTGCAAGGACAGTTCCTGTAAAACTGGATTTTCTGCTAAAATTTCTCCTTTAGAGACACATCCACTGTTTCTTTTCGAGGCAGCCATGTGGCCCCTGAGCTGCTGAAGACTTGCATCCATATAAAGGGCAGTTCCTTTCCATCCATGTTCTGATCAAGCAGAGTGAAGGCCCAGCTCTGACCTCAAAGCTGAACAAGTTGTGCCCGATAAACTCCTTCACAGGACATTTATAACCTTCCATGAAACAGAAACAGGTTTAAAACATACCTGCAGAAGTGGAGGGGACCCTGTGCCCTGGTCCACAGGAATGGTCTTACTCAAGTGTAAAATTGAAATGATTACCATGAAAGAGAGCTGAGACAAAATAGAGCATCCAAGAATCTCTTTCAGGTTCCTTTGAACTACTTTATTCTATGATACACTGAAGGACATTTCTAGAGTCCCCTGCATCTACACCATCCTGCTGGGGCATTCCCAACTCCTGGTTGTCCTCACAGATGCCACACTGATGTCCCTTTGGGTCTCACCTTACACACACTCCCTTGGGAGGAACGACGTAGCTGAAAAGGTTGTGTACATTTGACTTTTATCTCTTTTGCCCCACGAGGTCCTGGCATAGCAGACCTGGGTTCCACAGAGGGGTCTGTGTGTTGGAGTCAGAGCCAAGAGCAGTGCCTGGGGCAGCCTGAGGCTGTGTGGTGTCCAGGGGAGCGAGTCCTGGTGCATCCAAGACTGATGGAAGCACCTTCAGTGATCCAACTCAGGGCATGTCTGTGGGGTACCCTGGTCCCACAGCACTCCCTGTCATGCTGCCCATCCCCAAACACCCTCTCCATGGCCATCTGGGAAGCATTTGGGGATGGAAGTCACCCTGTGATTCCTGCCGAAGGGGAACTGCATCACTCAAACAGCACCAGGAGCACGGAGTGCCCAAAGCAGGGGGTGGCAGCGGGGCTGCAGTGCCCCAGCTTGGCCATGTGCCCACCAGTAACACTAGTCATGATGCTCAGGGAGATGCCGGTGATCCCACACCATCAATATTCCATTGAATTCACTAAGCAGAGGATATCAAAGGAAAAGCATCTTTCTACCACTTCCATCAGTGTCTTATATAAAAGTTAAAATTACCTTCTCTCGCCTGCCCTCGTTCCTCTGAAACCTCCCCCAGTTTGCTGGACTGGCAGTGACAGCCAGCAGGCTCACCTTGCTCACATCCCTGTCGGAGCTGGAGCCTTCCACAGCTCGAGCTGCCCTGCACCAAACACTCATCTGCCGGTGAGAAAACACATTTTAATTGAGCAGCCCCACTCACCCAGGAACTCAGCTCAGGCTGTAAAGATGCCTGCTTTTATCTGTAGATGCCACTCTGCCAGTCTTGATGTTATCTTCAAATTTTGGTTTTATTTTTAGATAATTGATAGAAGAGTTGAAAAGTACAAAGGCTTCACTGTTTCCTTGAGATCCCAACAGAAATGTCCCCATTCAGTGACAGTTTTGTGTTGATTACTAGCGTTCTGTAGTTTGTTGTCACTTCCCAACCCATTTAACATGGATTAGGTAATGCCCAATACTAATGTTTAAAAACAGAATGTGATGTCAGATCCCTTGAAAAAGCCTTTCATGGGTTATATCTGTCAGCTCCAAGCTGAGAGGGACTTCAGTGCCATGGAGCCCAACTATTGTGTTAGTGTGTCCTGATTTATTCCCTCCATACACAAAGGTCCTTAAAACTCTCAACAGCACAGAGGCAAAGATCAGTGCCCAAGGTCCTGGAAGTGTTCAAGGCCAGGCTGGATGGGGCTTGGAGCAACCTGGTCTAGTGGAATCACAGGATATGCCAAGTTGGAAGGGACCCACCTCCTGCCCATGGCAAGGAGGGTGGAATGAGATGAGCTTAAAGGTCCCTTCCAAATCTGTGATTTATGATTCTGTGCACCTGAATCCAAATAGGAATTCAATCTGCCCTGAGGACTGGCCCTCCTGAAGCAGAACATCTGTATTCCCAGTGCTCCTCCTGAAGGAATTTTCCCAATACCCCAGCAGTAGCACAACCTCTCTGCAAGGTTCTGTCCTGCCCCCGCTGTTTTTTCCAGCCCTCCCCTATGATGCTCTGGGCACATGGAAGGGGTTATCCATAGGGAGAGGTGAAAGGAGCTCTGCAGGGCTCGTGCTTGGCAGGTCCCTGTCCCCAGAGTCAGCCAGGGGCTGCCTGATGCTGCCCTGCATCCCCGCAGGGTCCCCTCCTGCTGCCCTGCATCCCCGCAGGGTCCCTTCCCGCTGCCCTGCATCCCCGCAGGGTCCCCTCCCGCTGCCCTGCATCCCCGCAGGGTCCCCTCCCGCTGCCCTGCATCCCCTCAGGGTCCCCTCCCGCTGCCCTGCATCCCTTCAGGGTCCCCTCCCGCTGCCCTGCATCCCTTCAGGGTCTCCTCCCGCTGCCCTGCATCCCTTCAGGGTCCCCTCCCGCTGCCCTGCATCCCTTCAGGGTCCCCTCCCGCTGAGCAGCTCTGCGATGGAGCAGCTCTGATGGACTTCCTCTGACAGCCTCATCTGGGCTCACTGCAATTAATTCTCCCTCCTGTCCACTGCCTCTTTAGAGGTGTAAACACCGGGCTGTGAGTGCTTGGCAGCGCTCCAGGATGAGCTCGGTGTGTCAGGATACAAGAAGGGATTTTTTTTATTTTTTTCTTATTTTTTTATCATCAAGCTCAGCTACAAACAAACCTTTAATTAATTCCTCCGCAAAGTTCTGCTGAGCTCGTGGCCTCCAATCCCTCTGGGAGGCTAATTAACCTGATCCTCTCCTCCATGCTCCTTTCTCGTGATTGTCAGCTTTCACTTGTTGAATCTTAATGCCTTTCCCCAGTGCAACAATCTGCTCCTGTTCCCCAGAAGCCTTCGCCCCCAGAGCACAGGCTGCACTTCTATTTTGCCTCTATGAGCTCATGCTACAGCTGCTTGGAGAACAGCATAGCTCCCACTTCTCTGCAGGAAAATTTGGCTTCTTGCAAAATTTCCACTTAGCATTGGGAAAGGAAATCACCCAGGAGTTTCAGTTTTCCACTAAAATTTTCATGTTTCAAAAGCTGTTGTATGTTGTGGGGTTTTTTTTCAGTGAAAGCTGCAATGTGAGGGAACATGGAATTATGGAATGGTTTGGGTTGGAAGGGGCCTTAAAGATCATCTTGTTTCACTCCCTTCCACTAGACCAGGTTGCTCCAAGCCCCATCCAACCTGGCCTTGGACACTTCCAGGGATGGGGCAGCCACAACTTCTCTGCCCAATCTGTGCCAGGGCCTCACCACCTCTACAGGCAACAATTTCTTCCTAATACTCAATTAAATTTCCTCTCCTTCAGCTCAAGGCCATTCCCCCTTGTGCCCTTGTCGAGATGTCCCTCAGCACGTTCCTGTTGCAATGTTTTCAGCAAAAACTTGAGAAAAAAAATAATCCAGGCTTTATCAGGTTCCCAGATGTTCTCAGGCATGTTGGGCATAAATCCATTTTTAGTGGGTTCACTCAGCCCATCTTGACCAAAAGCCCATTGATCTCAGGCATGAGGCACCCAGGCTGCTCTCAACATGCAAAAACATGTCCTGAAGCTGAAAAAGAGAAGCTTATAAAAGTAATTGAGATGTTTTGGAGACTCTGTAGGCTTTGTGTGACTCAGTTCCCTGAGACTGATGTAGGAGCACTGAGCCTTCAATCTTCCCGGGGAAGTGGCACTGGGAACAAAAATGCTTGCATATCTTCAAGATTTCAGGGGAGTTTCAGGTTGGATATTAGGGAAAATTTCTTACCTGAAAGAGTGTTCAGGCCTTGGCACAGGCTGTCCAGGGCAGTGGTGGAGTCACTGTCCCTGGGGGTGTTCAAAACATGAGTAGATGTGGCACTTTTGGATGTGAATTAGTGGCCGTGGTGGGATTCAGTCCAAGGTTGGACTTGATGATCTTTTCCAACCTAAATGATTCTGTGATTCTGTTCTATCATTCTAAGACACCAATGTGTACTATGAGCTGGTGGCCATGGAAAGGCTGAAGCTGGAGGTGTGGGATCCAAGTGCAGGGAATGAATTTGCTACCCAGAACCAGGGAGTCAAGTGTGGGACGTGGCACCACTGTGACATTCGGGCACCAGACCCCTTATTGCACCGTGGGGCAAAGCCACAGCCACTCAGCTCTGCACAAGTCCAAGGTCAGGCCAAGGTGTTGCAGCCCCCCAGGACAGGTGAGATTGCTTAGTCCCGGCTCAGAGAGATCACCCTTTGCAGCAAAGCCCCCCAGTGTTTGCCATGGGGAAAAGCTGGGCTGATGCTGCAGCTTGGGGACACACTCCCATCAAGGAGGGAGTTCAGGGATTTCACACCAAGCCCAATATGCACCACGAGAAGGAGCAGGGGTGATGCCCTGGAACCTTTCTTCACTTCCATCACCTCCCTCCCCTGGCTGGCCACTGCTGAGATTGCTCTCGTGAGGGACAGGAGGAGAGAAGGGACCAGACCTGTGTTCCTCACCCAAGGCAGAACCTCCAGGGCTGGGCTGGAGGAGAGGAGATGGCCTTGACTGCCTCTCTCAGGGACTGGCACCTAAGTGCAGGCTGCTATTTCTGAGCTTTGCTTCCACTGTAAAAACTGAAATAGAAACAATTGAATGGATTTTTTTTTCTGTTGAACACACAGTTTTTGCCTTTTCAGTCCTCCTGAGGGAAAAAAAAAAGAACAATATGGAGAAACACTGATATTTCTGTTGGGTCCAATTCTTTTGGCCACTTTATGCCTCCAGGATTATTTGCACGTTGTTTGAGTCAGCTCCCTGCTGAGATGGAGGGAGGAGCATAGAGCTTTCCAAACTGCCCTGGGAAGTGACTCTGGGCACAAAAAATGCTGGCAAAGCTTCAAGACATGGATGGGCACCAGGAGTTGTGACCATGGAAATGCTGACTATGGAGCTGTGAGGTCCAAGTGCAGGGGAAGGAAGTGGGACCCCAGATGCCAGTGGTATAAACACACCAGTGGCAGTGGGTGTAGCTGAGAAGTTTGCCCAGAGCAGCTGTGGCTGCCCCATCACTGGAAGTGTCCCAGGCCAGGTTGGACAGGGTCTGGAGCAACCTGGGCTGGTGGGAGGTGTCCCTGCCCATGGCAGGGGGTGGGACTGGATGGGCTTTACTGTCCCTTCCCACCAACCATCCCATGATTTTACAAATGCTGCTTGGTAGCATTTTGGGTAGGAAAAGACTAGAAATATGACAAACTTTTGGCTTTTTTGCTATCCTTGCAGGGTTTTTGTTTAACTTATGTGGCATCCTCAGAGCAACCAAATCATAGATATTTAATTTGCTCAAAGGGAGAAGTTTGGGAGCAACTTCCTTGCAATTTACTGCTCTGACAAGCCAAATCCCATGTGCCTTTTTGATCAGATGAGAGGGCAGCAACACCAAATCCGGCTCTCCCAGCACCTGGAAAACACTGCCTACAATGCTGTTAAAATAATCTCCCTATTTTGCAATGGTCTTGAAACCATTCCAGGCTGGCTGGGAAGCACTCAGGTGCCACAGCAATAAGCACCAGGCCATTTATAGAGCTGCATTCAGAGCAGGGCTGGGTGAGAGGCCACACATTAAAGGGAGCCTGTGCAAGGCAGAACAGAGCTGTGGATCCACCCCAAGTGCTCTGTAGGTTGAGTGAGGTGAGGCCACATGGGAAAACGATGAGATCATTTTAGTTCCTCATCCACAGGCCTGTTTGCAAGGAGTCTGCAGCATGACCACATGGGGAGGCAGCCCTGGGATTCCTCCTTCCATGGCATTTGACTGAGCACCATCCTACCACAAGGTTGCTCCTGAAGCCGGACTTTCCAGCTACAGCTGCACTCAGGGGGGAAATGCCTCCAGAACTGGCTCAGGTATATTCCACTGTTAGAGAAACATGAGGCTATATGCAAAGAAGAAACCATAAAAAGTCTGAGATTAGCTCAGTGGGTGAGACTCTAGTGCCAGGAACACCAAGGTATGGATTCAATCCCTGAATGGGCCCCTCCCTTGAGAGCTGGACCCCGTGATCTTTGCGGGTCCCTTCCAACTCAGAATATTCTGTGACATACATAACTGAATATACATATTTTTATGCATCTATATTTGGAGAAGATGCCAATTTGTTCTCAGTTCAGGATTTAAATTCTCAAGATATTGTTTGATGAGCCCTGGATGAAAACACAGCAGCTTGTGCTCATATCCCACTACTACTATTACTCTCTAAAGCCACCTGGGGCATTTTACTCACTCAGAGCCTTCATTTCTCCTATCAGTAATGGCAATCCCTTCCTAGAGAGACTGAAGAGCAGCAGGAGCTCTGCCTTTCTCCTTGGCTCATGTCACACAGGGGTCTCCTGACCCTGCCAACCTCTCTGCTTTGGCCACGTGTTGCCGTTGTAGGTGGATAGAAAAGGTCACAGGAGTGCCATGGTCCCAGGGTGCAAACACCCTTACAAGGACTGTCCCCATTCCCTGGTGAACCTCCCACATCCAGCATAGCACCTGGACTTCATCTCCCCCCAGAAGAGGGGACAGCAGGTGCCCATGACTCAAGTGGGTGAACTCAAGGTAAACTAGCCCTGGAGCAGGGAAGAGGGGGAGGACAGACTTAAAATAAGATTGTTGGGGAAAGCTAAAAAAAAAAAAAGCCAAAAAACTCATCCCACTCCCTCTGAAACTCACATGCTTTGGAAATGTGTGAGCCTCTCTGAGGCTGCTGAGATGACAGAGAAGGAGCCCCAGGGAACAGGGCTGGGAAGGGGGCTGGATGCAGAGGAGACAGCCCCATGGAACAGCCCTGCTTTGCCCAGGCCCTGCAGGGGTGCAGAGGGAGGCCAGTTATCCCATCACAGCATATGAGTGCACTTTGTTTCTATATTATTATCCTCCTGTTGCTACAGCCATTAAGAACTGTCTCTAAATAGCTCGGCGTGGTGATTTCCTAATTGAGTTAACTTGGCTGCAGTGGCTCTGCTGCTGAAGGATGTGGTTTGTGATTAGATAAGACCATTGCCCCTTGCAAAATGAACAACACATTAAGAGGTTTTTCTAGGTCAAGCCCAACTGGTCAGCACAGCTCTGACAAAAAAAGGGCACAGCCCAGGGCCCGTGGCCCCAACTCAAGACAGACAGTCATTACAGCTAATGAAGGGCTGTGCTCTCCTGGCCCTGGGGGAGGCACAGAGCCTGAGTGAAAAACAAGAGCATCTTCAAGCTGCAATAAGTCTCTTCTTCCACAAAGTCCAGGGAAAGCCACCTCAGGGTGCTTGGACTTTCCAGACCTTACTGGGGAGGAAGTGAGTGAGGGGTCCCCAATCTCTCAGGGGAGGCACAGGCACTGATTTCCCCACAGGACTGGAGACCTCAGCTCAGAGCACACCAACATCGTGAGCAATGGGCCTTCAGGGCAAACCCCACTGGTGCCTCTCCTGCATTTTTGTTGCTGTTTCTGCCCCAGCTCTGCCAGCACCACACTGACCCTTGGCAAACCACTTATTCCAGGAGCAGCAAATGCTGCATCAGACTGTTCCTGGCTGGGACACATCTCAGATGCATCTCACAGGTTGTTGAGAGCCAGTGCAGACCCACATCAGGGAGGACCCACAGCTTCAGTTGATCTCAGTGGTGCAGTGTTTGGTGGACAGAGCCCACAGGAGAGGTGATGGAGTTGGTGGATCACAGAATCACAAAATGAAGGGATGGTTTGTGTTGGAAAGGACCTTTTAAAGCTCATCTTGTTCTACCCCCTGCCATAAGCAGGGACACCTTCAACTGGCCCAGGTTGCTCCAAGCCACATCCAACCTGGCCTTGGACACTTCCAGGGATGGGGCAGCCACAGTTTCTCTGCCCAGCCTGTGCCAGGACCTGCCCACCCTCACAGCCAGGAATTTCTTCCCAATATCCCATCTAACCCTGCCCTCTGGCAGTGGGAAGCCATTCCTCTTGTCCTGTCCCTCCATCCCAAGTCCCAAGTTCCTCTCCAGGTCTTCTGGAGCCCCTTTAGGCACTGGAAGGGTCTCTCAGGTCTCCCTGGAGCCTTCTCTTCTCCAGGTGAGCCCCCCCAGCTCTCCCAGCCTGGCTCCAGAGCAGAGGGGCTCCAGCCCTGGAGCATCTCCGGGGCCTCCTCTGGACTCGCTCGAGCAGCTCCACATCCTTTTCCTGGTGGGGCCCTAGGGCTGGAGGCAGCTCTGCAGGTGGGGTCTGACCTTAGGAGGCAGAGGGGCAGAATCCCCTCCTCTCCTGCTGCCCACACAGTGGGACCAGCCCAACACACATGACCAGGGCACGTCCAGCCTCTCCCCCACTAGCACCTCCGGTCCTTCTCCCAGAGCTGCTCTCCATCCTTTCTCCAGCCAGCCAGGGTCTCATTGCTCTTCCATGCACATGTTTCTCATTCCAGGGGTCACACTGAGGGCAGCCCCTTGGTTGCTCACCCACCAGTCAGCACTGCTGAGCTTTTAGCTCAGCTCTGTTGAGAGTTAGTTCCCTTGGCAGGAAACACTGCCCTGAACGAGGCTCAATCACAGCAATCAGTCACCAAACCTCAAAGCCAGTTGGGTGGTGCTGAGGTCCCACCAAACCCCAAGAGCTTCACCACTCCACAGAGCCAGTCCAGAAGGACAGTGGGATGGCAGCATGCAGGTGTGTTCATTTAGGTCTGCCCTGGTCTCTCTCAGCCCTTTGTGTCCTCCAGCTCAGACTGGCCAAGAGTTTGAAGCAAACCTAAATTTCTGGCATCACAGAACTCAAGAAGAAGGGATTTGTCTTCCTTTGGTGGTGCTGACAGACACCTTTTTGTGCCCCACCATCCCAAAGGGGTGGCCAAAGGAAACTGCAGGGCACAGACAAAAGGAAAGCAAAGCTGGAAAAGGGAGCCATGAGGAAGCACCACTGCAGCCACGTCCTGGAGCCACTGCTCCACCAAAGTGCTTCCAGCTCTGGAGAAGGCATCCCATTGGTCAGGAGCTCCTGTGCCACACCTGCCTACTCCTGTCTTGCTCCACAGATGGATCCAGAGGCTGATTGTGCCCAGCTCAAAGCACCAGGGGATGTGCAGCACATCAGAGCAGCCCCAGCTGCCTTCCTTGCATCTCCAACACCGACTGAGCAGGTCTGTGGGAACCTCAAATAAAACCCCACTTAATAAGAAGGCTGAAAGTTTTAAAAAGTGAAATCATCTCAGTGGAGCCTGTTTGCCCCTGTCAGCCCAGAGCTTCAATTGGCAGCCAGACGAGCCCCTGTCAGTGCTGGGCTGGAGTCATTAGCAGGATCAGAGCCCTGGCAGAGCAGCAGGAGGCTGCACTGGATGACCTAATTTGCGTCCCTTCCAGCTCAGAAAAGCCTGTGATGTATTTTTAATGAAGCACACACAATAAACTGCTAACATTATATTAGAGGCTCACTTCAAAGCTCAAACAGGCAGGGAAATCAAGGTGAAAGTTTCTGGATTTATCATTATTATGTGTCACTCATCTTCACTATGACAACCCCTGGGCACACCAGATGCTTCCTTGCCAGCCTTTGGTACATGGTTTGGAGCACACTCTCCTCCTCATTTTTTTCCAAGCAAACCAAAAATAGCCTGGAAAGTAGAAATCTTGACTAGACCCCTTACACATATAGGCATTGTTCCAGCACCACAAAAGGTTTTGCAGGCAGCAAAATTTAGCAACTCTGGAGAAGGCTGGGGCCATACTTTAGACAGGCTTCAGGCCACCTGGGTGGCCTTTTGTTCTGCTGGTCCCTTCTGATCCTCCAGTTGGAGTCTGGAAGATTCATGATCTCATGAGATGTGTCAGGCAGCAGCAAGAGCAGGGCTGCTCCCTCAGGGAAGGCAAGGCAGGGGCTGATTAGGATCCAACAACTGGAAGGGACTCCACCAGCCACAGCTTTTCCCACAGAACCTGAAGAAGCAAGACCAAGAGCTGGTGGCCAGGTCCAGCCCAGAGTCCACATCACATGGCAACGTCACAGCCATGGGGCAGGTCCACAGTGAAGCCAGGAAGTCAATCCACAGGTCAGGACAAGGTCCAGTGATCATCCAGCACATTCACAGTGAGGTGACAGGTCCCAGTTCAAGCCATGAAATCAGTTCACAGAGCAACAGAGCTGCACAGGAAGGCACGACATGGCTGTGGACGAGTTGTAGATCAGCAATACTCCAGAATGGCACCAGGATGAACTTACGTAGAGCTACTGGACTCACAGCTTTTGTGGAGAGCCCCAGACAAGGCTGGTCAGGACCACAAGAACCTATTAGTTGACCTGAGGCCCTGTTAGGATGTGAACTGAACCAGCAATCCAGAAACACACAAAGGAAAATGTCTCTGTGTCAGTTTTCTCCTTCCCCAAACTATCCGGCAGGAGAAAACTGACTCTTCCCCTCAAGGCCAGGCACACAGTGGGAGTTTTGGGGGTGTCCTGTGCAGGGTCAGGAGTTGGACTTGATCCTTGATGGCCCCTTCCAAGTCAGGATATTCTGTAATTCCTTCTGGGATGGCCTCTGTTTCTCCAAGTGGTTGGAAATAATCTCTTAGATTGTTTAAAGATCACAACTCTGGTGGAAATAAGGAATATGTTCCAAGGGTGGAAACAAATCAGAAACTGAATCCTCCTCTGACTTCACCAAAATATTCCTGACCTCTTAAGGTATCAAAAGTTGGTCAAAAACAATGTGGTCAAAGTCCTAAGCACGACTCAGGTCCTACCAAACTAACAATGCCTCAAGAACTTACCCACAGGGAGTTGGGAGCCCTTGGTATTGAATGTCCTGGTGAGCTGCCATTGCTGAGACACTTCTAAAAGGGACACACAACCTCAAAGATACAAAGCAAAGCTAAACATCCCAGTGAACTTTCCTCCCCCACCCTTAACTCACCTGTGTGTGTATGGATGCATTCCCAGACCTCCTTGTTTGAGAGGATTCAAGTTGCTTTCCCTTCATCCCCACCTGCCTCGTCCCCACAGTCCCAGCAAGGTCAGTGTGGCAGCAAGGGAGGGATGGTGACAAACAGAAAAAAGGCACTTAGAGAAATACAGAATTTAATAGTCTTTCTTGGAAACCTCATTAGAATTCCAACTTTTACTGCCCAAAGCAAATGGGAACATTCAGTCCCAGCGTCTTGAAGTGAACTTGAAATGCGTGCGAGTGGCTGATGGCGGTGAGGGACGTGCCTGCAGCCCAGCCCTGCTGCATCTCCGGGCTCAGGCTCTCATTGGCATGCAGAGAGGGACCGAACCTTCCAGGTAACCCGGTGTTAATTTGGGAGGGAGGATGGGCACGCTAATGAAGAGCAATAGTGATTGACTCCTGTCTCAGTGTCAGGACACCAAGCGACTGTTTGTCAGGAAACAAGAAAATGTCACAGGGATTTGTAAGCACTTGTGACTATTACATAAAGCACTTTGACTAAGAATCACATAAGATAACTTTCCGAGTCTGCTGCTCTGAGAGTGTGTTAATACAACCACTGGCTCTTCTTGACATTTCTGCAAACAGCTTATAAATATTCCATGGGAGCGGCTGCTCCTGCTGTTGTTGTGGTTTGAATGGAAATACCAGCGAGAAAAGAGCAGCTCTGCCCTTACTTAGCAGCGTGTGGCTAAAGAGTCCTCAGGCAGCCACTTCAGGGCTTAGACCCACTGGAAACAGAGCAGTAGAACATCATGCCCTTCTCCTGCCAAGGTTGAAGCTTGGATGTGTGAGCAGACCCAGCACAGTCTCCTACCACCAATCCCACCACACCCAGAAAGGCCTTGGGAAAGAGATGAAATGACTCCCTCGAGGTCTCATTGTGTGCATGGCACACTGCTGGAGGCTGCAGCATCTCTGTTGCTTTGCCCTAAGGCTCAGAGGCAAACAGGGGTGGGGAGGCTGATGACTGAGGGTCTGGGGGGCAGCTCCATGTGGATTTGGAGACTGACCATGGTGGGTGCTGTACCAGAAAGGTGTTGGACCAGCCACAGACACACGAGTGCTCAGCACATCCTCAGCACATCCTCCTGCTCACGGGCCGCAGGGAGGAGCCCTGGCCTTGGGGGTGATGGGAGGGAGCCCACAGCAGCCCTGGAGAGGTGCTGCTGTGCTCCTGGGCTGGCTCAGCTGTCTGTGCCACCAAGCTCCTGGTCCTTCTCTGGAGGTGCTGGGTCAACCAGCATTAGGCTTGTGCAGAAAGCAGAGCAGGATCTTACAGCACAACAGGGAGTTGCAGGAATGCCAGTTTAAACTCCACCAAACACAACCACCCAAGTGGGTGTTTAAAAATGTTAGCTACCCACTCACATGGAAAAGTCCAGCACTCCCTCTTCACACCAGATCCTGCAGTTGTTCCTTTTCTAGTTTAAATTCAAGTGCTAACACCCAAAACCAGCCACAGAAAAAACAAATGCAGGTAGAACCCAGCCACAACTATCTCACCAGAAAGGAGCTGAGCCATCAGCAAACCACTGCCAGCAGAGGCAGCCCAGAAATCACTGAAGGTGAATTCTGACCCCAGTAAAGTCCTGCAGATGGCCTGACCCCAGTAAAGCCCTGCAGATGGAACCAGCCACCCCCAAAAGGCTGCAAAGGAGCCCAGCCTGTGACTCATGCCTGTGCTGGTGCCATGTGCAGTGAAACAGGCTATCTAAAGCTATGATTTCATCCCCCAAAACGTTACTGTTTTTATGCTTGATGACAGCTGGGCCTTTTTGGTACCTGCTGACCTAGAACAAGTCTCTCCAACGGTGCTGAAGGTGGGTCATTCTGAGATCTGAAGTGCCTCTCTGTTCAGGGAGTGGGCAGTGTGTACACCGCTATTTTCATTGTGCCTCTTTTTGCCAAGTCTCCATTATTTATAGATATCCTGAGATGCAACTCTATTAAGTCTCACCTGCCTCAGCAGTTCCCCCTGCAGTGTCCTAGTTATGGCACAAATCAAGGGGTCTCTAATTAGGGTTTCTGTCCTGAGTCAGACTCAAATGTTTGGTCTTGGATTTACAGGGAAGGTTTTCACAGATTCCTTGCCCTCACCATGGTTGCACTCAAGAGTTCCTGCTGTCTCCAGAGCTTCCCATCAGCAACCACGCACCATGGACCAATATCATCCCTAAAAAAGCTAATGTCTCCCTTGCCTGCCCTCTGTTCTCCTGCCCATCCCCAGCTCTCAACAACCCTGGGTTTTTTATCCTTTTCTGATTTTGAGAAGGAAGCAGAGCAGCAGTAACTCTACTCCCTGACTGCCTAATGATGGGGAACTAATCCAGAAACGCAGCTTCAAATTAAAAAACCTTCCAGCCTTTATTATTTCTATGCATCATGTTTGTTTGGAGTAAAACTCAGCAGCTCAGATAATCTTCTCCATGTCAGAGCAGAAGAGTGGAAACTCCATTTGCTCACAGGGTTTTGGAGAGACTCTTCAGGAGGAGAGATATGTGCCCTGGGGAGTCCCAGGCAGCAGGGCATTGCCCCGTGATATTCTCTGGGAAAAACGAGGGGCAAAGATACCACTGGCCTGCAGCCCAGGTGTCCTCACAGACAGGTGACTCCCTGACACAAAAGTTTGTCCTCAGCCTTGTGAGATTTGGTGTTTCTCTGTTGGTTCGAAGTTCAGAGGAGGAATGAGGAGACTCCAGCCTCCAATAAGAAAAGCCTGGAAATACAGTCTCCAAACCCAGGATGCAGCTAAGCAGAACTCAGAGGCACTTCATCAAGAAGCTGATTTCAGTTTGGGGAGCCAAGCAGCATTTTTTAGCAGTTGGAGAGTCCCCAGGGCTGCTCTCTGGAGGAACAGCTTGGAAATGGGAGTGTCCTGTCTCAGGGGAAGGGCAGGAGAGGCAAAGGCAGGTTGCGTGTCCTCTCACACCCAGGGAAAGAGAGGGGAGGAAAGCAGGTCCCAAAAATACATTTGAGCAACTGTAGATTTCCGAAGTTTGAAGCCAAGAGAGACCATGAGGGCAGGCCCCAACCTCTGCTCTGGGTGAGCAGGGACAGGACCCGAGAGAACAGCTGGAGTTGTGTCAGGGCAGGGTTGGGTTGGATCTCAGGAAAAGGCTGTTCCCCCAGGGGGTGGTGGGCACTGACCAGGCTCCCCAGGGCAGTGGGCACAGCCCCAAGGCTGCCAGAGCTCAAGCAGTGTCTGGACAACACTGGCGGATTGTTGGGGTGCCTGTGCAGAGCCAGGAGTTGGACTTAATGGTCCTTATGGGCTTCTTCCTAGTCAGGATATTCCATGATACTGTGATTCCAGCACTGCCTGAGCTTGACTCCCTCAGGGTGTTGCACTTCTCCTCAATCCCCTGCATGCAGCAAAATGCCTGTTCCTGGAACACTCCTGGGAACTCAGGCTGTGTGGGCAGTGGGCAGAGAAAAAAGCTACCAAGGGCCAGAGCCTGCTCATGGTCACTTTGGCTGCCCCTGTCCTGCTCCCAGCCTCTCCTGGTCACCTGCTGCCATGTTCCCAGCAAGGCTGCCTCAGAAGCTGGAGCCACAAGGTTCAGTACCAGCCCCATGGGGCACTTGCAATGCCCACACTCAGACTGTTCACCTTTTGAAGGCTTGGGGGGCCTCTGGTCAGGGAAATGAGGAATCCTCACGAGATCACAGCTTGAACTGTTTGAGCTACATGTGTCAGAGCATCTCAGTCCTTTCCAATAAATGTCCAAGATATCTCCAAGTCAGATCATTAGTGGGGTTTCTCTCCCACTGCATCACTCCTCTCTTCCCCCCCAGCTCTGATCCAAAGGTCTTGCTGACGGGAATGGTGTGAAAGCCACAGCACTGCTCTAAATAGAGTTTTGATCCTGGTGAATCAGTTATACATTAACAAAGGCGGGAGGAAAAAGCTTTCCAAACCTGTTTGATGAAATTACTTTTTTTACATCAGATTTTGGCTGCAGAAGTGGGGACCTCTGGAGTGGGGCTCACCTTACCTGTGTCAGGGATCCCATTTAGGATGGGGCAGATCATCACCTGCTCATAGTTTTGGGATCCACTTCCCCATCCACAGGCAGAGCTACAGTCCTGTGTCCTCTGCAGGAGGATGGGAAGACAGAGAGAGGAGGCAGAGGACAAATACTCTTCACAGGCTACCAGGACAAGAAGGGGCATCATTGCCTCCTTGGCCAGTTTGGAGACTGGTTGTCCTTACAGGGGGACCTGAAAACTTGGGAAAAGGGATTCTCTTTTGGTTCTGTTCCTGCCTGTTGAAAGGACAAGTGTGGAACTGCCAGCAAAGGATTCATGGTGACAAATTACTAGGAATTAAGCATGAACATGATGTCTTCCCACCACTGCTTGAAGGTTTGACTGCATCTTCAGCAGTGCCCACTGCACTGCCAGGGATCTGCATGGTGGCAGTGCAAAGGGGCTGCAGGGGCTGAGTTGTGCAGCCCTGTGCTCTGAGATGGGGAGACCATTCTTCTCAGGGACATTTGGACTGCATCCGTAACCCATTCTGGCTCCTTGCTGGTGCCTTTGTCTATTTGATTTCATTCCTGGCATCAACAACACAAGCAGAAAATTGACTGTGACTTGCATAGCAAGAAAGGAAGGGAGAGAAAGAATCATGAGATGAGGAACAGTCATGAAGATCCTGAGCCCTGCTGGGTAAATTCCACTTAACTCAGTGACATCTGAGTGTAAAATATATTTAGGAATATCTGGAAGAGTTTTGCCAAGCCCAGCAAAACACAAAGCAGAAGAGAAACTCCCTTCATTTGAAGTCACTCCCTACCCTCACCAATATCAGAGCTCCCCCTCAGCCTCTCCCAAGCTCCTATGGGAACTCCTGATGCCCATTGCACCCCCTTCTTCAATACTTGTCATTCAAGTGGCCTTCCAATGCCTGTAAACACAGGAATTGGCATCTGGACAGCAGGAAATCTAGGAAATTAGCACAAGGGATTCTTCTGGGCTTGTGGCCAATATACAGTCCTAGGAGCCACTGAAAGCACAGCAGAGTCAAGCTCTAGAAAGCAGAAAGAGTGTCACTGGGTTGGCAGAATATGACTCCTGGTGCATTCAGGATAAGTGACAGTAATTGCTCGTGTGCTTTGTGTTGTCCACAGGGAGCACCAGAGCCAAACTCCTGAGATACTGATTTGGGCATGGGCAAGTCCAGATCTCAGCTCTGCTCAGGGCCCATTCAGCTGCTGTGGGGAAGTGCCACATTGGGAAGCTGTTCTCTTTCTCCCTTTTTTTCCCTTCAGGTTAATCCTGGGTTTTGCCACCTTGTCTGGTTTCCTCCTGCCCATGGAGCTGTGGGCACTAGCCCAGGCATTTGGACCACAAGACTCACTAACTACTGTACAAGGGAGACACACACTGTGCCCTGAGATTATGACCAAAACAGGAGGTTCCAGAGGAACTTGTCACAGCATCCAGCAAATCTTCTGTCTTTTTCATGGGCTTTGGAACAGTATTGACCCCGTAACCAAGCTGCTCTTTGCTACTGTGCTTCAGATATAAGCGTAGGTTTGAATCCCTGAAGAGTCTGATGTTTTTGGATGAGTGGGAGAGGACAGTGCACACTCTGGGTGGGCAGGACCTTGGAAAATCCTTCAGCAATGGCCTGATGGAGTAAATCCAACCAAATATGGCAGAAAGCATCTGGAAACCAATCACTCACCTGTGTGGGGGTAAGTGCACACACACACGGTGGGCAGGCAGGCAGCAGGGTTGTCAAGGCTGTCCAGCTCACCATGGCACTAAGTGCCATGCACAGGGCACCGATTTCTCACTTCATCCTTTGGGCAGGACAAAGTATTTGCATTGAGACATCCCTCTCTCCTCTGCAGAGACTGGTCATGGAGCTGGGATGGCAACAGTCAGATCTGCTGGGATCCCAGGGCCATTCTGCCCAGCATGTCCTGCCCAGTGATACAGCTGGGACAGACAGAGCTGTGCCCATCTCAGTGCCAAGGGTGAGCTGTCCACCAGTGACTCATCTTTTTGGCAGCCTCAGTGGTGAATTAGGAGGAAACAGCTCAGAAACACAACATTTTGGGCATTGTCCTCCCTGTCATTCGCACAGGTGGGAACTGGCTATGGCAGAGGTAGGAAGCCCCCAGAAACATGCCAGGAGCTGTTCCATGTGGTGCCAAGCCTGCAGCCCCACAGCCTCTGGGACATCAGCCATCCAAGCAACCTCCTGCTTCTTCCCATGGCCACTGTTCCCTCCCATTGAACCATCAAGCCTAGAACAAGGCTGGACACTAAGCCATGGCCCTGCTGATGCCCTTCAGTCCTGGCTGACAGTCCCTCCCTCCTGCACATGTGGCTGCTCTGTGAAGCTGAGCCCCAGTGCCAGTGCTGGGAAACTCAGTGGTGGATGGGGCAGCCTGGAGTCCCTCAGCCTGACTTCCCCACAGAACCCTCTACGGGCATGTTCCCAGGACCTTGGGACACCGCCCTCGCTCTCCTCCAGCCTCAGTCACGTCCCCTGCATGTGACAGGCTGGTCTTGCATGCACAGACTTCAAAACCTCAACAGTCCACTTAAAGAGAGGGGCACAGGAGAAAATCTACCATTTGATAAGGAAAAACAACCTCCTGGCAAGGTTTCTGCACACCCTGCCCTAACCTGGCACACAGCAGGGGCTGCAGTACCAGCACTGCACACCAAGGCCTGGGCAGGAGCTTTGTGGCCCACTGGGTCATGTGGTGGTGATGCCCACCTTACACAGGGGTTTATTGGCTTAGCATCCCAAGGTCACACTGAGGATGAAGTCACTTGTACAGTGATTCCATGGAGCACTGGTGGCACCAGGAATGGACCCCAGCTCTCCAGCACAGCCTGAGTGCCAAGGCCAGAACAGTGTTTGTGGGGAGAGACAGCCTATTTGATGAATCCAAGCCTGAGTGCTGCTCCATCCTGGATCTACCACAGAGCTGAGCCTCCTCTCCTGTGCACATGGCCCTACCCAGCTTCTTGGGATGGTTTCTAGCATTCCTCAACCTACAACGTGGAGTCCTCATCTCTGAGGGGCTGGACAGTATTTCTTGCTATTCCAAGCATCCTGAAATATGAACAAAGTCAGGCCTGGGATAGTTCAGAGGGAAACAGGAGCATTAACAGGTCATGTTTCATGAAACAAACTCCTTTGCTGGCACCAGTTAAAGGTTGCATAACCATGCCCAGTATGTCTTATTTATTACTGTCGTGCCAAATGCTCAACCTGACTTTAGATCATGGATTACTCCACATCCTTTTAATTTTTGAACTTAACCTCCTTCACCCATTGCAGATGACAACCACTTAGGAAAAAGAAATCTTTATTTTATATTTTTTTTTTGTATACTTGTACACAAGTAAAATAAAATGCATATCTATATATACTGCAATCTTGTGAAGGAAAAGGCAGCATTCTTTAACAAATCCTGCCCGTAAACATGGCGTGATGGAATGAGTACGGAAAAACTGCAATATTCATAAACATAGGATTAAAACAGCATCAAATTCATTACCTCTGCAAATGGGAACCTGCAACATTGTTCAGTGTGATGGCGAGTTACAAACAGATTTTCGACATTCTTTTCAGAGCATTTCTTACACTTTTTTTTTCCTGTAAATAAACCATATTTCTTTACCATCTGCTGTAGCAAAGGCTGCTTTATGGGCAAGTGCAGTTCCGAAGACCAAAGGTATAATTCACAGGTTTCAGGACAAATAAATTATGTACATCTCGGTGTTTGTCTTTTTTGTTTTGTTTTTTGTTTGTTTGTTTGTTTTTTTTAATAAAGGCATCCAGTTAACTTTTGTGTATCAAAGCTTTCTCAGGGTGGATGGTAGTTTTGCTTTTGTTTGCAACATTTATGGAGGTCAGCAAAAGTCTAGTATTAAAGTATCATCAACCCAGGAAAAGAGTTAATTTTAGCAGAATAACAGTAAGCTCCACACCAAGGGGGGGATCAAAAGGCTTAGGCTGAGCTGTAACGTGGAGCTGTTTCCTTGCTGGGTGAGGCGGCACTGGGCCTTTGATCTGTTCTTTTTAGAGCAGCCCTGCCTCTTTTTGGTTGGGACTGTAGAAGGTTCAATAGGCTCTATAAATTCTGGTCTCAACTTGGTCAAAGGAGGGTCTACAATGCTGGGGAAGGTCCCAAAGGGGGAATCATTTATCTGCTTGTTGCTGCCATTTTTGGAAGGGTCCGTCTCCATGTACTTGGGTCTGGACATGTTCTCCTTCTCCTTGAGGTGGTTGTTGGATGACCGGCTGCTGTGGGAAGAAGGACCTGCCTTGCCTTTAGCTTCATAAATAAAAGACTTATCTGTTTCTGGCTGGCAGCACTTGGAGGAGCCGTCATGGGAACCCAGAGGGGGCATCCCGGTCGGGAGTTTCCCCAGTCTGGTTTTAGTGCTAAAAACACTTGTTCGTATCTGGTTGAAGGAGTCAACACACCCTTCCAAGTCGGAGCTCTGCAGCTTTTTGAGGTCTCTCCCTGCCAAACGAGGGGGAAGGTGGCACTCCAGCAATGAGGAGGAGCCTTTAAACTGCTTAAACCAATTCCAGAGGGAGCGAGCCTGGCAGTCGCAGATCCACTGGTTGCCGTTCAGGCGCAGGTACTGCAGGGACACCAGTGGAGCCATAGTCTCCCCCGTGAGCACCGTCAGGTTGTTGTTGAACAGGTACAAAGTCATCACCTTCCCAAGGTCGTGGAACGCCCGTCGGTGGACCAGGTGGACCCTGTTCTGGTGCAGAAGCAGCCGGTCGAGGTTGATGAGCCCACGAAAGACATTCTCTGACAAGCTCTTGATTTTGTTACCGTGCAAAAACAGGTAGGTGAGGTTTGCCAGATCTATGAAGGTGTCATCCAGCAGGTTCTGAAGATTATTATCCTGAAGGTAGAGATATTGCAAGGAGAACAACCCTCGAAAAAGCCCTGTGGAGAGCTCCAGGAGCCCACAGCGATCCAGGTGTAAGGTGTGGAGGTGAACAAGACCCCGGAAGGTGATGGGGTTGATAGATTTCAAGTTTGTGTTGTCGCTGAGATCCAACTCCTCCAGTTTGTTGAGCCCATAGAAGGCTCCAGGCTCAATGAGGCTGATGTTATTGGAGTGGATCCAAAGAATGGTCATGTTGCGGCAGGAGGTGAAGCTGGTGGACCTCACCAAGGTTATCCTGTTGTTGTGCAAGAAGATGCGCTGGCTCTGGATGGGGATCTCCGCGGGAATTGCTGTCAGTCCCTGCTGCTGACAACTTATTGTAATCTTGGGTTCACTGTAGCATACGCAGGCCCCGGGGCAACACTCCACTTCTGACTGGATGTTCAAGCAAAGCACCAAAATCAGCAGTTTGCTTCCTAAAGGATAACAAAAATAGTATGCAAATTAGCCAGGGTCATGGAGAGAGCTTCTCTCTGCAGCTAATAGATGAGCCTGAAAAGCCCCCACTAACCACAAACAACATATGCCAAGGCAGCCGACAATTAAAATGCAGAATTACAAAGGTTCCACCACTCAACTCAATAGCTTAAATCAATATACACTTGTAGTGATGAAGTCTGAGCACCTCCTCAGCCTTGCACACTGGGGAGGCCTCTGACTGCGGTGGTGGAGGAGAGGGATCGTCATTATGGATGTGCACTGTGGATACACACCCAACACAAGCCCTGTTTCACAGATCTTACCTGTGAGGAAAGGCACTGGCTGCTGGGGGCCATTCCTCTGCCATGGGCACACTTAGACCAGTTCAGCCTGTGAGAAAGCACTTGCACCCACAAGGATGTCCCAGCCAACTCCAAGTCCCATCCCAGCAGTGCCACCAGCTTCTTACTTTTCAGGATAATTGAACAATACTCCAAAAACAGCAGGTATCCCATATTGCTCTCAAAACCTAATTGTGACTTTCCACCAATCATTTTGGACTGATCTGGTCTTCCTGGAAGAAATAACTGTGAGAGATTCCCAGAATAACTTTCAGGTCAGACCTGCCTGCAGAGGTCTCAAAGCCAAGAGCATCCCTTCCTTCGCTTGGTCAAAACTTTAAGCCGTATGTTCTTCTTTTCTCTTTTTTTTTCCTTTGAATCTGAGCATCCAGTAATGAAGAGGAGGAAACAGCATGATTTTCCACAGAGGGCAGTGCTGCTGTAGGAGGAAAGCATGTGCAAGGCTTGATTCTGTGATTCCACAAAGGATTCAGAGATTCCACAAATTTTGCAGGGCAGGAGTAGATTCCATGTGTCCCAAGCATACAGGCAGCCCACCAGGGATGAAAAGCCCCTAAGCAGAACATTTTTTCATGGTGATGCCCATCTGCTCCCGAGGAGCTGGGCTGCTCTGGGATCACATTTGGCTTCTGAAATCTGGAGCATTTGGGTTCACCAAATGCCACAGTCCCAGCTGGGATGCTGGGAAAGAGCCTGGAGGAAGGGCAGGGGTGGGCAGACCATCATCCTCTGCAAAGGGACCTGGAAGGGAGGGTCAGTGAGAACCTGCAGTTGAGACATCTGCAGAGAGACCTGCTCTTTCTACCCTTGGTGGGCAAGAGAGGCAGTTTCAGCAGTGCTTAACCAGCAACTGGCAGCAAGTAATTAGACCTTCCTTCAAACCACAAAGGGCAGCTGAAACCAATGGGCAGCAAGAGGAGCAGTGGGAGGCTCCACGTGGGAGATCCCATGTGAGCAGGGGCACGTGTGTCTCCTTCCCAGCTCATCACAGCACCTCTGGCAAGAAGACACATTCCTCCCCATCCCTGGGGATCTGCAGCCCACAGACAACAGCAGCTTTGCCTCTTCGCTGTTGTGCGAGGGTTTTTCTTTCCTTGAAAGATGGAAAATATTATTCAGACACGTTGATGCCTCGTTACAGTGTAAGGTAAAACAGCAGAGTTCAAAAAGGCAGGTGAAACAGCACAGTGATGCAGAGTGGGATGAAGTGGGGACACTGTGGAGAGCACAGTCACATCCAGCCCCAGCGGCTGCCACGGGCTGGATCTGCAGACAGGGCCCCTCCCTCACAGCCTGAGAGGCAATTGTGTGGCTAATGAAATCACATCACCTCTGCCCGAACAGTACCCCTAAACACCTATGACAGAGGACTAAACCAGATGGAAATCTCTCCAAACTGCTTATTGAAGCAACAACAATTGCAGAAGCCAAGGCGGGAGAGTCACTTTTGTGCAATAACAGGATCTCAGGTCTGAGTTTCAGTTTAGTCAAAATGATTCACTGTGTGTGGCTAATAAATCCGTTGTGATCCAACAGTCCAATATAGGCAGCAGACTCCTATACATCATAGTCCACATGGGAGAAAAATAACAGCTCAGCATGCCGAGATAATTCGAGCCTGATATTATTAGCTGCTGAGAAGGCAGCGTGTTGAGTGCAGTATTATGACACTTTCTGGATGCCTTGTCATGTTTTGACATGTCACATCCCATTGTATGAAGCAAAGGAACACGAGACAACTGAAATTCCCTGCTGGAGACGTGTCACACCCAGAGAGGCCTCCTGGGAAATTAAAACAATGCTGGCAACTCTCTGGCCAGCACAATTCCTCTCCAGCTGATAATGAAAACCTGTGGGCAGAGAAATAGGACTTTCTGGAGCCTCTTCAGATAGTGGGGGCTGGGGTGACACCAGAGCAATAGGAGTCACCTCCCTAAGCAATACCACCCACTCCAGGGAAACAGTGCTCGGCCTGGGACACCACTGCTTGTCCTCCTGCCAGGGCCCACTGCCCAGCCTGGGGAAAATCCAGCCACAACCTGGATGACCCCACGTGCCTTAGGAACATGGGACTCAGTGGAGGGAATGAAAACACCCATTTCTGTTTGAGAGGAATTGCAATGATAACACTCCTGTTCCAGCTCCAGTCAGGGGAGGCAAGTGCAAAGTAAAGACATGGATACACGAGGACAGAAGGAGAAACATGGAGCAGCTGGCAGAGAATGAGCCATACATGTGAACAGCACCCTGCCTGGTGCCACCCCTTCCTGGCAGCACCCTCTGCATCACTTGTGCCCTGACCCCACACCACCTATGGGCAACGCAGTCAGGGCTGGGCAGTGAGGTCGTGTCCCAGCTCCTGGGTGTGAGCAGAACTGGAGACATACTGGGGCTTCTGCCCAGCACAAGGCGGCACAAGGGAAGGGGCAAATCCTGCTCTGGTCTGCACCATGGCTTGCCCTCTCCTGCTGCCACTGCCCCAGAGACTGCCGGGAGCGGTGACTCAGTGGCACTGCCAGGAGCCAGCAGAGCAGCACAGGGCAATTAATTACAGGCAAAACCAGGCTGTGTGCTTTAATTAGGGACCTGGTGCTCAGGAGCTGCTCGGATTAGCTCCTTCCACCGGAGACAGTTCCTGTCAATCATCCCCCAAAGCCTTTTTCTAGTGAGTTTCCCGCTGTGCAGCTCAGCCCTGTCCTGCCTGATCCATGACAGAGCTCAGCACCAGCAGTTGTCACAGGGTCCCCAGGCAGCACAGGGCCAGCAGGAAGGGCAGGAGTGGATGACAGCCATGGAAGTCAAGGTGACCCTTTCCTGCCCAGCCAGACAGGTGTGCCATGGCAGAGACTGGAAGGATCCTGACATGGCTTTTCCCTGCTTCTCCAAGGACCTTCTCCAGCCCTGCTGTCCAGCCAGTAGCTGTGTCTTGTGTCAGTGCCTTCCAGACCACAGCAGCCACCAAGTGCCATGAGCCATCCAGACCTTGCACCAGGATATTTTGATCCATGCTATTTCACAGAATCAGGACTATTCTGAGTTGGAAGGGACCCACAAGGATCATCGAGTGCAACTCTTAAGTCAATGGCCCACACAGGGGATTGAACCCATGACCTTGGCATTATTACAACCAAGTTTCAACCAACTGAACTAATTCCAGGCAAACCACCTCGCTGTTTGTGACCAGGAGCTGAGTGACCACTTTACGACAGGGATGAGCACAGGGCAGGGTCCTGGGACAGGAAGGTTGCTAAGACCTGGCATCAAGGCCATAAGCCATGTTGATACAGGTTTAGGATGGTTTGAAGCCCAACAGAACTTGCTCCAGTCTGCCTGGAATATACCCCCATATTTTCAGGTAATCTCTTTCTCCAGACCAAGCCTGGCAAGACCCAGCCAGGCCAATGGTGTCACTGCCCTGTGTCCCAAGGATGGAGCCCATCAGCTGCAAAAAGGCACCTATTTGGGGTTGTTTAGCCTGGAGGAGGCTCAGAGGAGACCTTATCACTCTCTACAACTACTTGAAGGGACATTGTAGCCAGGAGGGGATTGGTCTCTTCTCTCAGGAAACCAACAGTAGGACAAGAGGGCATGGGCTTAAGCTCTGCCAGGGGAGGTTTAGGTTGGATGGCAGGAAGAAGTTTGTTACAGAGAGAGTGGTCAGGCATTGGAATGGTCTGCCCAGAGAGGGGGTGGATTCTCAGACCCTGGAGGTTTTTAAGGTGAGACTGGACGTGGCACTGAGTGCCATGATCTGGTAATCAAAGTGGGGTTGGATTAAGGATTGGACTTGATCTTGGAGGTCTCTTCCAACCCAACTGATTGTATGATTCTATGATCCTGTTTTCAGGGCCAATGTCATGACACAAAGGACAGACCCAGGTGCCTCTGTGCTGGCTGAGCTTCACAGCTCGGTGTGGAACATCACCTGACTGAGCCTCCAGCACAGAGCTGGGGCCATGACAGAGAGGCAGGAGCTGGAGCCCTGAGCTGGGGACACTTGAAGAGAGAGACGTGCACAGGAACTGGGCACAGGAACTGGCACAGGAACTGGGCACCCATCAGCCCAGCACAGGGTGCTCCACCTCCTTCTTGTCTCTCAACTGGAAATAATATAACTTTCCTAAATAATTTTAATTAGTTGTTTTTATTAATCCTAAGCACTTTTAGCTCCTTAAGTTGTTTCATTTTGGGTTTTTTTTTCACAGACTCTTATTGTTATTTTTTGATCATTAAATCACCAAAACTTTAGGTTTGTTAAATGAGCCCTGATAAGCTTCAGTAAACAGAGCCTGAGGGAGCTGAAGGTTGAACAACTGGGATCTAAAATTTATGACCCTTCAAGGACTGGTTGGAGTAACCAGAAGACACAGAGAAGACTCCCTGACTGAGAAAAGGATGAGAGGAGGACTAAAGACTGTGGACCAAATTAGTGTAAGGAGTAAGAAATCAATAACCAATAGAGAATAGAATATTAACTAATGAAGAGAGTTATGAAACTTAAACCCAATTAACACTCTTTTTCTGGTTTGCTAAAAACATATAAATAACTGGAAAACCTTGAAAGGCAGCATGTGTAGCTAGAACCATTTGCTACACCCCCCAGCCAGAATGAAGAATGCTGCTTCATAATACTGAAATTACAGTGTTAGAGAGTTTTATTCCTGATTTTCAGTGACATCTTGGCATCTCCACCTCCCCTTCTTCCTCCTGTATTTTATTGACTTCCTCCCTTCCACCCTCCTCAAAACACCCATGTCCCAGGGCTTGTCCAGTTGAGGTGAAAGCAGCACCCGGGCAAAGCAGTCCATCCCCAGAGAGGCTGGGACGCATCCTGGCAGTGCCCATTGCCTGTGCCCTGTTCTGTACACCACACTGAAGCTTCTTTCTCTTGGCACAAAGCAGAAAGGAAAGATAAAGACCTTCAGAGTGTGGCCAGGCAGGGATCACACAGACACAGCTTAAAACTTGCTAGGAATACTGTGAGTGTTGTGGGTTTCTGCTGCTTTCAGGAGGCACCAAGTATCCATGATCTGAGGGGTCCCATTGGGGGCTGCCCTCAGCAGAAAGCTCAAAGCCCTGACTGAGAGAAAAGAATCCAGGGGCCCTGGGCAGTAAGAGCCCACCACTCCTGGCTGGCACAGGCAGCAAACACCAGTGTTTGTTTTCCTGGAGCACTGGGTTGAGCTCTGGCTGAGGGCTCCCTCCTTTTCCAGGAAAAACACACCCTGCCCACCCACAGGCCAGAAGTACAGGAGATATTCACAGCCAGGTTGGACAGGGCTTGGAGCACCCTGGGATAGTGGAAGGTGTCCCTGCCCATTGCAGGGGGTTGGAATGAGACAGGTTTAAGGTCCCTTCCAATCCAAACCAATCAGTGATTCTGGGATTCCCTGGTGTCAGAGGGAAGATGGAGGTCAGGACTCCAGTGGGTGCCCATTCCCAGAAGTACATGCCAAGCTCAGCTCCCAGTGGGAGCATCCTCCCTCAGCCTTCCAGCTAAATCCACTCAGAGCCCTGTATTCTCAGTGTGCTCCCACCACCACTGTCTGACACTGGACCCTCCACCACCTCAGGACCCAACCTCAGTGCCCATCCCTGAGAAAAAGGCTCTTGGTATGACATCTATCCCCTCATCTCTTAGTCGAGAAACCATTCCCTCCTCTTTCAGAGCATGATTAAAACTTAACTCGATACTTCTTGTCAAAAGTAAAAGATGAAAGAAAATCCAGTACCTGGAACCTTCAGTCCTTCCAAGATTTTTTCCTCCAGAGCTTTCTTAAAAGCCAGAAACCTCCTTCAGTCAAACTGCTGCTCTTCCCCTTTGCCATCTCAGAAGTGTTATGACTCAGGGAACTGGGAAGCAATTAAAGTGGGTCCATTATCTGTCTTCCCACCAGTCCCCTGTGCCACCGTGTTGTCAATCGTGGCAATTAGGAGGAAAAGGCTCTGGGGGCCTCTAACAGATGCTTTGCAAACTTTTTTAAGAGGCCAAAACAAAATGCAATTTTTTTCAGTTTTCAGAGCCGTGGCCTTTCTCTGCTGCTCTGCACTTGTCTCTATTGATTTGGAGATATTATAATGTGGCTTTCCTGCAGTGAAGGGTCAATAATCATTTGAATTCTCTCCTGCTTGGACATAAAGGGAGTACTTTACAACACAGAGCCTTTTGCTGATGCACACAGCATTTTGCCTTTGTTTATAGTAGGGACACACTGTCTCTGTCTAATTCCCTGTTCGAAGTGGGAATTGTTTGAAATTCTGCACGTGGCTTGGGAAGAGGCTCTGCAAAGCAGCTCCTGCTTTGTCCTGTGGCCAAAGGTGGCTGTGCTGTCACTGTGCCTGTGCCAGCAGGAACAGGACAACACTTTTATGTATTCCAAGTCGAAGGTGAATTGAGAGGTGAATGAAGAAGAACAATTGGTTCGGACCAGTCTCATGCCAGGCTGGAGTTTCCCTCCCTTCTGCTGTTTCCTTCCATCCACTACAGAGCAAGGATGGATCATGATGGTGCAGCTGGAATGGCTTTAGAGTGGGAAGGGGAGGACAAGAGTGATGCTCTGCCACCACACAAGCACCTGGGGGAAGCAACCGGTGTTCCAGCTCCAGGACACTGAGGAGCCAGAGCAGGCAGGAGCAGAGCAGGTCCCAGCACACTGCTGGGTCCCACTGCTGAGCATCCTCAGGCAGCTGCAGCAGAAAATTCTGCGGCTGAAGCAGGTCCTGTGGCACATCTGCATCTCTGGGGGTGTTGGAATGTTAGATGCCCCTCTCAGGTCAAATAGTCAGTGAGGGCACTGGCTGCTCCTGGGTACTGGATTGTTCCCCGAGCTCCACTGACTGGCTCAGCTCCATGTCCGTGAGCTGGAGCTCCGAGTCCCAGCTCACACCAAAGTGTGTCGTGCCAGTAATTAATCCCAACTGCCTAAAAATAAGGAGGTAATTCCCTTTTGGACACCCCTGGGGGTCTGAGGGGCCAGCAGGGTAGCTGGCAGGTTTGGCATAGCTCCTCTCTGAGACCTGTGCTCTGCCAGCAGCTGGAGCTGGGTGGGATATAAACGCAGCAGACAGCAATGTTCAGGCACCTGACCTCCACCCCTGACTTCTCTAGTTCCAGTCTCTGACCCTACACCCTCTCTGACTGCATTCAGCCCCATTAACCTTTGGGAATGTGCTGCTCTTCATTGCCTTCGGCAGCACAGCCTCGCTCGAACATCCAGGCTCTCCCCTGAAAGAGACACAATTTCAGCAGAAAAAATATCATCTGCGGTCAGGAATGAAAGGTCATTTCTGTAATGCATCCAGGCAGGGGAGGGAGGCAATAGATGTGCCATTTCCCAACTTCGAGGTGTTCATCTTTTCCACCTAAATCATACTCCCTTAATGCGATTTTTGGACTTAATATCGCAGGGATGTTTTTAAGGGAAGAAGGTAAAAGTGAGTTATATCATGTGCAATTCTTCGAATCCATCCTCCCAAACCTCCAGGGACGTTTGAATGCTAATTCTTCAGCATCACTTCAGGCTGAGCCACACAACTCATTACATGAGCTGAGAGCAGCACAAACCCTCTCTGGGGCAGCTCCATCCTTTCCTGAGCTGTGCCAAAGCAGCTCCCAGGTCACCAGGCTCCCCATTCCTGCCAGGGCTCTCCAGCACTGCCAGCACTTTGCCAGCAGTAAAGAACATTTGGGCAGGGTTGTGATTTTGGTGGTTTGCCAGCATTTCCCTCAGCTATGGCAGGGAGAGAAAGGAAAAGGTACTACTTAGCAGTTTATATTTCAGCCCATTTGAATGCAGAATTGATGAGGCAAAAAAAAAAAAAAGAAAGTCTCTTTTCTAGCCAGAGGGTTTTCCTCATGCTGAATTTCAAAGGCTTGCTGTAAGCCAGGGAGGTGTGAAAGCCTCTCAAAGAAAAGGTCACCAGAAACCTTCAGAGAGAAAAATATCAAGGGATTTAAATACAGGAGTCATTGGGTCCCTGTTTAACAATAACACTGATATCAATTATTACAGCCCAGCGATGCCCTGTGAGCCCAGGAAATGAAGAGAGCCCTGAGTCCAGCAAAACAAGGTGGACTCTATTAGAAAAAGGTGAGAAGAGCTGCAGGGAGCCAGACCAGGGACATTTGGGCTGGTCTAACACAGCAGCCAGGGATGGGAAAGCAACACTAAACGGTGGCAGCTTTGCCTTGGCATCTTCTCCAAGCCCCAGGCAAAGGGTGGCCCAGGACCAGCCTGAGGCAGAACCTCCCTGTCTCCTTAACGGACTATGAAACCTTCTTTCCCCTCTCTCAGCATTTTTCCAGGCCATAGGTCATGAGGAATGCTGCTCCAGGCATTTTTGCTGTACCTCTCTACATCTTCTCCTCTTGGCTGTAGGGATGGGAGGACAATACTTGGGATGCAACTGCAGCATGGACTTATACAGAGGTTCAGATGGACAACTGCAGAGGTTCAGACGAACTTTTCAGAGGTTCAGATGGAGTCTTCAGAGGTTTAGATGTCCTGTTCTGTCCCTTAGAGCTCCTGCACTCTGCCTGCCTCCACAGCCATCAAGCTGAGCTTTGCAGAGAGCCCTCCCCAAAGTCCCTGAGATCAGTTTGCTGAGTGGCAGCAGCTTATTTAGAACCCATCACTGTGTTTGTTTAGGTAGGGCCCTGGGCTGGTTGCCAGTGTACATTACTTTGTGTTTATAAATGCTGAATTGCATCTGCCATCTCGTCTGTGGTTATGAATTTTACTGTGAAACCATTTGCTGCAACAAATCATGTGCCCAAATATCCACTTCCCTTCAAGAAGAAATATCACAGTTCACTGTTGTGCCCAAATCTTGAAATGTAAGCTGGTTGTAAGCAGTGACATCTCCCTGATCCTTCAGCCAAGGTGCAGCAGTTCACAGAAATAGTCACAGGATCCCAGAATGATTTGGGTTGGAAGGGACCTGACCTTAAAGATCACCTCACTCCACCCCCTGCCATGGGCAGGGACACCTTCCACCAGCCCTGCTTGCTCCAAGCCCCGTCCAACCTGGCCTTGGACACTTCCAGGAATGGGCAGTCAGTTTCCCTGGGCACCCTGTGCCAGGGCCTGCCCACCCACACAGGGAGGAACAAATAAGGACTTGACTATCCCTACCTATCAACACGGGTCAAAGATGCTCCCTAAAATGGTTTTAATGAAAAGAGGAACCAACTTTGCTCACTTCTTTGCGATGAGGTTCTCCTCTTAGGCATTGAACAGCTGAGCTAGTTATAACTGCTTCGTATGGATAGGCACAGGAACATCCTATGGGCAGCCAAGGCCACACCTCAGCAAGTGCTCCTGCCAGTGCTGAGCTCTGCCCCCTCACCTGGTGGGACTGTCTCTTCCAGTTCAAACAGCAGAAGTAGAATTTTCAGCTGTTCACCTCTCCTGTCTATGGAACATCTGGAAGGGAAAAGCTTCTGACCTTTTGAAAGGAGAAGATTTTGAGTTTGAAGAAAGAGTTGGAGAATTCCTGTAGGAAAGGCCTCTTAGGTGGGTTTATATTATTCTCAGTCTGATACTCTTCAACACTGGTCCTTTCTGTGCAGATAGTGCAGGTCCCAGATGCTGCTGAGCCACCCAAACTCTCTCATTATTCCCCTTTTCTTCCACAGAGGTGAGCTGATTTCGCCACTGCTGAAGTGTGTCCCCTTTCAGGATGTGATCATGTGTGCTTGCTTAGCACTGGGACATGTTTAGCTCTCCTAAACACATCATGCAAAGCTTTGGCCTTCTCTGGTGTCCTCTGCACCAGTGTGACACCTCAAAGGTCCCTGTTCCACAGCTTCCCCAGGCACCTCAGCATCAGCCTCTGCACTCAGCAGAAAACATGGGATTTGGAGGTGAGTTTGACTTGCTACTTTGCCAGTTACCAAATTCAACAGTGACAGCTGGAGGAGAGGCAAAAATCTCATGGACATACCCAGTGCAGGGGACAGTCTGTGACAAAGGCAGCGATCCAAGGCCAATATCTGGTGTGGCAGTCAGATGAGAGGCAGAAAATGCCCAGTGCCCAAAGGGAAGGTCTGGAACAAGTGTTTGGAAAAGCTGTGGCACCCGGGAAAAATGAGCACAAAGAGGGGAAGAGGGGGGACAGGAAGGCTGTAGGCTTGCAGCAGGACAGGGGCACACAGATCCCCGGAAGCCTGCAGGGACATGCAGAACTCTCCAGATCCATTGGTCACGACTCCATCCTGGACAGCTCCTTTGCTGTGATCCCAATCCACCTCCCAGAGTGCCATGGGTGCCTGCTGGGAGCTGAGCTTGGCCACACTGAGCACTGTGAGCCAAGGAGGAAAAGCCTTCCTTCCCACAACCTGGGAGAACCTGGCAGGGGCACTGGACTGAGATGACCTTTAAGGTGTTTTCCAACCCAAACTATTCTGGCATTATATGATAAGTCACATCTGCATTTTCTTCAAGTCACAGCCACCAATGGCCACAGCATTATCACAGCCATCAAAGATTCATGTAATAGTTTGGTTTGAAAGGACTTAAAGCCCATCCAGTCCCACCCTCTGCCATGGGCAGGGACACCTGCCATCAGCCCAGGTTGCTCCAAGCCTTGTTCAACCTGGCCTTGGACACTCCCAGGGATGGGGCAGCCACAGTTTCTCTGTCCAACCTGTGCCAGGGCCTCATTGCCCTCACAGGGAGGATTTTTTCCCTAATACCTATCCCTGCCACGCTGCTTTTTCCAAGTGTTATTATGGCTAAATTCCATACTCAGCTCAGTAAACTCGAGAAGATCCCAGGTTGCCTAAGAGACCAAAAGAACTGGTGCCCAGTTCCCAGTACAGCAGGTGAGGGCATCATAAGTGGTCACAATTTTCTTCCCGTCTTACCCAGATGGGATGCAACCAGCACATTGCATGAACAGGACCATCTGTGACATTGCCACCACTCCATCCCCATGCTGTGAAGAATGAAGTGAGAAAATACGCATTGTGAATCACAACCAGCTCCTCCAGAAGTCAGTATTATCTGTGCCATATTTGCAAAAAATCAGGGGCAGACAGGTGTCCAAGAAAAGTAAAGTCAGGTTCCTGAGATGATGTACATCTCCTGTGGAGCCCAAAGTATCTCAGGAATGCTTCAAAACATCATTACTAAGAAGCAGAGCTTCCTGCAGCTCCAAACCTGGCATTGGTGTGTGAGTGACTCAGAGAATGGAGAGGTAAAGCTCCAGATGGTATTTCCACCTGCTCTCCCACAGCCATCTGGGACTGCACCCCACCTGCCAGCTGCAAATCCCACCCCCACAGCTTCAGCACTGGAAGAGCCCCCTTGCACGAGGCAGCATTTTTCTCAGCTTTCCTGTAAAGTGGCATTTATCTCAATTTTTGCTTACAGACCCAGCATCTGCATGATGTGGAGTGCAAGGATGAAGTTTAGAAGGAGCTTGAAAGGAAAATTGTTCCAAAAATTTTCCATGACCTGAGTTTGGTTGTCTGCATGGATACAGACTGAAGAAACAGCTTGGGATCTACTGCCCAAGGCAGAACAAGTAGGACAGGGAGAGGGAGAACATTTTAACTTCAACTTAAGACACAATCACATTTCCAAAGAACAGCTAGAAAAGAAAACATGAGAGAGCAGACATGGGTGACTGAAGATCATATTTCTCTACCCTGCTCACAACTTGCTGCTCTCCTTGCTGAGCCTGGATGGCCAGAGCTCTCCACCCCACCCCGAGAGCTGTCACCTCGAGCAGCGGAGGAGCAGAGCTGTGCAATGATGTGTGAGGTCTCTACCAAGAGACAGAATCACAGAATGACAGAATCAAAGCATATGCTGAATTGGAAGGGACCCACAAGGATCATGGAGTCCAACACTCAGTCCTGCACAGGACCATCCCCAACAATCCCACCCTGTGCCCCAGAGCATCATCCAAACCCTCCTGGAGCTCTGGCAGCCTTGGGGCTGTGCCCACTGCCCTGGGGAGCCTGGTCAGTGCCCACCACCCTCTGGGGGAAGAGCCATCTCCTGAGATCCAACTTAACCCTACCCTGACGCAACTCCAGGCCATTCCCTGGGTGCTGTCCCTGGTCCCCACAGAGCAGAAATCAGTGCCTGCCCCTCCTCTGCCCCTCTTGAGGAGGCTGGACCTGCAATGAGATCTCCCCTGAGATGCTGCCTTCTCATCACTCCCTGGGACACCAAGCCCCTTCACTGTGGGACAGCAGAACAGGCCAGTCATGCACTCCCCCTCCCTCCTTTCCCCAGCTCCCTTGGCATCCCTGCCAGCTCCCTGGCATGCATCCATCGCTGCTGTGCTCACATGGCTCATTCTTTCATGCCCAGGTAGGAGCTGGGCCTGGTTTTCAATCAGTGTGCAACCCCAGGCACTGCCACCTTCCCTGGCTGCTGTGTGCCCTGGTGCAGTCCTGGCACTGTCCTGCCCTCCCTGCCCCACCAGCCACGCTGCCCAGGTGAGGGACAGCACCCCCACAGCTCTAGAAATACACACTCTGAGATGTGCCGCTCTGTGAAACCAGAATACAATAGGAAATGGGGAAACGAGCATCAGGGCAAGGATCCAGCCTGCAGCCAAGCAGGGCTCAGCTCTCGGTGCCTGGCTGAGCTGCCCTCAGCTCATCTCCAGCACAAATCCACCCTGAGGTCAGAGATCCCACAGCATCTCTGTCATCTACCAACAGTCCTGGCTCTCTGGGGAGGTCCCAGATGATTGGAAGTTGGCGAATGTCACCCCAATCCACAAAAAGGGCTGCAAGACTGACCCTGGCAACTCCAGGCCTGTCAGCCTGACCTCAGTGCCTGGCAGGGTTATGGAGCAGATCATCCTGAGTGCAATCACACAGCACCTTCAGGATGGACAAGGGCTCAGACCCAGTCAGCATGGGTTTAGGAGGGGCAGGTCCTGTCTGACCAACCTGATCTCCTTTTACAATCAGGTGACCCACCTGGTGGATGAGGGGAAGGCTGTGGATGTGTCTATCTGGACTTCAGCAAGGCCTTTGACACTGTCTCCCATAATATACTCCTGGAAAAGCTGCAGCCCATGGCTTGGACAGGTGTACCCTCTCCTGGATTAGGAGCTGGCTGGAGGGTCGGGCCCAGAGAGTGCTGGTGAATGGAGCTGCATCCAGCTGGTCACCAGTGGTGTCCCCAGGGGTCTGTGTTGGGTCCAGTCCTGTTTAACATCTTTATTGATGATTTAGATGAGGGGATTGAGTCCATCAGCAGCAAATTTGCTGATGACACCAAGTTGGGAGGGAGTGTCGACCTGCTGGAAGGCAGGAGGGCTCTGCAGAGGGATCTGGAGAGACTGGAGAGATGGGCTGATTGCAATGGGATGGAGTTCAACAAGGCCAAGTGCAGGTCCTGCCCTTTGGCCACCCCAAGCCCTGCAGCGCTCCAGGCTGGGCACAGAGTGGCTGGAGAGCAGCCAGGCAGAAAGGGACCTGGGGGGACTGAGGGACAGGAAGCTCAAGAGGAGCCAAGAGTGTGCCCAGGTGGCCAAGAAGGCCAATGGCATCCTGGCCTGGATCCAAAGTAGCGTGGCCAGCAGGCCCAGGGCAGTGAGCCTTCCCCTGGCCTCTGCCTTGGGGAGGCCACACCTTGAGTGTTGTGTTGAGTTCTGGGCCCCTCAGTTGAGGCAAGAGATTGAGGGGCTGGAGCGGGGCCAGAGAAGAGCAACGAGGCTGGAGAAGGGAGTGGAGCACAAGTGCTGTGGGGAGAGGCTGAGGGAGCTGGGGGTGTTTGTGCTGGAGAAGAGGAGGCTGAGAGGTGACCTCAGCACTGTCTGGAAGTGCCTGAAGGGAAGTTGTGGCCAGGTGGGGGTTGGCCTCTTCTCCCAGGCACTCAGCAATAGGACAAGGGGGCACGGGGGGCTCAAGCTCTGCCAGGGGAAATTTAAGTTGGAGAGCAGAAGAAAATTCTTTTCAGAGAGAGTGCTCAGGCATTGGAATGGGCTGCCCAGAGAGGTGGAGGATTCATCATCCCTGGAGATTTATAAATGCAGATGGGCCGTGGCACTGAGTGCCATGATCTGGTAAAGGGACTGGAGTTGGACCAGGGGTTGGACTTGATGATCTCGGAGGTCTTTTCCAACCCAATCGATTCTGTGATTCTGTGATCCCACCAGGAATTTACCTCAGATTTCCACACTGAAAGCCCTCCGTTCAACTCCCAGCCTGGAGGTCTCATTAGAGCAAGAGAGATGACACCACCTTCCTGCTTCTTAATCAAGGTGGATAAAAACTCCCTACTCAGGCTTCAGCCTCTCCTCTTTATCAAGAGCCCGTGCTCATCCATTTCCCCACTCCAGGACATTAAACGTTCATAATCACCTGTTACTCAGCATGGCCCTGACATCAACTGTGGAGTCGGTGCCCTGGAGCAGGCAGGTCCCAGGCAGACAGAGGGGCTAAAATCTGCTCTCTGAGATGGATCAGGAGCGTTGGGCTCCATTAAAATTCCCGTTGTTTCGCTCTTGCCAGCACCAAGCTTTGCAATTGCTCTGCATTTGAGCCTCGCCTTCAGCATTATTTATCGCAGGGAAATTTGAGTCAGCCGCGAACTTTACGGGAAACCAATTTATCCATATTTTCCGGATCATTCATGAAAACAGTGAAATACAGCTGGGTGGGAGCTGAATCCTGCAAAGCCACCGTGCAAGCAGCTTGTGCAGCAGTGATCCTCCAGCAACAGTCACATTGGAGAGCTTTAAGCTGCTTCTTAATCCATTTAATAACTGCCCATTGATTCAATAGAGAGTATATTCTCCACCAAGTAAATCAAGTGCTTGACATAAAGCTAAATTTATTATGATAATCCAGATACATGAGCAGAGAGTGGGTTATTTTTTGTTCACATCTAATGCACCAGGACATTAGTCCATGCCTGGGGCTTGTTGGCATTGAGGCAACACGATTAATAAATAATAGTGACAGTAATATCTTTAAAAATTATATCAGAAAAAACCCAAGCATTTGACTGGGCTTAAGAATATTTTCTGGGAAATCTACCAGTGGAGATTAATGGCATTTCATGGAATCATAGAGTCAATAGGGTTGGGAAAGACGTCTAAGATCTCCAAGTCCAAGCATCAACCCAGTGCTGTGCTCACCACAAAACCATGTCCCCAGGTGCCACATCCTCATGTTCCTTGAGCACTTGCAGGGATGGTAACTCCACCACTGCCCTGGGCAGCCTGAGCCCGTGCTTTTCTATATATTTTTCTCTGTGTTATTATGCCTTTGATCATTATCTGTGTTAACATCTCCTCTTTCTCCAGCAGCACAGAGATCACACTGACCAGTCTCTCCTCACCTCCAGAGCTTTCTCACTTGCTGCTTCCAACCACTGTTGGGCACTGCCCTTCCCTGCCTCTGGGACCCCCCTAGTTTTCAGATATTTATAAGGAATTAGAGTCAGGACCTAATTTTGGCAGTGCTCCCATGCACACCCCTTGGGAAGAGGCGTGTGCATCCATCCATGGCTGNTCCAGGAAAGGGACATGCACAGCCTGCCCTGTCCCAAAGGCTGAAGGACAAGGCAGTGACCACATAAAGCTTGTACCTGTGCTGTGCTAAAGGCTGGGCAGGAGCTGGTGCTGATTTGCCTGCCCTTCCTGAAGGCAACAGCACCATCCCTGTGGGTTTATTTGTTACACTGTCTATTTACTGTTTATTTTAAAGCTGCAACTCCTGAACTACTCAAGCATCACAGCCCATGTTTAAAAATACAGCTCAATGCAAATAACTCCCTGAAGGGAAGTTGTGGCCAGGTGGGGGTTGGTCTCTTATCCCAGGTACTCAGCAATAGGACAAGGGGGCACGGGCTCAAGCTCTGCCAGGGGAAATTTAAGTTGGATATCAAAAGAAAATTCTTTCCAGAGAGAGTGCTCAGGCATTGGAATGGGCTGCCCAGAGAGGTGGAGGATTCATCATCCCTGGAGATTTATAAATGCAGATGGGCCGTGGCACTGAGTGCCATGATCTGGTAAAGGGACTGGAGTTGGACCAGGGGTTGGACTTGATGATCTCGGAGGTCTTTTCCAACCCAATCGATTCTGTGATTCTGTGATCCCACCAGGAATTTACCTCAGATTTCCACACTGAAAGCCCTCCGTTCAACTCCCAGCCTGGAGGTCTCATTAGAGCAAGAGAGATGACACCACCTTCCTGCTTCTTAATCAAGGTAGATAAAAACTCCCTGCTCAGGCTTCAGCCTCTCCTCTTTATCCAGAGCCCGTGCTCATCCATTTCCCCACTCCAGGACATTAAACGTTCATAATCACCTGTTACTCAGCATGGCCCTGACATCAACTGTGGAGTCGGTGCCCTGGAGCAGGCAGGTCCCAGGCAGACAGAGGGGCTAAAATCTGCTCTCTGAGATGGATCAGGAGCGTTGGGCTCCATTAAAATTCCCGTTGTTTCGCTCTTGCCAGCACCAAGCTTTGCAATTGCTCTGCATTTGAGCCTCGCCTTCAGCATTATTTATCGCAGGGAAATTTGAGTCAGCCGCGAACTTTACGGGAAACCAATTTATCCATATTTTCCGGATCATTCATGAAAACAGTGAAATACAGCTGGGTGGGAGCTGAATCCTGCAAAGCCACCGTGCAAGCAGCTTGTGCAGCAGTGATCCTCCAGCAACAGTCACATTGGAGAGCTTTAAGCTGCTTCTTAATCCATTTAATAACTGCCCATTGATTCAATAGAGAGTATATTCTCCACCAAGTAAATCAAGTGCTTGACATAAAGCTAAATTTATTATGATAATCCAGATACATGAGCAGAGAGTGGGTTATTTTTTGTTCACATCTAATGCACCAGGACATTAGTCCATGCCTGGGGCTTGTTGGCATTGAGGCAACACGATTAATAAATAATAGTGACAGTAATATCTTTAAAAATTATATCAGAAAAAACCCAAGCATTTGACTGGGCTTAAGAATATTTTCTGGGAAATCTACCAGTGGAGATTAATGGCATTTCATGGAATCATAGAGTCAATAGGGTTGGGAAAGACGTCTAAGATCTCCAAGTCCAAGCATCAACCCAGTGCTGTGCTCACCACAAAACCATGTCCCCAGGTGCCACATCCTCATGTTCCTTGAGCACTTGCAGGGATGGTAACTCCACCACTGCCCTGGGCAGCCTGAGCCCGTGCTTTTCTATATATTTTTCTCTGTGTTATTATGCCTTTGATCATTATCTGTGTTAACATCTCCTCTTTCTCCAGCAGCACAGAGATCACACTGACCAGTCTCTCCTCACCTCCAGAGCTTTCTCACTTGCTGCTTCCAACCACTGTTGGGCACTGCCCTTCCCTGCCTCTGGGACCCCCCTAGTTTTCAGATATTTATAAGGAATTAGAGTCAGGACCTAATTTTGGCAGTGCTCCCATGCACACCCCTTGGGAAGAGGCGTGTGCATCCATCCATGGCTGGATTACTATCCCTGTCCACTACCCACTCCTGATGGATGGTGCCCCATCTCAGACCAGCATCCCTCTCAGAAGATGCTCCTTCACAGCCTCCAAAGGCAAGTTGCTTAGGCATTCAGGACCATTTCAGAGAAAACAAAAGATTTCCTTGGCTCTGACCCTGGGAGATTTGTTTTTCTGCAGGACTGGGTGTCCCTGTCACCACTGCCCTGGTGCAGGGTCCCCTTTCCTTCCTCCTCCACACCAATAACCCTTCCCCACTCCTCTACCCTGGGTAAGGCTGTCCCACTGCTGGCCTTGGCCCAGAAAGGGATGCTCAGCCACTGACTGAAGCACATTTCTTAATGAAAAGAACCCAACCATGAGGCTCATTGAAGGCAAGCACTAGAGTCAGGACCTGCAGATCTCCAGGGACACACCCTGCAGGTCCCTCACTCCACACAGTGCACTCCCAGTGCAGCAGGACTCTCTTCCCCTTGTACTAAGTGCCTATCAATATTTCATTGTGCTAAGTGAAATTTTTTCCATTTCATTTGCCATCTTTGTTTAATTCACCTCCTTCAGCACGGAAGGGAAACCTAGGACCAGTTGCTGATTTGGGGAAATATGAATCATCTTATCAAAGGAATTAAGTGGAGTGAAAAAAAGGAAAAAAAATGGTCAAATTATGAATAGAAATTACATCAGAATTACAAAAATGCAACTGGGAAGCTCAGTCCTGCAGAAGCAATAACATCAGGTACCCAAATGGCCACTGAAAGGAAATATATTCATTTACAAGCAGAATATCTCATCCCTTCTAGCATGGAAAAAGCTCATCCCAGCATATTCACTGGTACTTTCTTTGGGATTTCTCACATGATGCAAGTCAAGGAGTAAATCTTGTGGATTTGAAGACAGAAAAACTGTCTCCTCATGTTCCCCTGCTCTCCTTTCCCTCAAAGAGTGTAAGATAAACTCTCCTTTCTTTGGGGAAATACCTTGTGCCACTTCTGACAGGAGCAAGGACAAGGAACACAAACCCTGCTGGTTCCAGAGGTCACTATCCAGACACCCCCTTTACAAAAGTGTGTCAGCCTTGGCTTACAAACTTAGTCAGTATTCTCACCTCCCAAACCCAAAACTCCTCCAAAACTGCCCAGCAAACCCTCTCAGCCCAGCAAACCCCCTCCAGCCTCGTGTGGGGCATCAGGCTCAGCATTTCCCACAGGGAAACCTTGAAGACTTTGGAGTGAAGCCAGGAATTCTGAACTGTCCTTTTCTTCTGCTGCCTCAGTCTCTTCCCTTCCTTAAGGGCTTATTCAGAGATGTAGAACTGAGCAAACTCAGCCAATCTCACCTTGATTAGAGTCCAAAAGGTTCCTACTTTATTACTTATGCCATCATGAAAATCTGTTTCCTCCCAGGATTTAGATTCTGCCAGATCTGCTTCACCACCCTTGGCCTCTCCCTTCCTATCTTCCTTCTGAGACGTTATTTGGGGTGACACTCCCCTCACATACACCTTTTTCTGAGAAAACAGCCCAAAACTGCTGGGCTCACCATCTGTTGGGGTCACTATTTGCAGGGGTAACGGGGGTGCTAATGATGGTCAGAGAGATCAGGCACAGCAGCATCAGAAGGCTGGACCAGAAGGCTTACAACTTAACTTTATTTTTAGTTACAGCTTCACCTTTTATCTACTCTTGTATATAGCATGCCACCACACTACTGCTTAGTCAGCTCACCGGGCACACATGAAAACATTCTACTGGCTACAAGGTATCTCACATTCTGCAGGTGGCTCTCTGCTCAAGGGTGAACTCCAAACTGCTTTCTCTCAAAGATACACTCTGAACTGCTCCATATTCACCTCTTCATCAATTACCTTAGACATTAGGGAATCCATGCACACACTGTCATCCCCACAAAAACATCTCCCTTTGGTGTCCAGCTGGGTCAAACCCACACCGTGCAGCAGCATCGTGGGAGAAGCAGCAGCAGCTGCATCACCTCCAGTCCTGAGCCCCACAGGAGAGAGACAGAACACAGCAGGATGGCAACAAAGGCAACCAGGGACAAACCCTGCACTCTTCTGTANATCAATTACCTTAGACATTAGGGAATCCATGCACACACTGTCATCCCCACAAAAACATCTCCCTTTGGTGTCCAGCTGGGTCAAACCCACACCGTGCAGCAGCATCGTGGGAGAAGCAGCAGCAGCTGCATCACCTCCAGTCCTGAGCCCCACAGGAGAGAGACAGAACACAGCAGGATGGCAACAAAGGCAACCAGGGACAAACCCTGCACTCTTCTGTACATGCCCTGGGCTGCATCAAAAGCAGCCTGGCAAGAAGGCCAAGGGAGGTGACTCTGCCTCCTCAGGTGTGCCCCCACCTACAGAGCTGCCTCCAGCCCTGGCACCAACATCAGAAGGACGTGGAGCTGCTGGAGCGACTCCAGAGGAGGCCACGGAGATGACTGGAGAGATGGAGCAGCTGCTGTGAGAAAAGGCTGAGGGAATTGGGATTGTTCAGCCTGGGGAAGAGAAGCTTCAGGGTGACCTAACTGCAGCCTTGTAGTACCTGAAGGGGCTGACAAGAAAGATAAAGAGACTTTCTAGAAGGGCCTGGGGGAGATGACTGGAGAGATGGAGCAGCTGCTGTGAGAAAAGGCTGAGGGAATTGGGAGTGTTCAGCCTGGGGAAGAGAAGCTTCAGGGTGACCTAACTGCAGCCTTGTAGTACCTGAAGGGGCTGACAAGAAAGATAAAGAGACTTTCTAGAAGGGCCTGGGGTGACATGACAAGGGGGAATGGCTTCCTACTGGTAAAGGGCAGGGATAGATGGGATACTGGAGAGAAATTCTTCCCTGTGAGGGTGGGCAGGCCCTGGCATAGGTTGGGCAGAGAAGCTGTGGCTGCCCCATCCCTGGAAGTGTCCAAGGCCAGGTTGGACGGGGCTTGGAGCAACGTGGGCTGGTGGGAGGTGTCCCTGCCCAAGACAAGGGATTAGAACAAGCTGATCTTTAAGGTCTCTTCCTACTGAGGCCATTCTATGATTCTCCTTCTGCAGACTCCAGTCAATGGGGAGGTCTCTGTCCTGTCCTGGAGCCACTCACACTGCCTGTGTCTCAGCATGTCTTCAGCTGGCAGCTTCACACAGATCTTGAATTGATGACATTCCTTCTGGATCTTTAGCCCTCCCAGCTGATATCATCCTTTGCTGAAGCCATCACGTGTCCTTCATCCTTAAGGTATCACTTCCTGAATCTCAAAATCCCCTTTTTATCAAAATACTCCAGCACTTTTCCTGGCAGTCTAGAGGTCACCTTAAGTGTTTCCCATTCCCAAATGCATGGTTTGACATTTGCTAACATTAAAATCCAGCAGCTATTTCTTCCTCCTCTCCTCTTACGTGGTTCCATCCTGCTGAAGGTGACGCATGGCCCACGTTCCTCGCTGGTGCCCAGGGGCTATTTATCAGGAACAGGCTAATCCTGGATTTGGAAGGTCCCTCTGGGGTTTCCTGCGACAGGGTGGGGGGTGGAGCTGTCTGATGGCCAGGTTTGTTCAAAATTGGTCCCTGAACTGAAATCAAAGATGTTCAGTGTCCTCCTGCTCATCTTCCCTGGGCCAGTTCCTGCAGAGTCCACTCCCCTCTGGCTGCTCAGAAAGCAGGGAGCGGACTCGTGTTTGCTGTGGGGACAAACCTTTTAGCAGAGCTGAAAAGGACAAGGGGGAATGGTTTAAACTAAACGGGGCTCTATTTAGTTTAGTTATAAGGAAGGAATCCTTCCCTGTGGGGGTGGGCAGGCCCTGGCGCAGGCTGGGCAGAGCAGCTGTGGCTGCCCCATCCCTGGAAGTGTCCAAGGCCAGGTCGGATAGGACTTGGAGCAACCTGGGCTGGTGGGAGGCGTCCCTGCCCCTGGCAAGAGGGTGGCACTGGATGACCTTTAAAAGGTCCATTCCAACCCCAACTATTCATGGTTCTCTAAGTGGAGCAACAACAGTGACCAATCACTGGGACAAGGGGAGCTCCTGCAGTGGCAAATGTCCCCACAAGCTGCCAGCACCTAAACTACAGCTCTCAGACTCATCCCAACTGCCAGCAAAGTTTAAGTGTGACATTTAGATGAAATTTTGGTGATTTTTATGGCACATAAATTTTCTTGCCACATACCAGCATGAAGGTTACCATTTCCACTCTCAGGTGTTGATGAACCTCAGCATGGAGGGCCTTGCTTGGCCAGCTGAGCATGGGGAGGCTTTGCAGGGGTGTCCACTGGTGTATTACCATTCTTATGTCACCCATAAGCACAGTATGATGAGAGATCTGTTTGTTGTATCCCCCCAATGCCTGATTTGAGGCAAAGACCTGCACCTTCATCCCCAGCTGGCTGGGCAAGGCAGGACCACATCCATCACAGCATCAACCAGCTGCCCCCTGACACCTGACTTGGGACAGCAGCTCATGTTGGACTGGAGGAATGACTCCTTCTGGCTGAAAGATCCCACCTGAGCCTCAGAGTTAACTGGCAGATACATGGAGGGGAGGACATCTGCTGAGATAGGCCATTGGGAGCACTATCAGACCCAGACTCATTAGAACTCTCATTAATGATCTAGATGAGATTGGGAGAAAACAGCAGGTTAATTACATTTGCCCCTGCTGAGCTGTAGAAGGTTTCAGCATCAGTGGGGGCAGATAAATGACAGGAAGGGTTGTGGCAAAAAATGGCAGATTGTTATAGGGTGGAAAAATGCTCCTTCTAGGGAAAATGATCATCCTTCCACCTCATCAGTGTGAAGGGGAAAGACTGGAGATAAAAGAGCCATATCTGAGGAGCTGCCAGCGAGCTGTGAGATGATGGCTGATAATGAGAGAGGGGAAGGTGGGTTACTAGGGAGTGAATTTTTGCTCTGTGCTTGTATTGCCAAGTGTTAGTTCTTGCCTGGGGCTCCTGGAGACTATCAGAAGGAATACAATTGTTATTATTGATCGCCGCTACAACAGCTCTTGGGGGTTGATGTTCTTGCTTAACCAAAACACCAAGAAACTTATGGAAATGGTGAGTGAAGGAGCTTTATCCACAGGTGAACTTGGAGGAACAGCTCTGTGCACAGGCTGAAATGTCTTAATTGTGTGTCCAAAATGCTGCAGAATCCTGGAAAAAGTCAGGAGGAAGCAGTGACACAAAGTAAATTAACTGAGCTGAAAGAGGAGCAGCTGCCCCACCAGCAACTATCATAGGCCTCATCAACAAGGAGATGTGGAAACACTGAAGGAGAAAACATGTTGTCTGTTCTCTCTAGTTCAAATGTGAACCCAGAAATGAGCTGCACAGTGGCAGGATACACACGTGGAGCCAGAGCTGCAGAGCCAGTGAACCAGTGGCACACAAGGTCAGCCCTGGGCAGGTTGCAAAGAGCTGGAAAAACAAAAAGAAAAACAGGAAATTGTGAACAAAATAGTCTCAGCATTACACTGGGACAAAGAACCTGAAGTGTCCAAGGCCAGGTTGGACAGGGCTTGGGGCAACCTAGGCTGGTGGAAGATGTCCCTGCCCATGGCAAGGGGTGGAACTGTATGTGCTTAAAGGTCCCTTCCAACCCAAATCATCCCATGATGCCATTATCTGGCTGAAAAACCATCACTCCACAGCAGCACAGCACCACAGCTCAGTGGTATTTGGCCTCCTTTTTGTCATGGGAGGGTTTGGGAGAGTTTGGGAAGGGAAGATGTGGAAAGGGAAGGGAAAGACAATTGTTGATCCACAGAAAGAAATATTTCAAAAGAAAATATTTGAAGAAGAAGTGACAACAAAATGCCACCTTTCAAAGGTAGAAATACGTGTGTGTGTCTGTCCCAAGTTCTGCTCCATAAACTGAGTCAGAATTTCACTAAAATCTGCCAACTTAAAGCAGCTGCAGTCTGAGTGGTCTCTGAAATCACTACAATGAAAGACTAAATGTACTTAAACCCATTTCTAAAGGCAGAAACTTCAAAAAAGAGGGAGAAGATATTCAAGGCAAATGTGGAAGTCTGACTACTTAAAACAGCTTCTGAGGACAGAGACAAGGCAGCAAGGCCAGCACTGCTTGAGAGCAGCATTAATGCACAAAATGAAAGCTAGTTCTCTAATGCTGCCAAAATAATTCCTGCATGTCAGGAGGAGCAGACCCACAACTTCAAGAAGGATGAGATCCTCACCCCTGGCCCTGGCACGGGGATTTCAGCCATTCCAGATAATAATAGGAGTGGAGCTCATGGCTGGGAGGCATTCACAGGAAACTGAGAAGAACATCTAAATGGGAAAGAAAGAACTGAAAAGCACTTGCAGTCAGGGGCACAAAGGTTTCTGTTGAGCTGCTCATAGGCCTTGGTGCATCTGAGACACGCAAGTCTGTCTCGGGTTGAGCTGGCAAAATGCCAACTGCCCAAGTACTGAGAAAAAGGGTTCCTTTCCCCCCTAACCAACCAGCCAAGGGAAAAAGAGGGAGAGGGGAAAAAACCTCCAAACTAAGCTTATGCTGAAACTTACTGTATGTATTTACACAGAAAAGAGAAAATTAAGAGAAAACTACAATATAACACACACTTACACAAGTTATATATAACAAGAAATAACCTCCCACTCCCCAGTTAATACAAAGTCTGTTACTCTAGATGTGTAAGTACTCTAAAAGACACCTAGCAAGAAACAGAAAGAGTAACAACAAAATGTTTCTACTTCCCTGAACTCAAACAAAAGGCAAGTAGCAGCAGCAGGAGGAGCAAGGCCTAGCACAGCAAAACAACTCCAGCACGTCCTGCTTGTATGTCGGCCATGGTGGAACTGACTAAGCCACTCCCACACACTGGATTTTACCTCTCTTGAGATGATGTCGTAATATGGTATGGAATACAATATTACTGGCTAGAAGAAGTCAGCTGTTAGCTAGCCCAGCCCAGCTCAAGTCAGCTGACAATTCCAGGCCTAGTCTGAACTTTAAAACCTAAATTTTAGGCCTTTCTGGCTAAACTCATAACATAGCCTTACCGAAATTAATAAATGAGTGCTGTAGGGCATAGATTAAAAAAAATAAACCTATGTATAAATAAGTGGTTGTCAGCTACCAACCACTCACTGGAATACACATTGTGTAAGCAGTGATCAAGTCTCACCCAGGCACCAGCAATTCAGCAGAAGAAATACAAAAGGTGTGAAATCAGCATTTTTAACTTATGAGCTTGTTATAAACTCCCTAATCCAAGAGAAGAAACCTTCAGGATAAGAGGGATAGACGAAAAGGCTTCAGCTGAGTTCTGGGTTAGTATGGAGCTCCCTGGGCAGATCCAGCTCAGGCTGTTGAGATGCTGAAGGGCTGGAGCAGCTCTGGGAGCAGCAAAGGCTGAGGGAGCTGGGGCTGTTCAGCCTCCAGAGGAAACACTGAGAGGGACCTCCCCATGGCTGGCAGTGCCTGCAGGGAGGGGGCAGAGAACAGACCAGGCTCTGCTCTGGGGCCCAGCAATGGCACAAGAGGAACCGGCAGGAATTGATGCCCAGGAAGTTCCACTTGGACATGAGAAAGAACTTCTTTGCTCTGCAGTGCCCCAGCACTGAACAGATTGTCCAGAGAGGGCGTGGAGTTTCCTCACTGAGGATATTCCAGAACCCTCTGAACACAATCCTGTGCCAGGTGCCCTGGGGTGGCCCTGCTGGAGCAGGAGGTGGGTCCAGATGAGTCACTATGGCCCCTTCCAGCCTGACCCATCCTGAGCTTCTGTGATATGGAAGACATTGAGTATGTGTGGTAGTTTAAAGAACATATTGAATGGGCTTTGATGGAGCAGAGGATCCCACACCAGTGAGGGACCAGCTAGAAAGGGCACAACATCACCTCTGCCTCCTCTGCATTTTCTTTGCCCACCTGTGATGTAATAGGTCAGCTGGACCTCAGGGTCAGTTTACCATCAATCAATCCCTGTCTCTGCTGAGTGACTGAAATGACATGCAAAGGAGGGGAAAGGTGTCCCAGCTTTGTCTGAGATCATTAACAACATTTGCATGAAGCACCAACCTTTAAGAGAAATGGTCTGAGCTGAACTTCAGATGAAATCACTGACCCGTTATCCCCAAAAGAAAGTACAAACAGTGTGACATTTCAGAGCATGGCCTCTGTGGTGACTCTGACATTAGAAAGAGAAAACAACATTAGACTACAAGAAGAGTTTACATCAGCTCCAGACATCGAGGCTGCCTGGAAACAACCAGGTCCAGTGCCATCCCAGCACTGCCCACACTCCCAGCACTGGTGTGCCAGTCTGGACTGAGGAAGAGCCACACACAGCACGTTATAAGCCAAACCAGATATTGATGGGCTACATATCTAAGCAAAAATGAAGATGTAAATTGAGATATTCTTGCATAGGAAGAGCACTACACATTTTAGGCACCTTAAACCACGGTGAGTTAGCGGACAGATCATGACAGAAAACCTAGGAAAATGGAAAGACTATTTTAAAGGGTGGACAGACAAACCCCTGCGTATAAATTGTGATCTTTTAACAACCAAGAACATCCCTCTTAAAACAATCAGCTGAAGCTCTAATTACAGTGTCACCAGATGATGATTTTCATACAGAGTGGTGAGAATGGTCAGGCTCTGACAACTGGTGAGCTCCCGCAGCAAACTGGTGGCCTGACACACCTGCCCAGAGAGAAGAGCCATTACTCAGTAGCTACTCAGGGCTGGTCCAAGGCACAGCAATCTTTGGAGCAGAGCTGTCAAGTTCTTGCAAAAGACACCAACAGCATTGATTCATAATGGTGATGTTGATGTAGGAGCATCCCAGCACACGAAGAGGCTCCTTCACAGGCCTGTGAAACCTGAACATGTCTACCTGCATCCCCCTAGCACAAGCTCAAAGCCACACCTGTGCACTGCAGAGAAGCATCTCAACGGCTGCTGGGAGGCTCCAGAGGAAGGAGGGCAACCTCAGGCATGGATCTCTCAAGATTATAACAACATCCAGGTGGATTCAAGAGGAACTGATGAGACACTGAAGGGCTGGATCCAGAGCGAGTCCAGAGGAGGCCACGGAGATGCTCCAGGGCTGGAGCCCCTCTATTCTGGAGCCAGGCTGGGAGAGCTGGGGGGCTCACCTGGAGAAGAGAAAGCTCCAGGGAGACCTGAGAGCCCCTACCAGTGCCTAAAGGGGCTCCAAGAGAGCTGGAGAGGGACTTGGGACAATGGCCTAGAAGGACAGAACAAGGGGGAATGGCTTCCCACTGCCAGAGGGCAGGGTTAGATGGCATATTGGGAAGGAATTCTTTGCTGTAAGGCTGGTGAGGCCCTGGCACAGGTTGTCCAGAGAAGCTGTGGCTGCCCCATTCCTGGAAGTGTCCAAGGCCAGGCTGGACAGAGCTTGGAGCAACCTGGGTTGGTGGAAGGTGTCCCTGTCCATGGCAGGGGGTGGAACTAGATGAAATTTAAGGTCCCTTTCCATTCATTGATTCTATGATTTCCAGAGGTATCCTAGCCCTGCAGCTGCAGGAAGGTGCCAGTGGGATTGCCAGAGGTGATGAAGCTCCTTCGTGCCTCCACTTGCAGGCTGAGCTGCAGGACAGAGGAACAACCTGCACAAGAACACCTCAAACACCCAAGGGCAGCCTGACCCTGCAGGTCACTGTGCCATGGGGGGACACCCTCCATCACCCAAAGCTCAAGAAATTTATGTGACTCACTAACTTCAGGACTTCTCATGTTGACTGAACACCTAAGAATCTCTGAGAGTGCAGCACAGGGGTGCCACTTCCCTTAAAGCGCAGGAATAGCTGTTCTGCCTTTCACAAAGCAGTCATGCGGCTCAGCACTCTGCAGGTGGGGAGTTGGTGCTGGTACCTGACCATCGCTACAGAAGTGTCTTACAGGTTGGGCACCCAATACAGCAGGTTTGCTGTGGAGAAATAATTAACAAATGCTTGAGTGGAAAGATGTCAGGCCCTGGAGAGAAGGAGGTCATCAAGATTTTGCCATCCTAAGACATCATTTTCCAAACAGTTGCCACACAACTGCGCTGTGTGACTGCTGCTGCAGCCTCTGCCCTGTGCTGAACTGCAGCCCTTCCTGCCCACTTCTGCACCCAGAAACACCTCACCTCAGTCAGATAGTCTGGGGAGGGATGACATTTTATTGCAACTCCCTTGACGTTACAGACAACAAAATGGAATCTCTGTAATGCTTTGGAACCAGGAGAACTCAGAGAAGGAGCTCAAAGCATTACCTGTGGTTTCCTTGACAGAGTATGACCCACACGATGACTTCCCTGAGTGAGATTATAGAGCTGTCACTCACTGCCACCACACAGCACGGAAATTACCAGATCAGGCTGATGATGAATGTCTTGTCTTCACATTAAACACAGGCTGCTCTGATCCCATTGCCCCCCTCACTGGTACAGCTTAGGGAAGGCAGGGGGAGAGGGGGAAGGGGCAGAATTGCAGCAGAGCCTCAGCCTGGCTGTCAAAAGCAGGGAGATGTGTGGGCACTCACACACTACAGTTCTTGCCAACTTTCGGGGGTTTGTCACTGATCTTATGATATTTAGCACATTTTTTGAAGTCCCACCTTCTGGACTCAGGAGCTCGTCACGACTTTCATTCTAATGCTTTTTTTTATTTTTTTTTCTGGAAAACATTATGAAAACATTAACTCATCTATCTCCCCAAACCTCGGAAAGAAGGAGGTGAATGAAATGTCCCAAACTGTGAGTTCTCCAAGGACTTCTTTCCCTCCTCACAGCTGAGGTTTGAACCTGCTGTTTGCCAACACGGTGATTGAGGAAAGGCTCAATGACAGATTCACAAATCGCATCACCCCTGAAGAGAGTGACACCACATTCCTCAGCAGTGGGGCACCATTTTCCGTCATCTTCTGATTCCAGATGGTCTCCAAGCAGGATAGTGTAGAGAGCTGGAGAAGGGCTCAAAAGGAGCCAAAGCCTGAGCATGCACAGTACTGAAGAGGATGCTTTGAAAAGACAGTGGGGAGAGAGGAAGATGCTGAAAACCCGGGCCAGGGAGGGGATTGTCCCACTCTACTCTGCACTGGGGCAGCCTCACCTGCAATGGGGGGGCAGTCTGGGGGGATACAATGTAAGGGAGAGACTGAGCCATTGCAGAGTGTCCAAAGGAGGGACACAGAGACAAGCAAGAACCTGCAGGGGAAGTGTGTAAGGACACTGAGGGCACTTGGTGTGCTCAGCTGGAGAAGAGGAGACTGAGGACAGACCTCAGTGCAGGGACAACTTCCTTGGCAGGGGCAGAGGAGGGGCAGGCACTGATCTCTGCTCTGTGGGGACCAGGGACAGCACCCAGGGAATGGCCTGGAGCTGTGTCAGGGCAGGGTTAGGTTGGATCTCAGGGAAAGGTTCTTCCCCCAGAGGGTGGTGGGCACTGAGCAGGCTCCCCAGGGCAGTGGGCACAGCCCCAAGGCTGCCAGAGCTCCAGGAGGGTTTGGATGATCCTCTCAGGGACAGAGTGTGACTCTTGGGGATGGTCCTGTGCAGGGCCTGAAGTTGGGAGTGGATTATCCTTGTGGGTCCCTCCCATCTCAGCATATTCTGTGTTTCTGTGAACCCTCCAGTACAGAATGTGGTCCAGGAAGAGGCAGAGTTGCTGCTTTAGCCCAGCCTGTGGGCTCTGATTTAAAGGGTTGTGCCTTCTGGAGTCCAAATGACCAATAAGTGCTCGTCGCTTTTAAGAAAGCCCTTGTGCCTTGCCATAACTCACCACTGATTGCCTACATTTTCTTAAAAGAGCTCATTTGGAGTTGATTTAAGCACTCCTGGGGAGGGCAGGCAGGAGGGGTGAGGTGATTTACAGACCTGGTGTCAGCTGCAGAAGCAGCACAGGCTTTCCTGCCCTGAGCAGTGATGTTGGGGCCTGGCTGGAGAGTTACTGTGGGGACTGGGAGGGCCAGGGACCCCCCAAAAAGTCCTGAAGATGATCCATGGTAATGATAAATTATTCTTCTCTCTCTTCAAGGGATGCATGCATGTATTTGCTGTGTATCATGGATCCCAGAGGTTAGATGGTGCTTGCAGTTGCATTTCACCACTGTAATTTGGGGAGGGCATCCCACCAGTCTGGGCTGCAGAGCCTGGGACACAGTTCAGCTGAGAAATTGCAGCTGTTGAGAAAGAGACTCACTGCTTTGGACTCCACTGACAGTCAAGAGTGCAAAGATGACTTTCAGGCTTGGTCAGCCAAATACCACTGGACAGTGAGATCAGCTGTGCCCATCCACAGTGGGCTGATCCCTCTTTTCTTTAAAGTGACACCCCTGCAAGGGCTTCCAATGAGAACTTGTGTGGATCCTGAGGGCAGTAGGTTTTGCACCTCTAGATGCCTTGCTGCTTTACAAACATCTCCTCCTGGTGCCTCCTGGCTCTGCAGACACCTGCTCCACTGCAGAGAGCCATGGAAGCAGAGGCAGGGGCTCAGGAAAGTGGGGAGGCAAATCCCTGATGGCTTCCTGTTCCTGTTCATTGCAGGATGTTTCTGCTGAGCATCACACCCGTGACAGAGATGGCTGAGAATGACAGGCAAGTGCTTTCCAACACTGTGCAGCTCTCCCTTCTCACCCACAGCCTGCTGTGGAGCACAGACATCCCCAGCAGTGGGCTGGCAGGTCCCTGCAAAGCTCTGTCTCCTGACAAGCAGTAGAAAAGCAGGAATAACGCAAACTTTTAATGACATATATCCTACTTTTAGTGTGCTGCCTCTTTAAAACACTGTAACTGATATTTCTGTACATTCCTATTTGGAAGGACTAAAAAAAAGACTGAGAAGAGGAATAACAAGGAGAAATGGGCAGAATGGGGAGATTTTTGCTGTTTTTCTCTCCCTGTGCCAAGTCCCCTCTCCATTACTGCCCTCCCAAATCAAGAGCAAGGCCAACCAAGCAAGCACCTACTCCACACATGCCCCAGTGAGGTGTAGAAAAAGATCAGTGTCTCTCTGCTGTTCATTGTTCCCCACCCAAGATCCTTGTCTCTGATTCCTCCCTGGATGAGGACTGGAGAGCTTGTCAGAACAGGGCCTGGTTTCCATAGCAAACCCAGCGTTTTGAGATGGAGAGGCTCAGCCCTGCATTCACCAGAGCTGCAAAGAAAAGCATTTATTTTTCCCCCAAGCATGAAGGACATGGAGAACTCTAATGCCACGTGTGGTTTAGATTTCACAAGCTTCTTCAAAGCAGAAGCAGACTGCGAGTGAGTGCCTGCTGGCAGCTTTTCTAACTCAACACATGGGCTGAAGCCTGAGCGATTCAGAGCTGAGTTGTGCTCCCAGTTTCTCAGTTTCTTGGTCTCACACCATATCCAAGCATTGGTGGTGGTCACACAGAGGGAGGGTGTGTTGCCCTTGGCCCACGGGCACTGCTGGGCAGCAGAGAGAGAAACCAGCACAAGGGCAAAACCATCAGAACCTCCACAGCAGGGGCGGGAGGACAGGGTAGAGGGGCAGTCTGTGGCTATGAGATGGAGATGGCCAAGAGTGCTGCATCCTGTGGGAGGCAGGAGAAGTGGAAGCAAGGTTCACACACGTGAGATTAAAGGCCAGAGTCTGGAAGGCATAGGGGGAGAGCCTGGGCATTGTCATGGCCAAAAACAATTAAGCAGGGTGGGACACCCTGGCCATGGGACATGTTCTCAGCTCTGCTCTGCCCCATCCTGCCCAGTGGTGATCCTGCACAATGCTCCCAGAGAAGCTGAGACTGAGCTGTGGATGTTCCACCACCCTACAGCAACAGTGAGGGGTCACCCACGCTCCAGCAACCATGAAAACATCCCAGGTCACAGTCATGTCCAGCATTTCTGCTCCCCACACAAAGCTGCTCGCACAGGGACAGCTCTTGCTGCATGAAAAATGGTGGACAGGACACTTGCCACATCCATCTCCCCATGCACAAATCCAAACACTAAAACAGCATTTCCAACAGCTGATCAGTGTTGTGGAACTGCTGATTTGTGGTTCTGCTGTGTGAATCCAAATGGGTGAGTTATTTCATCTTTTCCCACCTACAAACCACTTGAAAAATTAAACCCATGCTCGCAGCAGCTTCTCCACAAAGGATGGTGCTGGGAGGGAAAACTTGTTTAGCTGACAAAGGAGACAAAGAGACCCTTCCAAGGGTCACAGAGGGTTACAGACAGCAAGGGAAATTATTTCTATCCTCCCCTGTGACTGGGGATCCCAAGCTCAGTCAACACAGACTTTGTTCAAATCAGTCACTGTGGTGTCCCTGCAAGGCTTTGCGGCCTGGGAAGAGCTGGAGGGCAGTGGTGACATCTTTGCCTGCACAGGGACAGCCCCAAACTCCCAGAGGCACAGAGGAATCAATCCTTTCTGAACTGGTCCTTGGTATGTAGTACTGAAGCACCTGTCCCCAAGAGAAGAGGGGACACAGGTGCAGCTGCAGTGACAGATACAGGGCAGCAGTGGCAGTCCTGTCCCCAGGACTGGGGCAGGGGACACCGTCCTGTGCCATGTCTGTGTCCTCCAGAACCAGCTCCCGTGCAAGGCAGGCAGTGCAGGCGTCTATCCCTCCTCCAGATGGAGAGATCTGCATTTGCAGTGAAAATGAAATTCGTAGCAATGAAAAACAAGAACAACTCTGCTGCAGCCATTCACCTCCTTCCTCAGGCAGAGAGCACGGAGTGCCTGCGGTGGGGACTGGCCAGGAGAGGCAGGAGGGGACCAAGGGCTGTCCTCTGAGAGGTCTCACCTTTCTCACAGCAGCACCAAGGGGAGGACAAGCACTGAGCTCTCCCTGTGCTGCCATCCTCGTGCAGGAATGCACCAAAGCCTGGGTGAATGTGCTGGTGAGAATGCCCTCGGCCCCAGCTCCCCCCTGGCTTTTTCCTGGCTATGGAATGCTCGGGCACAGAGCGCTGTGCAGGTGGAAGGGAACACTCTGTTTCCCGGCGTGGTGCCGGCCCCGTGCCCAGATGCCTTTTGGAGACACTCTGCCACTCTGCTTCCTCCTCTCCTCTGCCCCATGACATTCCCTTTCCCGTGGGAGGTGAGAACAGCCCGTCCCGGCATCCTGTGCCCAAACCGGCTTCCATGGCTGGGAACACACCCCGTGCCCTGGTGCAGGAGGAGAATTCCAAACGGATTTCCAAGTGCCTGCTGGTTAAGGAAGGGCAATAAAGGAGGGAAGATGCTCTTTTATATATTAATTACACATCAGCTCACTTGCTCTAGAGCTACATTGGGAGGACATGAAGAATTACTGCACTAATTAGGGAATAAATGACCCCAAATCCTCCCCAGCAGTGGTCTCCCGGCCCTGGCAGCCATTTGATAACAGCAAAGAAAAACCTCAGATTTCACTACAGAACAGAACAACAAGCAGCCACACATTCAGCATTTCAGCATTCCCCTGTCAGAGCACAGGAAAGTTATTTGTCCCACTGGAATCAGCCAGAGCTGCTCTGTATAACCCTCCCAGCATATCACCCGTTTGATTTGGGGACTAAGATATTTTTCCTCCAGCTGAAATATCTGTAGCAGCACATCAGAGCAATGACCAGGGGCAGCTTTCACTCCTCTGCAGCTCATCCCAAGCCAGAACCTCAGCAGCCTGTGCATTCTTAATTGACAGAATTAGGAAGCTTATTTGAAGAATACTTGAGTCCTCAGAGTCTAATTTCCTGCTATATAAATAATACATCAGCAACAGCAGTCCCTGTGAAAAATAAATAAATAAATTTAAACCAAAAACTAAGACGCCCAGATGAATATTCCAACTTCCATCACACTGTGAAAAAGCCTTTGCAGAGGTTTTTCACAATAGCCCTCAACTGCATCGTACCATTTCTCGCCTCGTCTGATTTAACGAAGGGGACAGGAGTTGAAAATGAGACTTGCAGGCCTCAGTGCTGCAGGCGTGATCACACCTTCTGATGAGCACAGCCAGAGCTGGGCTTGCCAAAAGAAACACTTCAGTCTCATAGGACTCAGCCTTCAGCTGTCCATCCAGTGAAAGCCACCAGAGCAGCACTAGGAGACCCCCAGCCCCATCATCTGGGCTGAAGGGTCCACAGCAGCAAAGCACCATGCAATTCTCTCTCAGTGCCAATGCCAGTGCTCCCAGTTCAGCCACAGAATCACAGACTGGTTTGGGTGGGAAGGGATTTTACAGCTCATCTCATTTTTGGGGCATTCCCTGCTGTTGCAGACCCGGGGCTGGCACAGCTCCAGGATATTCAACAGCAAGTGCTTATGTTATTAAAATCCCGCTGCTGTACATCCATATTGATGGCTGGGGAGGGGATGGGAACTGCACAGGCATCTGTGATTTGGGCAGATCACAACTTTTTATGGCTGAATTTGCAGCTGCAAACTCCTTCAACCAGGTCTAGCTCCAGGTCCAGGGTCAGTCTGGGGTATCAGACTGGAAAGTGCTGCTCTGGCCTCACTGCACCCTCTGCCATGGGCAGAGACACCTTCCACCAGCCCAGGTTGCTCCATGCCCTGTCCAACCTGGCCTTGGACACTTCCAGGGATGGGGCAGCCACAACTTTTCTGCCCAACCTGTGCCAGGGTCTCCTCACTCTCATAGCCAAGAACTTCTTCCTAACATCTAATCTAAGCCTCTCCCATTTTAATTTAAAACCCTTGTCCCTCCTTGTTCTGTCACTACCTGCCTGTGTAAAAGCATCTCCATCTTTGCCATCTCCCACAGACCAAGAAGCAAACAGGCCTCTGAAAGGCTAAACGGAGTTGAGAAGGAGAGCTCCAGGACTTCATCAGAAGTGTTTCCGCAGCACAAATATTTGTATTCCTCTGATGTGGGATTTCCAAGCACACACTCGACTCCAGCAGGGAGAGCCTGCAAACACGAGCAAGGTTTCTCTGTACTAACTACTTGCTTCCTTCTTCCATCTCTCTGGCTTTCTATTATTTTTATTGTGCCTGAACCAGGCAAATGTAGCTTCTGGCAGGAGAACTAATCAATGGGTGCTCTCACCAGAGGCAGAGAGGCTCACAAGATGGAGAGCACACAGGAGAACTTGGGGTGCCTGGCTGCAGTGTAACCCCTCAGACTGTGTCTTTGCCTCACAGAATCATGGAATCACAGCATCAATCAGGTTGGAAAAGCCGTCTAAGGCCATTGAGTCCAAGTGTTCCCCCAGCACTGCCAAGGTCACCACTAACCCACGTCCCCAAGTGCCACATCCACAGGGCTTTGAAATCCCTCCATGGCTGGGGATGCCCCCACGGCCCTGGACAGTCTGTGCCAATGCCTGACCACAATTTCCACAAACCAATTTTCCCCAATATCCAACCTAAACATGCCCTGGCACAGCGTGAGGCCACTCCCGCTCCTCCTGTCCCTGTGCCCTGGAGCAGAGCCCGACCCCCCGCCCCGGCTCCCCCCTCCTGGCAGGGATTGCAGAGCCAGAAGGTCCCCCCTTGAGCCTCCCTTTCTCCAGGATGAGCCGCCCCCAGCTCCCTCAGCCCCTCCTGCTGCTCCAGCCCCTTCCCAGCTCCGTTCCCTGCCCTGGACACACTCCAGCCCCTCAGTGTTCTTCTTGTAGTGAGGGGCTCAGGACTGAGCCCAGGATTCGAGGTGGGGCACCAGCAGTTCCCATCACAGGGGGTTGTACAGGGATGGAGAGGCATTCCCACCTATCCCATGCACAGCCCTCAGGTGCCATGAAGGGATACAGTGGGAAGCACCCAGGGCAGAGGTGCCAGGCACCCCGAGCCCCTGCTGCTGATGCACCCAAGGCATGAAACAGAGTGGAGACCACAGCCCTGGCTGCAGCCTGTAGCTGCTCTGGTACAGACACCTCCACAGGAACCTCTGCTGCCACCACAGCCATTTAGAGAATCACTGAATCATTAAAGTTGGAAAAGATCTTCAAAACCATTGAGTCCAAACTTCAGCTCCCTTTCCAGAAGCCCCATAGTTTCAAGGAATTTCCCTTGTTCTCACCTGATGGGATGAGCAAAACAGGAAGGACTGTGGGAAATGGAGCTGTTCCTTCCCCCAGCTCTGCCTCGGAGGACCAGCATCATCTCCACCTCAGAGAGCTGAAATCTGGAGCAAACACTGCAGACAAAGGGGCCTGTTAGAAACAGTACTGCCAATAAATAATTCATGAGAGAGAAGTGGTGAGTCTCCAGGGAGCCAGCACAGGGATCTGTGAATCTGGATGAGTTTGCAGTGCTTTAATTATGCAAATTGACAAATGTCTCTACACTGAGAAATTCTGCTAGTCCTGCAAAAGAGCAAGAGCTGGAAAACAGCAAGAATTTCCCAAGGCTGTGTGCCCAGCCAGCTGCCAGCCACAGCTGGCAGGGTGAACCTCACCAAGGCCCCTCTGGAACTACCTCTGCTCCTTGGAAGGGCAGCCAGCAGCAGCCCCATGCAGTGCCTTGACAGCTTCCCCTGTCCTGCACACCCATGGCCTCAGCCCCTGTCTTGCACCAGCACCTTCACACCCAGCTGGCTCAGGGAGTGGGGTGAATGTCCAACTTGGGGGCGTTGCAAGATCACAGGTTATGACTTCATAGTATCATAGAATCATAGAACATCCTGAGCTGCAAGGAACCCACAAGGATCATCAAGTGCAACTCCTGGCCCTGCACAGATACTCCAACAATTCCACCCTGGCCCTTAGAGCATTGTCCAAATGCTCCTGGAGCTCTGGCAGCCTTGGGGCTGTGCCCACTGCCCTGGGGAGCCTGCTCAGTGCCCACCACCCTCTGGGGGAAGAGCCTTTTCCTGAGATCCAACCTGACCCTGCCCTGGCACAGCTCCAGCCATTCCCTGGGTTCTGTCACTGGTCACACAGCAGAGATCAGAGCTGCCCCTTGGGAGGAGCTGCAGACCCTCATAAGTTCTGACCTCAGTCTCCTCCAGCTGAATAAACCAGGTGACCGTGGGCTCCCTCATGCTGGTCCTGAGCTCTGTATGAGAAGGAAGGACCCGCAGCTGGGACAGATCACTTATGCCAGGACAGATCCAGGGACAATCCCCCACGGTTGGTGAGGCAAAGACTTTGCCTGTGCAAGAGACTTTTGTCACATGGAGCTTTCGGAAAGCTGAGCCTCCCTTGGTCTGTCAATGGGCCAGGAAGAAATAGGGCAGAAAGCAAAGGAATCCAGGGCACCAGGGGCTGGCAGTGTCCCCAGCAGCAGTGCCCACGTGGGGCATGTGGAAATCAGCTCCCTTACAGAGTAGGAATCCCGAGACCCCAGACCTGCCTCCTCCTTCTTCTGCCCAACACACCCTTTGTCACTGGAGTAGATTGATTAGGTGTCTGATCCAGCCTGATTAGAACAGAACCAAGGACTGGGCAGAGCTGGCTGAGAGCAGGAGGATGGGCACAGGGAACCCTGTCCCGGAGAAGGACATCTTGGGCTGTGGGTCATGAGGAAGAGGAGCCACCCAAGGGCACTTCCACTGCTGTGCCCACCCCCCTGTGGCTCTGCACAGGCAGGGCTGTAGAGCTGAGGGGCTGGGTGGGACAGAGCATCCCACTCCTGTGCTGGCTAGTTACAGACCCCAACTCCTCTCTGTAAGCTCTTCAGATAGTGCTAATATCCCCAACTCCATAACCAGGCAATGGTTTCATTTCTGAAAACTGACTTTTCTTCAGTTTTGAGGAAAAATATTTGGTTTTCTCTAAAAATATGCAGTCCTCTGTTACCCAAAGCCAGACACTTTCACTGAAAAATTAACACTGCTTCTGAATTATTTTTGTGCTTGTCTCTTTGGAAGAAGGTGGGAGAAGGAAGGAAGGGAACTGTATCATTGAAAAAAAATGGGAAAATGTCAATGCAAACCATATTTCATGCAGAAATGCCTGGTTTGATTGAAAACCCATTTTCTCACAAAATAAATTTTTCATGAAAACTGTGTCAGAGCCAAATCCAAACAGGGACAAGCTGGAGTGGAGGCAAGTCACCTGGCTCCTCTGATGCTGATTTATGCCAAGCTGCACCCTGGAAGCAGGATCTGGTGGCAGCCGCCTTGACCTGTCAGGTGTACAAAAAGTGGCTGAAGCTCCCATTCCCAAGGCAAAGCGGGGGACAACGAGGGTCTGGATTTTGCTTAGGCTCTTCCCAGCTCCTTGGCATCATATTGCTGGTTGCACTGGTGCCTCCCCAAGCAAACCAGCCTCTCCCCTCCCATTTCTGGGAGCCTGATGGTGGGGCAGGATGAGGGCAATGAAATGCAAGGTCTATTCAGGGGTGACCTGCTCTGCTCCAAAACCCAGCTGGCACAGCTCACAGCAGGACCAGTGGGGCGTGGCCCTGCACCACAGGGTCCCCAGGAGTTCCCCACTGTTCTTCAGAGGGCTCCAGGAGAGATGGGAAATGTGGCATCCCCAAAACTGTCAGCTCCACACGAGTTCAGAGCAACTCATCTGAGGTTCCTCCCTGTCCCAATGCACCCATCACTCTGTGGATGGAAAAAGCTGAGGGCCTCAGGGCAGCAGCAGCAGCAGCATGTGACACATCTCACCCTGTCAGTGCCTGCAGAGGTGTTCAATGAAAGCAGGAAGAGCAACCAGCCCTCCAGGTCACTTGGGATGTTTTGCCATCAGCTCTGTGCTGGAGGCAGGACAGTGCTGGACAGAGTACCCAGATCTCCATTTCTCAGACACTCTTCCCTCAGGGGTTTTCCAATAGCTGCTGGTGTGTTAAAGGTCATCACTTATTGCAGGCTGGTGCTCACACCCATGACCAGGTCACAGGTTGATGCTTTGGAGGTGCAGGGTCTGCCCTTCATCTTATGCAGGTGCCCCCACGGCAGGGACAGAGCCAGGTGAGAGCACACACCTCCCAGCACTCCAAGCATGGCCACTGGAGCTGCTGATCACATGGAGAACAAGGAATGAAGACCTTTGGACACAGGTGAGGCATTTCAAGTCCTTTAGCCCAGTTCTGAGTCCCTCACTACAAGAAGGACACTACAAGAGCTGGAGCATGTCCAGGAAAGGGAATGGAGCTGGGAAGGGGCTGGAGCAGCAGGAGGGGCTGCGGGAGCTGGGGGGGCTCAGCTGGAGAAATGGAGGCTCAGGGGGGACCTTCTCTCCAACTCCCTGCCAGGAGGGGGGAGCCGGGGTGTGGGGTCAGCCTCTGCTCCGGGAACAGGGACAGGATGAGAGGAAATGGTCTCAAGCTGTGCCAGGGGAGGTTCAGATTGGACATCAGGAGGAATTTCTTCACCGAAAGGACTGTCAGGCACTGGAAGGGGCTGCCCAGGGAGGTGGTGGAGTCCCCATCCCTGAAGATGTTCAAGGATGTGGCATTCAGTGCTCTGGGTTGGGTGACAAGGTGGTGATTGGTCACAAGTTGAACTCAGTGATCGTTGTTACAGGTTTAGCCAGGTGGGCCTAAATTTAGGTTCTAAAGTTTAGACTAGGCCTGGAATTGTCAGCTGCCTTGAGCTGGGCTGAACTAGCTAACAGCTGACTTCTTCTAGCCAGTAATATTGTATTCCATACCAAATTACATCATCTCAATAGGAGTAAAATCCAGTGTGTGGGAGTGGCTTGGGGAGTTGCTTCGTGGCTGTTGCCCCAGCAGGACACGCCGTGCCGTCCCAGCAAGGATGGGGAGGCCCAAGCCCACAGCACCGGCTCCCCATCATGTTATCTTAGGGAAGTAAAATGTTTGTTCTTAATTCTTCTCTCTGCTTAAGTCTGTCTTTGGGAGACTGACTTCTTTAGAATGATTTGTAGTTAGAATGGTAAAATTTGTGCTTACTGGGGAGTGGGAAGTTCTTTCTTGTTATACATAACTTGTGTGTGTGTTATATTGTAGTTTTCTCTTAATTTTCTCTTTTCCATATAAATACATGTAGTTAGTTTCAGCATAAACCTGGTTTGGAGTTGTTTTTTTCCCTCTTCCCCATCTTTCCTTTTCACTCTGTCTTAAAACAGTTGGCATTTTGCCAGCTCAACCTCTTAGACAGATAAATGGTGGAGATGCCAGCGGCTTTTCCACCTTCAGTGATTCTGGGATTCAGTGACCAGGAACTACCTATGAAAAAGGTGTTCTGACCATAACCCCCTTCCTGGTGATCAGCTCCCATGCACTGGTTACCCACTGCACATCCATCTATACCACAAGAACCATGTATTACTCATCCCCTGCACCTCCAAGCAAAGGTTTGGATACAGGTCTCTCTGCACTGCCCTTCATGTTCCACAGTCGTCAGGGCTGGGAATGCATCAGCTCCAGCCACCCTTCCACCTGCCCTGGCCCTTGCAGATGTGCTCTGAGAGCTGAGAGCTCCCCTGTGCCAGCAGGACATGTCCCTGCACACAGAGAGCACAAAGGGCATGTCCAGCCCAGACCTGCTACAAGAGTGGAGGAACATACCATGATCCTATTGCAGAGCCAGAATTTGCCAGACAGATCTGCTTCTTTGCCCTGGAACCAGGTAGAGAGACTCCTCACTTGCTGCAGCATTCGGTCCAGAGAACCATAGAACCATGGAATGGTTTGGGCTGACATCTCGTTCCACCTCCTGCCATGGGCAGGGTCACCTTCCACTAGCCCAGGTTGCTCCAGGCCAACCTGGCCTTGGACACTTCCAGGGATGGGACAATCACAGCTTCTCTGGGCAACCTGTGCCAGGTCCACACCAACCTCAGAGCGAGGGATTTCTTTCTAACATCTAATCCAAATCTACTCTCTCCCACTATAAAGCCATTCCCCTTTGTCCTGTCCCTCCTTGACCCTGTCCAAAGTTGATGGCCATGTTTCTTGGGCACCACTGAGACTCTTGCAGGGCTGCACTGNTCCTCCTCCTCCTCCTCCCTGGGACAGACCATAAGGGTCTGTTGCCAGGCCCATGGGTAAGGACAGCCTTATTTTGTGGTTGTCTTTTGGGCAGCTTGGCCAGTGAAGACAGAAAGCTGTATCTGACCTTGGGTGGGGATCAGAGGTCAGTGCAACTTGCTCTGTTCAGCACGGCCCAGGCAAAGGGCCCATCATTTTCTGCCTCAGCACTGGAGACAGACAACAGCGTCTTAAAACAGGATTCTCTCATCAATCATTTATTGGATTTATGCAGCTTCACTTAGGAACCTGATTTATATTTCCTCTCAATTTACTGCATTTGAATTGTTTGCAAATAGGCACGTGAATCACGGGCTGGAGAAGAAAAAAAGCTATTTTCAAGCTTCATTTAGGCCTTTCGAAGCATTAATTTTTAGTTGCAAAGGCTATTTTTTGCTAAATTGGTTTTTAGATCTTGTCTTCCTTCTGCTGGGTTATAAATTTAGTGCTGCTGGAGCAAAAATGATCAGAATTGGATTTTTTTCAGTCCTCTGAGGCAGGTGCAAGGGCCTCATTCTGTCCTGGGTTGCGGCACCAGAGAAGATAATTTGGCTCTTGCTGTTGAAATAGAAATACTCACCCTCTACCCAGCACAATTTAGCACAAGATCTTGAGGACAAACTCCAGCCCAGTGCACACCCTCATGTCTTTCTCTGGCATCAGGATTGGATGTTTCCTTCAAGAAGATTCCAAATCCTTAAGCTACGCTCTGAGAGCACCTTTGGTCTTGGAAAATCACCCTTGAATGGAGCAAGGGAAAAGCCTTCAGCTCAGCTGTTTGAGAGGTGAACTTGTTTCAGGGCCACAGCATCTCAGCAGCATGTGTGGGTGGGTGGGGGATGATGTTTTATTTAAACTCAAAGGCATGAGATTCCAGCTCAGTTCAAACAAATCCTTCGGTGGGAAAATATGCACATATTTTTGACACAAATCTGTCTGCAGCTCCATTAATTCTCTGCCAAAGTGCTTTACCTGCTGCAGCAGATGATAATTCAGCAATGTAAACAGAGCCTTTTAATTTCATTTTGGGATCAAGAAGAGAAACAAACTGATTAACAAAAGCAGCGTAAACAATGGTTCTGCCTCCTCCTGTTAGGATTAGTATTTGCCTGGTATTGATGCTGCTCTGCCTGGAGCCTGTGCCAGTACAGCCCTCTGGGTGCCGGGCACTGGGCTGAGCCAGCCATGTCCAAGGACACAGTTCTATGCCAGCAGGATGGGGTTTGCTGTGTGAACACGGGGAGAGGGACTTCTGCACACTGAGATCCACCAGCAGAGAGGGAAATGCATCCCCTTGGCTTCTGCAGTTTTCCAAGGAGCTCTTTATCCTGCTGTTGGGGCTGCCCCACCATCCACAGGATCCACACCACAGAATCATCACAGAGGCACAGACTGGGTTGGGTTGGAAGGAACCTGACAGACCATCTCATCCCCCCACCCCCACCCCCGCCATGGGCAAGGACACCTTCCATTGTCCCATGTTGCTCCAAGCCACATCCAACCTGGCCTTGGACATTACAAAGTATGAGGCAGCCACAGCTTCTCTGGGCAATCCATGCCAGGGACTCACCAGCCTCACAGGGAAGGATTCCTTCCGAATATCCCATCTAACCCTGCCCTCTGGCAATCGGAAGCCATTCCCTCTTGTCCTGCCACTCCAGACCCTCATCCAAAGTCCCTCTCCAGCTCTCTTGGAGCCCCTTTAGGCTCTGGAAATTCACTTCCTTACACATCCAGTGCTAAGACAGCAAGGAGGGACTCCAGGGTGGGACATGAAACTACATGGTGGGATTGTTGGGGTGTTCTGTGCAGGGCCAGGAGTTGAACATGATGATCCTTGTGGGTCACTCCTAACTCCAGATATTCTATGATTCCATGATTCTACTTGGCAAGTGAGCCTTCAGGTGTCCTGAAAGGGGTTTGCTCAAGGGCAAAGGGAAGGGACAAACCTCTGCACCACAGAGTCCCCAAAACCAGCCCAGCGTGCTTTGTGAGGCTCCTGCACCACAAGAAACAGTAGGGAGTGCTTGGGAGGTGACACAGCATGTCCCAGTGTGTCAGGAACCAACTGGAAATGAGTTCAGTGCAAGCACAGGGGAGTGACAAAATGTCATCCCAGCTTGGGCAAGGGCGGAGAGAGGTGCTCAGAGCTCCTGCTCAGGACACCAACCATGCTGCAAGCCCAGGAGAGGAGCACCCGCCACCCACAGAAGAGCTGGCAGGGCACACAGTGGGCCTGGGGGAAGGAGACATTACAGGCGCTCCTTCTCCACAACACCTGAAGCAAAAAATACGCGTTTGAGCAATAAAAGACAGCAAGATGTGGCTCCTGTCTGGAGAAGAACTCCATCACATCCAGCTAGCTGGAAGGTGATCCATGCTGAGATGCATGCAGGGGTGGCAGATGGCTGGTGGAGAAGTGAAAGGGCTGCAGGACAAGCTACAGAGATGGTGCTCAAGCCAAAGGCTGAATTAAACCTTGATGATCTGGTTTGTGCTCCAGCTGCCAGAGAAGAGAAACCCAGAAGGCAGCAAAGTTTTGGTGCTACAAACACACTTTTTTCTTGCTATTTTTTAAAGCTAAACACAGCAGCTGCTGTTTTACTCTTTGCTGTGGAAAACAACACATTGGACCTCTGCAAGGACTGGCACATGTAGGTCTCTATAGGGACAGAGCAGCTTTTAGCACATCTATCAGTCCACTGTAAGCGATGAGCACCACAAAGGAAGAGATGGTTTGGGGAATGCAAACACTTCCACCTCCATTGGTAAGTCATCCCTTGGGAAGCCCTGAAGGAAGTGTTTGTGCTGAGAGCAGGAGGGTGAAGGGATGGCACAACACCCACACCAGGCTTTGCTGGGGTCCTGGGGTTAAGGAGGCAACATGTAGACTTAGGAACTCACTCAGATTACTTACACAGATAACCTAAAGCTCATGACACTTGGGATCCATGTAACATATTTCACTGCTGGGGCAGATGAGTTACCTCATCCTGGGGCATTCCAAGGTGTTGGAGATGATAAGCAAGAAATCTCGGAGAGATCAGCATGGCATCTTGATGCTCCCAAGGCTGGAGCCTCTCTGCTCTGGAGACAGGCTGGAAGAGCTGGGAATGTTCAGCCTGGAGAAGGAGAGGTCTCAGAGAGCGCTGAGAGTCCCTTTCAGTGCTTAAAGGGGCTCCAAGTGAGTTGAAGAGACACTTGGTACAAGGGTCTGGAGGGACAGGGAGGGCCAGGAGGAATGGCCTCCCACTGTCAGAGGGCAGGGTTAGAATCATAGAATAGAATCACAGAGTATCCTGAGTTGGAAGGGATCCCCAAAGGATCATCGAGTCCAACTCCTGGCCCTGCAGAGGACACACCAATAATCCCACCTCGTCCCTGTCCTGTTGTCCAAGCACTCCCAGAGCTCTGGCAGCCTTGGGGCNCTGCCGGCTTGGGGGCCGTGCCCACTGCCCTGGGGAACCTGTTCAGTGCCCACCCCCCTCTGGGGGAAGAGCCTTTCCCTGAGATCCAACCTAACCCTGCCCTGACACAGCTCCAGCCGTTCCCTGGGGTCCCTTCACTGCTCCTGACAGTGACCACATAGGTACCAGCTTCTCTGCTGACCCTCGGGAGGATGTTGAAGATCTCAGTGAGGTCTCCCCTCAGTCTCCTCCAGTTGAACATACCAAGTGGCCTCAGGGTCCTCACACGCTGCCCCTCCAAGACCTGAACCATCTCTGTGTCCCTCCTTTGGACACTCTCCAATGGCTCAATCTCTCCCTTCCATTGTGTCCCCCCAAACTGTCCCCCCATTGCAGGTGAGGCTGCCCCAGTGCAGAGCAGAGCAGGACAATCCCCTCTCTGGCTCGGCCATGCTGGCCCTGATGCCCCCCAGGGCAGGGATGTCCCTCCTGGCTCCAGGGCACTGCTGGCTTGTGGCCAGCTGGCCACTGACCAGGACCCCCAGAGCCCTTTCTTGGCTCTGCTTTCCAGCCTCTCATTCCCAGTCTGTCCATACATCCGGGGTTGCCCCATCCCAGGGACAGAATTTGCACTGTCCCTTGTGGAAGCTCACATGGTTGGTGATGGCCCGGCCCTCTAATCTGTTGAGGTGTCTCTGCAGGGCCTCCCTGCCCTTGAGGGAGTCAACAGCTCCTCTCAGTTTAATGTCATCAGGAAACTTACTTACATTTATGAAGATGTTGACAAGCACAGGGCTGGGGATGGAGCCCTGTGGAACCCACTGGTGAGCAGTTCCAGCCTGATGTCCCTGTTAAACTTTGTGTCCGACCCATGACAAGTTGCTCTCCCATCCCATGACACTGTTATCCAGCCGTGGGCTGAATATGGTTAGATGGTATATGGGGAAGCAATTCCCTGTGAGGGCAGGCAGGCCCTGGCACAGCTTGGGCAGAGAAGCTGTGGCTGCCCCATCCCTGGGAGTGTCCAAGGCCAGGCTGGACAGGGCTTGGAGCAGCCTGGGCTGGCGGGAGGTGTCCCTGTCATGGTTGGAATTGGATGATTGTTAAGTTTCCTCCCAACCCTAACCATTCCATGATTCTACAACTTCTTGCTCAGGCTGTGGCATGTCAAGGTCAGAGGGACAACTGCCATTCCTGCTGGAGGAACCAACAAAAGGGGTGAAGCAAACTCATGGACAGTGGGGAAGTAGAGAGCCCTTAGGCAACATCAGAGCTTTGCAAGGAAACCCCGATAAATAAGGGTTCCAGGAAGGTAATTTAGAACTTAGGTAATAACAAAGTAACCACCTGTGTGCTAGTTTGTTGCAACTTAATTTGCATTCCAAGGTTGTCAGAAATACTGAATAAACAATGATTTCTTAAATACTCATTGCAAGTTCTTTATGAGGGAGTGAAAAGGTTCCTGTTGCAAGGCAAAGAGAAGAAAAAGTGAGCTGAAATGGTGCAGGGACATCAAGGACCTCCTGTAGTGTGTGATCTGCAAAATGCTACATGTTCTTAAAACTGAACTACTTCTTAGAAGAAAACATAAATGGGCAGAAAATCAGCACTTGAGGGTCTCGGTTTTATCTGACATTTCTTCTCAAATCCATGTAAGAGCATTTCATTTGAGGGCCCACAGAAGCTCAAAGGCAGCAAGACACCAATGGAAGGAAGGGCCAACAGCAGGAGAAAAAGATCCTTGAGATGGTGTCTGTGAGGTGGATGGATATGAACTGCAGAGTCTCCAGGTCATCTTTGGATCCTGCACATGAGCTCTGTGGTTCCCCCTGCCAAGGGCATGCAAGAGAACTCATAGGGCCATGGAATGGTTTGGGTGGAAGGGATGTTAAACCTCATCCAGTCCCACCCTCTGCCATGGGCAGGGACACCTTCCACTAGACCAAGCCTCATCCAACCTGGCCTTGGACACTTCCAGGGATGGGGCAGCCACAGCTTCTCTGGGCAACCTGTGCCAGGGCCTCCCCGCCCTTACAGGGAAGAATTCTTTCCCAATATCCCATATAATCCTGCTTTCTGGCAGTGGAAGGTATTCCCCCTTGTCTTATCCCTCCAGGCCCTTGTCCAAGTCGCTCTCCAGCTCTTTTGGAGCCCCTTCAGGCACTGGAAGAAGGTCTAAGGCCTTCTCTTCACTTTGCTTCTCCTCTTCTCAAGCTGGACACCCCCAGCTCTCCCAGACTGTCCTCAGAGAAGGGTTCCCCAGCCCAAATGGGCCTCTGGTGTCTCTACTCTCATTTTGTTGAGGATGGAGTGGAAGTGCTGGTGATGGTGGAGCAGAGGCCAAAAGGAGTCATGCAGACGTGTCTGGGAGTGGAACTGGGCTTGCTGGTTCACTTTATCAACGTGTTACAGTCTCTCAACATCTGGCAGCAGGGTAGAAAGGCTGCCAGAAGGAGGATCCCTTTCGTGAAACCAGTTTAACTTGCTTTTATCCTGTTAACCACATCAAGAGGTCAGTGTGATCTTGTCCTAGTTCAGCAGCTGGGACCAGTTTATCACTGTGTGGGTGTGACCAAAGCTGGGTATTCTACACCTTCTATTCATTTCCCAGCAACTCTTCCCAATGGCCCATTGGCAGCAGCTGCCCAGGGCACAGCTGAGCCCTCAGCCTGGCAGCTGGCTGGGAAAGAAGCCTGGCAGAGGAGCTGGGAGAACTCCCCTCCAGGGACTCCTTGGCACCTCCACACCCACCTGAGGGCTCAGCTCTGCTCAGGGGCCAGCAACCATTCCAAAATCCCCCCTGACTCCCACAGTCACATCCCCCAGTCTGGAACTCCCTGCCCTGGGGGAGGCACTGGGGGCTCCCACTTGAACCTGAGGGGATGGAATCTCGGGGGTTTGGGGACTTCTGGAACCACTTGTGGGATCCAGAGGAGGAGCAGAATCTCGACAGGAGGAGCCCACCACTCTCCACCAGACTGTGCCATCATCTGCACCAACAGGTTTTTCACTTCCTTTTCCTTTGGACTCGGGGGAACCACGTGGGGCTCAGCACAGGGGCCACCAAACCCCACTGTGTTTGTGCCCCAGGGGGCTGGGTTACACTGCTGGGTTTTGTGGGTTAAACCCAATCTCTCTTTGTGCCATTGCATTTATTGTAATATTATGATTAAATTGTAACTGATTTATAATCTCTCTTGTGGTGGGTTTGTTTCTCCTGCCGGTTTCCCTTTAAACCAGCACAGATCTCCAAGCCAAGGTGGCACACACAGATGTCACGGTTTAAGCCCAATTCGCAACTAAGGACGTCTCTGACCCACCAGTGGGATGGGAAGGAGAATCAGGAAGGAAAAAAAAGTAAAATAAAACCCCCAAAAACCCAAACCAAGGAAAAAAAAGAGATGCACAATCTGTAGAATCACAAAAAGGTTGAAAATGGAAATGACCACCTAGAACACTGTGTGCAACCATTAACCTAACACTGCCAAGGCCATCACCAAACCATGTCCCTAATCGCCACATCTACACATGGAACACATGCAGGGATGGTGATCTCACCACTCCCCCCAGTTTACCCACTGAGCAGGACATTCTCTGGTGTGGAACATCCTCTGCCCAGTTTGGGTCACCTCTCCTGGCCGTGGTTCCTCCCAGCTTTTTGTGCACCTGCTCACTGCCAGAGCCTGGGACACTGAGAAGTCCTGGATTTAGAGTAAGCACAGCTTGGCCCCAACCAAAACATCAGTGTCTTGTCAATGTTATTCTCAAACACTTCCCTGGAGCACCTCCTAGAAGAATTAATTCTATGCCAGCCACACCAGGACAGTGCGACAGTGGTGGCAGCATCTTGCTAAAGGGGTCAGGTGGTCCAGCCAGAGAAACTCTGACCCCAGCACACACAAGGAGAGGATGGAAAGATGGGACAGACACTTGTCACCATCCTGCAGTCGTGGACTGGTAATACCAGATGTCCTGAACGCACAGAAACATCCCTGGGAGGTGATAGCCAGGCCCTGGCTCAGAGCAAGCTGAGAAAGGTGAGTTACTGTTCTCACCCCAATCCCAGCAGAGCCTCCATGTGCCAGATCAGAGCACAGGGAACTAGGATGGGTATTATTTGGGAGCTTTCATTCAAAAATAATTCCTACTGTTTATGAGTTATGATACTTATGTTTGTCACATGATCTATGTGACAGGGACAAGTTGGGCAGAGAAGCTGTGGCTGCCCCATCTCTGGAAGTGTCCAAGGCCAGGTTAGACGGCACTTGGAGCAACCTGGGACACTGGAAGGTATTGCTACCCACGGCACGGGGTGGAACTGGATGGGCTTTAAGGTCCCTTCCAACCCAAACCACTCCATGATTCTACCAAGAAGCTGCATGGTCTGTCTGTCTTTGGAGACCAAGCAGTGACACCAACGTACTTTGGATTTTCACACACACACAGACAATAAACCAATCAGAAAAATACCATCTGTGGGATGCTTGACTGTAATTTTACAAACCATTAATCTAAGAAAGACAGATGAAAGACAGAAAGAAATCTTAAGCTTCTAAAATTTAAATCCCTGTTTCTGCAACACCTAAGCAGCTCTGAATCTGGGTCTTAGCTGCTCCTGTGAATGCTTTTTAAAGTTCTTTTTTTACACAAGAACTGGCATATTGAACCAGCACAAAGATCATCAGGGCTTTCATCCTGTTTCTGACAGAGCCAGCAGCCTCCATGTGGGTATGAGCAAGTGAAACAGGGCAGGGGTGGGAGAGCCCTGACACACTGCTAAAGGGAACAGGGAGCAGTTTGGAGCCTTCCAAAACTGGGACTGCACATGACACACCCACTTCATGGCCACAGTGGATCCCAGAAAGCCAGTTCACCTTTCCTCTCTTTAAACTCACTCTCTCCTTTGCCTCCCACAGCATCCTGGGGCAAAGATCTCCGGAAGTGATGCTCCAGCCTCACCATTTCACTGAGTGCTACTAGGGCTAAAAATAATGGCTAATTACTCTGTGCTCCCCTGCCCTGCCCCTCATGCTGCTCTGGCACCTTCTGCACAAAGGTCTCCAAAAGTGTAAAGCCTCTGCATGGGTCCTTCCCCATCCAAGACCTCTGTGTACCTCTGATCCCCCAGGCTGCCCTTCTCACAAGCTTTTCCTTTGCTCCAGCATCTTTTCTAAGGCAGGGCAATAAGAAATCCATGGATTATTCTAAGCATGGGCATACCATAGGCTTATTATATCCATATTAAAAAAGCTTCTCTCTCAGTGGCATAAAATCTTTGCACATTCAAAACAAATTGATTCCTTGTTAGCATTAAAAAGTGATCTCAGTTTTCAAAGCACAAAGTTGCTGTAAAATTCGTGTACACACAAGCTGACATTTCCAGAGGAAGCTGGATAAAATCAGCCTCATGCTCCAGCCAGAGGGAACAAGGTTTGCTGAAGCCTTTAACTGCTTGAGGAGCCAAAGTCCCACTAAGTTCAACGTGTAAACTTTTTAAGATGGGATAAAGAACCATAGAATCAGGGAACGGTTCGAGTTGTGAGGGACCTTAAAGTCCATCTCATTTCACCCCCTGCCATGGGCAGGGACACCTTTTGCTATCCCAGGTTGCTCCAAGCCCTGTCCAACTGGCCTTGAACACTTCCAGGGATGGGCAGCCACAGCTTCTCTGCCACATCTGTGCCAGGGCCTCAGCACCTTCACAGAGGTGCAATTGCTCACAGAGAGCAATTTCTCCCCAACTTCCCACCTATCCCTGTCCTCTGGCAGTGGGAAGCCATTCCCCTTTGTCCTGTTCCTCTATCCCTTGTCCCAGGTCCCTTCTCCAGCTCTCCTGGAGCCATTTTAGGCACTGGAAGGGGGTCTCAGGTGTCCCTGGAGCCTTCTCTTCTCCAGGCTGAACAATTCCAGGTCTCTCAGCCTTTCCCTGTAGGAGAGCTGTTCCATCCCCCTAATCATCTTTGTGACTCTATGACCTACAAGGTCAGATCAAAGTCCCTTGGACCTCTCTGGGAGACCCAGTTCATCAGCAAGTGGACTTTGTGGCTCAGCAAATGTCTCTGCATCATTCCTATAGCAAAGTCTTTCCTTTCACTTCAGCACTGCTCTTCAGTGTGGATGAACACTTAAGGCATAACCTTAAGAAATAAACTTCAGAAGAAGAACAAAACTCTATAGGAAAGCTGAGAAACTGCTAAGAAACTAATTAAAGAAACAAGCACAAAACAACCACTTCAGCAGTACAAGCCTCCAAGAAGAGAAAATTAGGAAAAGAAAATGCAGACCCACAACATGAAAAGAAACAAAACTAATTTAAATTTTTGAACTTTTTTTAAAATTTTTTTCTATTTTTTCCTCCTGTAGCTTTGTGCTTACCCTGGTTTCTCTGCACATACCAGCCCCAGGCCACAGCTCAGCTACTGCCCTCTCACACACATGGGCAGCTGTCTGCAAAAAGCTGGACTTGAAGCAAATCTGTGCTCATTTGGACCTCTAGATCCTCCAGCAGGGTCAGCATCAGTGCCCAATGTATGTGTCTTCATGGAGGATCTTCCTCCTCTTGGCATGAAGACATGGAAACATTCAGGTTGGGAAAGCCCTCTAAGATCAGTGCAGTCCAGCCATCCCCCAGCACTGCACTAACCCATGTCCCCAGTGCAGTCCTGCAGGGCAGCGGATGGTGCCCACAGGCTGTCCCTGAGCTCCAGTGTGTGCCAAGGGGTGAGCTGAGGGGTCTGGTCCTGCAGGAGCCAACAAACTTGTCCCTCAGGCAGCATCCCTGCCACAGGCAGGGCAGCCCTAGGAGAGAAATGTGATCTCTGACTCCTGATGCACAGACACAATAAGACCACCTGGATTAAATTCTGTTTCTATCTCACAGCTGGTCAAGAGGGAAACGCAAAATCTGGCAGCTGAACCTGGTGGTGACACCAGACCTGCCATCCCCCTGGGCCCAGCAGCCAGCTCCTGTTCCCCAAATAACATGGATTTTAGCTCCANCTTCTCTCTCAGTGGCATAAAATCTTTGCACATTCAAAACAAATTGATTCCTTGTTAGCATTAAAAAGTGATCTCAGTTTTCAAAGCACAAAGTTGCTGTAAAATTCGTGTACACACAAGCTGACATTTCCAGAGGAAGCTGGATAAAATCAGCCTCATGCTCCAGCCAGAGGGAACAAGGTTTGCTGAAGCCTTTAACTGCTTGAGGAGCCAAAGTCCCACTAAGTTCAACGTGTAAACTTTTTAAGATGGGATAAAGAACCATAGAATCAGGGAACAGTTCGAGTTGTGAGGGACCTTAAAGTCCATCTCATTTCACCCCCTGCCATGGGCAGGGACACCTTTTGCTATCCCAGGTTGCTCCAAGCCCTGTCCAACTGGCCTTGAACACTTCCAGGGATGGGCAGCCACAGCTTCTCTGCCACATCTGTGCCAGGGCCTCAGCACCTTCACAGAGGTGCAATTGCTCACAGAGAGCAATTTCTCCCCAACTTCCCACCTATCCCTGTCCTCTGGCAGTGGGAAGCCATTCCCCTTTGTCCTGTTCCTCTATCCCTTGTCCCAGGTCCCTTCTCCAGCTCTCCTGGAGCCATTTTAGGCACTGGAAGGGGGTCTCAGGTGTCCCTGGAGCCTTCTCTTCTCCAGGCTGAACAATTCCAGGTCTCTCAGCCTTTCCCTGTAGGAGAGCTGTTCCATCCCCCTAATCATCTTTGTGACTCTATGACCTACAAGGTCAGATCAAAGTCCCTTGGACCTCTCTGGGAGACCCAGTTCATCAGCAAGTGGACTTTGTGGCTCAGCAAATGTCTCTGCATCATTCCTATAGCAAAGTCTTTCCTTTCACTTCAGCACTGCTCTTCAGTGTGGATGAACACTTAAGGCATAACCTTAAGAAATAAACTTCAGAAGAAGAACAAATCTCTATAGGAAAGCTGAGAAACTGCTAAGAAACTAATTAAAGAAACAAGCACAAAACAACCACTTCAGCAGTACAAGCCTCCAAGAAGAGAAAATTAGGAAAAGAAAATGCAGACCCACAACATGAAAAGAAACAAAACTAATTTAAATTTTTGAACTTTTTTTAAAATTTTTTTCTATTTTTTCCTCCTGTAGCTTTGTGCTTACCCTGGTTTCTCTGCACATACCAGCCCCAGGCCACAGCTCAGCTACTGCCCTCTCACACACATGGGCAGCTGTCTGCAAAAAGCTGGACTTGAAGCAAATCTGTGCTCATTTGGACCTCTAGATCCTCCAGCAGGGTCAGCATCAGTGTCCAATGTATGTGTCTTCATGGAGGATCTTCCTCCTCTTGGCATGAAGACATGGAAACATTCAGGTTGGGAAAGCCCTCTAAGATCAGTGCAGTCCAGCCATCCCCCAGCACTGCACTAACCCATGTCCCCAGTGCAGTCCTGCAGGGCAGCGGATGGTGCCCACAGGCTGTCCCTGAGCTCCAGTGTGTGCCAAGGGGTGAGCTGAGGGGTCTGGTCCTGCAGGAGCCAACAAACTTGTCCCTCAGGCAGCATCCCTGCCACAGGCAGGGCAGCCCTAGGAGAGAAATGTGATCTCTGACTCCTGATGCACAGACACAATAAGACCACCTGGATTAAATTCTGTTTCTATCTCACAGCTGGTCAAGAGGGAAACGCAAAATCTGGCAGCTGAACCTGGTGGTGACACCAGACCTGCCATCCCCCTGGGCCCAGCAGCCAGCTCCTGTTCCCCAAATAACATGGATTTTAGCTCCATGTCTGGAGCTTATCTCACCCTGCCCCACCCATCTGAAGGGCTCTTTCCACTCAGGTGTCAGTGCTGTGACCCACTCCAACAGTCTCCCGCAGGACCTGAGCTGGAGTTGGTGTGGCCATGCTGGGCCTGGGACCACAGCTCTCTGCAAGATCTTCAGCAGGCAGATGACCCCTCTCACCTTCTGCAAAGAAATCCTGCCCCATACAGACCCTACCTCCTGCACGGTGCTGGTGGGACCTGCTCCTGTAGCTGGAAATCACAGATTCTGGGAAAGACCAAAGATGTTCAAGATCACTGAGTCCAACCTGTGCCCAATCCCCACCTTCTCACCCAGCCCAGGGCACTGAGTGACATGTCCAGTCACTCCTTGGAGACCTCCAGGGATGGGGACTCCACCACCTCCCTGGGCAGCCCCTTCCAATGGCTGAAAACCTTTTCCATGAAGAAATTCTTGATGTCCAATCTGAACCTCCCCAGGTGCAGATTGAGACCATTTCCTCTTGTCCTGTCATTTGTTGCCTGGGGGAAGAGAGTGATCCCCACTTTGCTGCAACCTCCTGTCAAGGAGTTGAAGGGAGTTCCTTCAGGTCTGCTCTTGCACAGACCCAGAGCACCTTCAGCCTCCTCCAGCTCACGCTGTCCCTGTTTCTGGGCCTACTGGACTCACCTGACTTCAGCCATGGGAACTTGCAGACCCAAACCTGCAGCACAACCCACCACCCTGTGTCCTCCTGGAGCAGGAGCAGCACAAGCACAGCTCACATTGTTGAACCATGTGTCGAGGTCTGACAGCATTTTTCACCAACACCATCCATGCAAAGGGTGGCCCAGATGTCCCTGAATTCCACCCCAGGAAGCAGTGGGGGTGCCAGGGCAGATCCCTCAGGGTACAGCTGCAGCTCTGGTCTCTGCCATGAACAGGCTGTGTGGGGTCAGAAGTGTTTCCAGGCACTTCACAGCTGAGCCTCACACTTGGAAATTGCAGTGAGATGGGAAAGGTCGAACATTAAGAGTCCTTGATGCAATCCTCTGCAAACCCACTCTGGAACCTAAAACACTCAGCCTGTTATTTAAAGAGAGGCCTTTCCCAGGAGACAAGCAGAGAACTGGGGAGGATGGAGTTATTAGCCCTCCTACACATTGTCTGGAGAGCTCTGCTGACCCAGCTTCTCCTGAGACCCAAGGAAATACCTGAAACAGGCACTGCAGTACCTGTGGAGGAGGGGATTCCTGCAGAAATCATGGCTAAGCATGGAAAACGAGAGCAAGCAGTGCCTGCTTGGAGGTTTGTGCAGAGCCAAGTGTCTGTCAGATGCAGCAAGAACAAGGGCCTGCTTAAGGGAGATATGGACCTGAGCTCCCTGCAGCTGGGGTAAGTTCTCCTTGCTGATGGGGACAGGTCATCCATGCAGCGAAAGAGACAACAGGGCGAGCGAAGCTCAGGGTCACCATATCCCTTCAGGAGAGACACCCAGGAGCTGAGCACAGGAGGACAGCAGGACCAGCCTCCTGTGGGTGGACCATGGATCAGGGGGTGCTGCCCCTCCTGGGATGGAGGTTTTGTGGGACAGACTATCCTGCCCAGATGGTAGGGGTTTATCTCCACTCAGACACTTGTGAAGCCATCACCTCTGTACCTTTGTGCCTCTGCTTCAGCTCTACAGACAGGGAATCCCAGCTCAGCTCGGACAGGGGCCAGTCAGGATGGTGGCAGAGAGGAAGATGCAGGTCAGGGATCTTGGGATCCAGGGTTCACAAGGGTCCTGGCTATCCTGGAAGCCCAAAGGAAAGCCTTCCAATGTCTGACATCTGCCTGGGTAGTGCTTGCAACCTCAGGAGAGGGTCCTGGGCCAAAGAAGAGGGGCTGCCCTCTGCAAAAAGGCTTATGGTTCATTCCCAACCCTTCTGCTATGCTCATCCCCTGCCCTGAGTGCTATGAAAGTATTTTTCACTTTAATAGAATCCCAGAATGGTTTGGGTCAGAAGGGACCTTAAAGCCCATTTTGTTCCACCCCCTGCCATTGGCAGAGACACCTTCCACCTGAGCAGGTTGCTCCAAGCCCTGTCCAACCAAGCCTTGGACACTTCTAGGGATTGTGAATGTGTTTTTTAGGGAAAAAGAGTATTTCTACAAAACTCAGGATACTCAGGAACCAGAGGGATTTTCACTAGAGAGATTTGCAGGGCAGGGAAAGAACCAGGAGCCACTGTGTGCACATTTACAACTGCCTTTGTTACCCACCACGTGTACCTGCTGCACACACACACACCTGCAGCTCCTACTACATCCCTGCAATTCAGGCACCGTCTTTTCCCCCTCAAACCTCGAACTGGCAATTAAAACTGTCCCTGCCCTAAAGGCAGGTCTACTGAAGGACTCCGATTTGTTTAATCCACAGCCCAGGACAACCACATCCAGCAAGTTCCTCAGAATTTCTCATGGACCTACCACAGCTCCCAGTGATGGAACAAAACAGAAGAATCTGATAACTCTGTGATCCAACCCTGGCTGAAATCCACATGGCAGAGAAAAGGGTTCTGAAAGCTCTGAGCAGTGATGTCCAGCCTGGCAGGGAGCAGGAGGTGGCTGAGTGTGCCCAGAGCAATCCCTCATCCCTGCAACCTGAAGGCAGGTCCCAGCTCAGTTCTGGGCCAAGTCTTGATGCTGTTCTCTTGCCATTGGTGCATTATCCTTGCTCTCCTGGCCTATCTGTGCTCTTCCACCAGGAGAAATGAGCTGGGATTCTGGAATCCTGGGAGCAGATCCTTTCCAGCAGGACCCTTAGGGATGCACAGTGCCAGCAGGCAGGGTCACTATCCCAACAGCTTGGGCTGTGCAAGTAGATCCCTGGTTTGGTCCCCAGCTGTATTAGGTGGGGCTATGGCCCTGGAATGTCTTCTCCCTCCAGCTGAGCCTGGATTTCTGACTTCTCCAGGAGGATGAAATTTCCCTCCCTCTGCCCACAAAGCCTCGGGACGCTGGTCCCTCCAGGCCAGGATCTGGGTTGGCTGTCGGAGGCACAGCAAGTTCATGGCCTTTGAGTCTCAGAAAAGGTGGGCGTCAGGGACCTGGGATGGGGCCTAAGTCCTGCCACCCTCTGCCACCTGCATTACATGTTCTTGAGCCAAGACTGAACATTCCTGCAGCTTGGGGGCAGCTGTGCAACAGCTGGAAAGGAAAGGGCTGGANGGGGGAGGGGGGAGGGGAGAGGAGGGGAGGGGAGGAGGAGGAGAGGAGAGAGCATTGTAGGCACAAGGCCAGGCAGCTTCACACAGAGGGGACTAAAGTAAAACAAAACTTCATTGCCCATGTGCAAACACATCAGTTTCAACCCTTAAGTTGGTCCACACATCCATAGGTCTGCCAGGGCATGTCCCAAACTAGTAACTGCTCACCAAAACTGCAGCGTCCAGGCAGTGCCATAGTTCACTGCCATAGTTCAAGTCACTGTGTTGGGACTGAACACCAAAACTAATCACTCCTGGGCCACATATGTGATCACACATGGGTGGTATTCTGCAAGTCCACATGGGAATTGGCCCATACTGCAACAAAAGGAAAGCAGGATTATAGGATTGCTCCAGGGCACAACTATCCCAAGGGAGTTCAGAGAAAGGCACAAGCCTGAGGAGAGACACCAGTTGTAAAGAAAATATAAAAATTATATCAACAGTCGGAACAAACAGGAGTGAGGTTGAAGACACATGATCTGCCTCTCCTCTAAACAGAAGCTAAAAGGTGACCTGATAACAGCACATTAGCACTTTCAGGGAAGGAAACTACCAGACACTCAAAGGCTTTGCCATCCAGGATGGCAAAGCAAGATCCAGTGGCTGAAGGTTACTGCCAGAGAATTCAATTCAGAATGAGTCACAGTGATTAATCACCACCAAAAGGGCAGAGGGAAACAGCAGCTGCTCCATCAACAGTCCAAAATACAAGCTGCATCCCGGCACTCAGTCCTGGTGGTATAACTGGACCTGCAGCACCCCATCCATGTCCCTACTCCTGAGCTTTACCAGTGGGAAACAGGCAATCTTAGAGAGCATTTGCTGATGCATAGCCTTGGCACAGAGGCAGGGAAGGCTCTGTTCCCACCTTTGCAAGTATTTCTCATTCTCCATGGCACAGAACCACAGGATGATTTGGGTTGGGAAGGACTTTTCAGCCCAGCTCATTCCATCCCCTGCCATGGGCAGGGACACCTTCCACCAGCCCAGGTTGCTCCACGTCCCATCCTACCTGACCTTGGACACTTCCAGGGATGGGCCAGCCACAGCTTGTCTGCCCAAGCAGGGACTGCCCACACTCACAGGGAACGATTTCTTCCCATTATCCATGGTGCACTCTGGCACTGGGAAGCCATTCCCCCTTGTCCTGGCACTCCATGTCTGGGGGACTCCACTGCTGGCCCAATGCACCACCTCTTTCAACAAACCCCCAGGGGGCTGATATGACGGATGTGGCAGCCAGTCCCTGCAGGCCTTGGGTGTATTAACACATGCAGTTCTTTCATTAGAGGTCCCTGCTCTGGGTCCTCAGGATGGTGCTACAGCCCTGATGGGATCACCAGTGCTAGTGCCTGACACCACCAAAACTGGCTTTTTCAAGATGGGACTTCAATGTGCCTGGACCCTTCCACTCCTGAAAGAAGATGATAATACAGGTGCTCACACAGGGATAGGCAGCAAACCCAGCACTGCCAACAGCACAGCACTGAGTGTCAGGACAAAGGGGAATGGCTTCCCACTGCCAGAGGGCAAGGATGAATGAGATATTGGGAAGAAATTCTTCTCAGTGAGGGTGGGGAGCCCCTGGCACAGGTTGGGCAGAGAAACTGCGGCTGCCCCATCCCTGGAAGTGTCCAAAGCTCGGCTGGACAGGGCTTGGAGAAACCTGGGCTAGTGGAAGGTGTCCCTGCCCATGGCAGAGCTTAGAATGAGATGATCTTTAAGGTGCCTTCCAACCCAAACCATTCCGTGATTCTCCCCAGGGCCCTCTCACACTTCCTGCCCTCTCCACTCCCAGGTTTTCAGGATTTTGCTGAAATTCCAAAACTCTGTGCAGCCAGTGAGACAGTGGCCCCAGTGCCCAGAAAGTCCCTCCACATGGGGAGGGAAGGACAGTTCTGTCCCACATGGGATGTGAATCCTGCCATCAACCTCCTGAGCACACCCAGCAGTGAGGACCACACTCCATCCTCAGCTTTGCCCTGGGCCATTTGCTGGTGTGCTGAGCATTATCCCATTGTGCCGGATTTTCCAGCCTCTCTCAGGGCTCTCATCACACGCTGCACTGTTGTTTGCAACCCCTCCCAGTTTGGCACCATCTGTGCCTGTCACTGCCAGGCCACTTGCACTGCTTCCCGCTTACTGATGAAGCTGTGGCAGCGGAGTGGGATCGCACCCTGCGCAGTGCCCACACCCACCGCCCGCACCCACCGCCCATGGGCACAGCATCCCGCGACAGCGCTCACGAACTGCGCTGGGAACACCCGGCCCAAGACCGAGACTTCATCTGAGTCCGAACCAAAGGCTTTTGGAAATCTCTGCCTTGCAGAGTCGCTTCATTTTGTGATCCCAGTCTCAAGGGTAGAGCCAGTAGAGGTGCTTTTCACAGGGCATTTAGAAACTGCAGCACTGCAGGGCACACACTGAGGGATCACTTCTGTTTTTACAGAGCTCCCCAACCAAATACCTCAACACAATTTACTTCATTTTCCTTGGCTCCCGAACATCAGCTCCAAAATGGATCCAGGATCTGCATTTTTATAGGTGCAAAGACTATTACTCTACTTTGGAAGCACAGAAAGCAAGATGCTCCTGTGTTTGCAAAGCAGCTGAGATTATATTTCCATGGGAAAATTCAAGAGTTATTTTTGTTCTTCCTTGGGAAATCCGAGGTGAGGAGAAGAGGGGCTAACATGGAATCTCCCACAGAATACAAATGCTGGATTTTCAGCATCTCTCCTGAATAGTAATCCAGTTTTCTTAGAAGGATTAATTCCTGATAATCCTAGAGTAGAGTTTGCCCTGGGATCAGCTCTCTCCTCAGCCCTTGTTCCTGAGTTTGGCAGTGCCAGGGCAGCGTTGCCACGGGGTGTCCCTGCAGCAGGACTGGCTCCCAGGGTGCAGCGGGAGAGAGCTGTTTTCTCCAGTTCTCCCTTGTCCACTGCAGCTGGTGCACAGGGAAGGGGCCCATACCTTGGGAGATGCACACCCAGCACCTGCACAGGTGTGCTGAGGTCTAGTGGCTTTGTGCCCAGAATCACTAAGCTGCAGACACCCTCTGAAGTGACAGGACAAGGGGGAATGGCTTCCCACTGCCAAAGGGAAGGATCAGACGGGATACTGGGAAGAAATTGCTGTGCAGAGAAGCTGTGGTGGCCTCACTGAATCCCACCAAGCTGCAGCTGCTCTCTTCCACAAAACTCCTGCAGACAGAGGCTCCAGTTACTAAGCTGGACCCACTGACCACTTCAAAAAGAGGGAGTGTCCCGTGGAGCCAAGGGACTGAGTCTTCTGTATCACCAGGCCTGGTCCCTGTTTCAAGGGACCGTTTTCAGGTTTTCCCTCTGCCCCAGGGAACCATTTAGGGGGTCTCAACTTCAGCAGTGGCTTCCTCAGAGGGGGCCAGAGGAGCTCAAAGCCCCATTGAAGGGCACTGCCCTCAGACCTCATGCCATCACCGATGTTTGCCATGGAGCCATTCAGCTGCCTTTGGCCCAGGACAGCCAAGCTGTATCCCCATTTCCTGTTTCACCAGGGTGAATTTTGGCACCAGGCACTCACTATTGCCCTGGGCCATCCTTGTCGCCCAGCTTTTTCTTGCCCCAGCCTTGGGGAAATGCCTTCACCAGAAAAAGAGCATTGTTTTGCCTGAAGTCACCAAAGTGACAAGGCAGGGAGAAAACACAGCTGAGGCTGAAGAATCCATCCTGATTTCTTGCTGGGTGTATAGGGAAGGGGGGGATGCTGCATTTCTTCATGGCCAGGTGAGCACAGTCTCTGCAGCAATATGGATATGAAGGTGGTCCAGGACTGACAATGGCCAGCTCGGATTCCCAGTATGGGAAAGCTCCAAGATACGACCAGAGAGGATCTCTCTGTCTGGAGAGGGATGGTGAATTCACAGCTCAGCAGAACACAAGAGGCATCCAACTGACTAGAGCACATCTTCTGTTAGTCAAAATAAAACGTAGATGCTTAATAATTAATCAGCTCATATGCAAAATAGGTATCATAGCAGAATGGGGGAGGGGGAGAACGCATTGTTCCTTAAGAATAAATATTTAACATGATACAGAACAGCATGAATTTTTAAAGAGGAGTTTTTGTAACTGCTGAAGCTTTGCGAAAGAAGCAGAACATCTTCAAGCAGCAGTGCCAGCTTCTCCAGTGGACACAGCCATTTCCACACAGGGACTGCAGAGGAGGAGAAGGAGGAAGAGGAGGAGGAGGAGGAAGAGGAGGAGGAGGAGGAAGAGGAGGAGGAGGAGGAAGGACTTGAGAGCCTAGGCCCCAAGAATAGTTTTGTAACGGTGATCCTCCTACACTCACAGCAAATCAGCTCTAGAAGTGCAGCTCCAGCTGGTGGAGGCAGGTGGATGGCAAAGGGCTCAGCCTGCCCTGCTGGGTCCATAAAATCCAACTGATTCCTGCTGATTTCAGGATTTCAGTGGGAGCAAAGGCTCAGGGAGCTGAGATGCTCCAGCCATTTATGCTTTTTGGGATGTGTGAGGAAGGTTCATGCTCTCTATCCTGTATGGATAGGGGTAAAGAATGCAGCCCCCAGGGCCTGGGACCTGCTTACACATGCTGCTCCTTCCCTCTCACCACGACTCCCAGTGCCTCAGCACCTACCAGGCCCTGCCTGCAGCCTCGGGAATGAGTCAGAAAAGGAGTTTCCCTGCTCCAGCACAGCTGTTGTAGTTTGGAATTATTATGTAAATTCTCTCCCCTGCCACTAACTGTCCATGCCAGGAGTTAACAAAGAGAGTAGTTAACTGCTGATCACTTGGGTGGGGGCAGGTTGTCTCTTTTGTTTTTGGGGACTACACACGGCAGGGGGTGGGTTGTGG